>CM042011.1:1963565-2538565 GCA_023525715.1 Cichorium intybus | reverse complement strand
AGGAAGAAACAAACCCTTCAAATTGAGAAAGTTGTAGTTACATATTCGTATACACAAATATGCTAAATTGGCTAATTAAATAAAATTACCTAAGATTGGAGAAAACGTGGATGTTCTCCACAACCCGAGCTTGTTAGTCGCTTTTTGTTTGTAACCTTTTGGGTGCAATCACAAAACCTACCAGAAGGATGGAATGAATCTCTGATTTCATGTTGATGTTGCCGATTTCACACTAAGGCTGCCGATTTCACACTGAGGCTGCCGAATGTGAGAGAAAAAGAGGGTTTGAATTTCTAAAATGCGAGATCGCATATTTCACGGGGAGATAGGGGAAAGAGACTAATGATTTAGCTGATTTGATGGGATAGCCAATATCAAACGGAGTGTGAACGTGATGGTTTCCCCAATCTCGCACCCCATAATAACTCTCATTCAACTGCTTCCAGATTTTATAGGATTTGATCGGAGCGGTTATCATCCGAATCAAAAGTCATAGCCGAGATAAGAGACCTAGGACACATGGCAGGATTTTTTAGGCGGGAAAAACAGATTAACGGAGGCTAAGAAGATGACACGTGGCAATCAAATGCCTTCTTTATTATATATATATATATATATATATATATATATATATATATATATATATATATAATCAGGTACAAAAATATATCATTGTTACCTTAATTATTGATTTCTTACTTTCCTACCAAAAATTGCTTCTTATTTGATACAATCTTATATATATATATATATATATATATATATATATATATATATATATATATATATATATATATATATATATATATATATATATATATATATATATATATATATATATATATATATAAGATTGTATCAAATAAGAAGCAATTTTTGGTAGGAAAGTAAGAAATCAATAATTAAGGTAACAATGATATATTTTTGTACCTGATTATATATATATATATATATATATATATATATATATATATATATATATATATATATATATATATATATATATATATATATGTGTGTGTAACGTTCCAAATTTTAGAGCAAATTAAAAAATTTTAATAATACAATTTCAACAAAAACATATCATATAATTTATACAAACATGAATCAATCTTTTAAAACATTCCATTGTCAAACATCAATTATAAACTAGCGGAAAGCACAATATAAATAAAGTCAAATACCAAAGCATAATCACCAAATGAAGTAGCTACAGTGTGCACACATGCCGCATTGTGATTCTTCGTATCCGAAGTACCCATAAACAGTGGTTTAAAAGAGAGAGTTAACACAAAGTTTAGTAAATTCAATATAATACGACATATCCATCACATATATTCTACTCATATCATATTTGAAATTTACTCAAATCATATTTGAACTTTTGCAACTTTATACCATTCGAGTCCTTCGATGCAAATCATCATCTCATATAATAAAAGGAGTAAATTGTTTCAAACATTTTACATGTTCAAAAGTGTTGGTTCTCACCTTTTTCAATGGTGTCAATTAATTAAACAAAAATTGGACATAATCATTGCTTAACATTAACACATTGATGGTTAGAAACTTTACCTCTTTTCCAGTAAAGATACTCTTTTACAACACACGTATACCGGTATACGTATGATGTTTGTTTTTTCTTTAGATTGTAGCGATATTAATCCATTTATTTAAAATTGATTGTTTTTATATATTTTATGTTCAACGAGTAAAATACGTAGAATCTTAATCTTAATTAAACAAATAAAATAAGTCAGAATTCGTTTAAAGTTTATTCATATACATATAAAAAATTTCTAATTTTTTTATCAAAACTAAAAAGACTACTATTATGGTTGTAAAAGCTTATATGATTTACTAAATTTTTATGATTAAGAAAAAAAAGACACAATATTAACGTATCAACTAGATATTTTTTTTCACTTATACTTCAACTGATTCGAACACATTTTTAATTCATTATACCATATGTTATATTTGGCTTTTTGTTACTTATACTTTATAGAAACTTAATATTCATTTTTGTGAAATGAGTTTTGGTCCAAACTCCAAAGATTTGGTGTACATTTTGTGACTTCTACTTTATGCGAACAAAATACTCATTTGTGAAGTATGTTTTGGGCCAAACTCCGAGGTTTGGTGTACATTGCATTCAAAACATTCGCTCATCATTGTTTTCTCTTCTTTTCATGTATATGTCTAAAAAGGTAATCTATCACATATTATACGATGATTTTAATTTGAGAAATTATATTTATTTTTATTTTTTTTCCTATCCATATAAACTTATGACAAGTGTCACATTTAATAAAATTAATAATATTTTAAGTCGTATGTCACATTACAATTATTGATAAAATTTTTTTTTATGATGTGACATATGTGAGTGAAGTTCAACTCACACAACACACACCCACACATATAAAAATAGTTCATTTAAGATCACAGTTTGTCACATTCAAATGAGTTAGGACCTTCAACACCTACATATCTCTCATCGATAGTAGTTTATTTTAACAACATTTGTAATCAAGTATGGTTTATTTAACACCATCTGTAATATATCTTATGTTTTAGAAAATATTATAGCAATTTATAAATGTTAAAGACCATATTTTTATCAATAACATTGATTTCTTTCACAATATCTTTTAGTTTATTATTACAAAATGACATTCTAGATACTGACTGATAGTTAGATATTCAACCGTATTAAAAACTGATTTTATAGTAACTAATAATTAGATACCTCAAACTTTATTTGCATATACGTGAGAAAAATGTTTTGTTGGGTTGTTTGTCAAAGCACACGTACGTACATAATAAATCATTTAAATGTTCAAAAAAAAGAGATATTTTTAAATAAAGTTATTCATTCTAAAGTTTGATGAATTTAACACCTTGTGTCCGATTCTAAAGTTTAGATGCTTGTATCTAGGATAACTTGTTCTTCCCCTTTATAAATTCGTTTTGGTTGGTTATTAAAAAGCCAACTTTTGCCTAGAACCCTAAAGACGAATATCTTGATGCAACACGATAAATGCATTACTTGCCACATTTTTTGTGCTTTTCATTCATATAATATGATATTTTTTCAATATTGACAAAAAATATATGTTGGCACGCATCAATGTGAGGAAAACGTATTATAGGGTCCTGTCGCAACGATGGTAGATTTTTACTCATGTTCGATTTGAATTATGTTTCATTTTTAATACGTCAAATAAGTAAACATGTAGAACGTGTTCAAAATGTATTAAATGTTTATAATATTAGTCTTTTAGAACGATAAACCACATATCCTACATCTAATGATCTAATACTTCACTCCAAAATCAATATTTTTCGTCCCAAAGAGAACTTAAACTTTCAACATGTTTTTTTGGGTAAAGAGGACGGTACCTCTGACAAATATTATTAATAAAAATAATAAATACAATTGAAGGCTGGGGACTCCCCACCTAATAAACAACAAAAAGACACATTGGGACATGCCCCAATGGACAACAAGGCTATACTATGAACCAAAACAGATTTTGGAACCAGAGAACATAACAGGAACATAAAAAGCAAACATCCTGCAAAAAAAGCAAACAATACAAGCAGAGAAATATATAGTAGAAAAGATGAGATAGGAGAGAATAATGGACCACAGTGGAAAATAGGAGATACATCTCTCAACGTTAGGGGAGGGACCAGACCCTTTTAGCCAAAATAACATTAGGGGAAGGTTTTATAGACAGACTCACCAGTCTACAACGGACATCATCAATAATAGACTTGACAACAGCATGATACGATATTCTCTTATTTTTAAAAATCCGGTTATTTCTTTCCTGCCAAATGTGGTAGATAGCTCCCGCAAGCACAAGTCTTCGGATAATGGACCAGACGTTCTTACCCTTAGAGATGGGCTTGAGAAGATTGATGATATCCGACCAGCAATTTGTGGGGAAGGAGAGGTTCATAACATGCTGAAGATCATGCCAAACCATAGAAGGGAAAGAACATTCAAAGAAAAGATGAGGAAGGGAATCGGAACAATCACCGCAGAAGGCACAGATGAGGTTAGGAGAACCAAACAACTCCCAGCTTCTGATTTTATCATGGGTCTTGAGTCGATCTTTGAGAGCAACCCAGAGAATGAAGGCATGTCTAGGGATATTCTAGGAGAACCAAACAAGATGATACCAGTCGACAGGCTGATCCGAAGGGCGGATAGAGTGACAGACAGAACGGACCGAAAAAGGATAGACCTTACCGTCGCAAGATCTCCAGAGGAGTTTATCAGGAACGGACGTGGAAAGAGAAGGGGGGTTATGAGAAAGGAGAACAGGGTGGGAGTCCTGCCAGCAATGGGGGCGCACCCAACACCCGTTGAGGACAATGTCAGCAACCTTAGAATCAGGAGTGAAGCCCGCATTATGGATGTTACGGGCAGATAAGAACTGAGAGAGGGGACCAGCAGGATGCCAGTTATCGAACCAAGCAGACGTAGAGCAGCCATCACCAACCTTGGAGACAATAAAGTCCCTGATCTTACCCCGCATGTCGAGGATATTGCGCCAGGCATAGCCAATACCGCGCTTATTGGGGGCATCCCAGAAGTTACGCCTACAGAGGCGGTACGAGTGGATCCACCTGACCCAGAGAGAATCCTTATTAGAAAGGAGTCTCCAGACATGGGAAGCCATAAGGGCAATATTCCAAACAGCAAGGTTACGAATACCCAGACCACCATGGGTCTTAGGGAGACACACAGTCTTCCATGAGACTTTGGCTTTACCACGCTTCATCTCACCGTTGCACCAGAGGAAACCCCTAATGAGTTTCTCAATCTCGTTAGAGATAGATTTAGGGAGAATAAAAACGGAAGCCCAATATATTTGCATGGAAGAAAGGACAGAGAGGATGAGCTGAAGACGACCGGCAAAAGAGAGAGACTTGTTCTTCCAGTCGTTAATCTTGCATTTGACTTTATCAACAAGGCCTTTACAGTCCTTGTGGACAAGACGAGTGGTGATGAGAGGGACGCCAAGGTATCGAAGAGGGAAAGATCCCTCCGCAAACCTAACAATACAATCAATGGAAGCTCTGCGCCTCTCACCAATATTACAGTAGAAGGCTTCACTCTTCGCTTCGTTAGGTTGGAGCCTAGAGACCCTAGAGAATTTAGTAGGAGAGTCAAATATGACACAAACCGAAGATCTATCGCCTGGACAGAAGAGAAGAAGATCATCAGCAAAGCATACATGGGTGATACTTTGCTCCTCACATTGCCGATGGAATTTAAAACAATCGGAGTCAGAGATGTTTCTTTTGATCATAAGGTTAAGCACCTCCATGACAAGAGTGAAGAGATAGGGAGAGAGGGGGTCACCCTGACGGATGCCCCTTTGACCGTCAAAGAATCCGTGCATATTACCATTGATGCTCACAGAGTAAGCAGCAGTGGAGACACACGTCATGATCCAGTCAATCATACGAATGGGGAAACCAAACCCAAACAAGATGGTGCGAAGAAAAAACCAGTCAACCGTATCGTAAGCTTTTTGGATATCGACTTTAAACGCACACCTGGGGGGACCACGATGACAATGATAATCACGCATGAGCTCCTGGACAAGAAGAACATTGTCAGTGATAAGGCGCCCTGGAATGAAAGCCGATTGGTTTTCATCAACCAGAGAAGAGAGGTGGTTCTTGATACGATCCGCAATGATCTTGCTGATACATTTGTAAACAACGTTACAACATGCGATGGGGCGGAAATCAGTGACTTTAGACGGTGAGTCAACCTTAGGGATGAGAGAAAGAACGGTGTTGTTGAGCGATTTAAGGAGTTTACCGGAAGAGAAGAACTCCTTAACCGCCGAACAGACATCTGGCCCCACGATATCCCAAGCAGACTTGAAGAACTTAACCGTGAAACCATCTGGGCCGGGCGCTTTATCATCGCCCATTTGGAACAAGACGCACTTAACCTCCTCATCTGTAACAGGAGTAAGCATGGCGGTAGACTGAAGAGGAGAGAGCTTATTAGAGAAGAGGGAACACGGGTCACGAATAACAAGGGAGGGGTGGGCTGCGCCCAAGAAAGTTTGAAAGTGGGAGACGAACAGATTGGGGAGGGCATCCCCAGAGATCCAGTTGCCCTGGGCATCCTGGATGGAGTCGATACGATTGCGAGAATTACGGCTTTTAACAGACTTGTGGAAGAAAGCAGAATTTTTATCACCCTCACGAAGCCAGTCAACCTTAGCCTTCTGTTTCAGGAACCTCTCTTCATCCAGGCAAGCCTCATTATAAGCGAGAAGGTACCTGCATTGTTCGTCTCGGAGAGCCCTATTGAAAGGGTCCCGATCCAGAGCAATTTGAACTCTATCAAGTTCAGTACGAAGAGAGATAACCTTAGAGAATAGGCTGCCCTGACTACGGAGCAGCTTACGCAAAGGCGCTTTCAGATTTTTCAGGTTTTGGAAAATCTTATACATATGATGGCCGGGGATATCAGGATCCCAAGAAGAAGCAACAACATGCTTAAACTCATTCTTATAGGTCAGAAAATTAGGGAACTTGAACGGTTTAGGCTTGAACGGGGATCTGAGTGGGAGAGAAAGCACAACAGGGGAATGGTTAGACGATCGGTAAGGGAAAAAAGTGACAATATTATATCAAATATTTTAATAGACAATATTATAAAACATTTATTTTTGTAATAATGTTTAATATATTAATTATCTTTAAAGTTTTTTCAAATGCAAAAAAGATTTTTGCTCCAACCCAACCAAATTCGATCCATCCTATAGAATTATGTTATAATGTGTGATACAAATTGTCTAATATGTCTATTTCGCCACCACTAATGAAAATGAGCATGTCTTGGCACGTCACAATCAATCAATTATGTTCCAATATATGTTGATGTCCTCTCTCTCTCTCTCTCTCTCTCTCTCTCTCTCTCTCTCTCTCTCTCTCTCTCTCTCTCTCTCTCTCTCTCTCTCTCTCCATAAAGACTATTTTGTAGAGAAAACAAAGTAAACATGTGCCTTGGGAGCATGTGCTTATAAATATTGAATGACTTTTTAATAAGTATTAATACAATCCCAAGATAATCAACCAAGTTTGAACATTTAAACAACCACATAAATATGAAAGTAAGTAATGAGAAGAATAATGCAAACCAAACACAAGAATGTATAGTGGTTGGGTCTCTATATCGAGAGCTTAATCCACTTTGAAAAAATTACAAAGTCTAGTCGGTTTATCTGCTGACTTTGATCTACTAGAAACACTTAAAGCATTTTGATGGTAGACTTCAAACATTGTACAAAGATGTCTTAATTCAGTAAGATCAAACTCACACTCCCAAGCACTTACAATGGTAATCTAGTAGCTAACACTCAAATAGATTTTACAAAATAAAGTACGTAAATAGCGATAGTTCAAGCATTATGTGAGGATAAACATAGATTTGGATCCTATATATTGTTGTTTTGGGTATGGAATTGAGAGGGAAAAATAGAAGAAATTTGTCAAATGTTTTTGTCGGATGAGAGCCAATTGCATAAATTACCAATGCCAACACTCGCTATACAAATCTTAACTCTTGGTCAAACGGTTGACTACCTTGTACAGTTCCAAACTGCACCGACAGCGTACACATAGTCCAACGTTAATATTGAAAATGTTGATTTTTTCCAATAAGATGAACTTGTAAAACTGAACTAATGGAATATTATCTTTGACCTTCTTAAAGTAATTTCGAAATCAAAACATTTGTCTCATCCTAATTCAAAAGAAAATCAGCTAAAGTTTTTATATTTTATAGTAAATTGCAATTTTATAAAATAAAATTAGGGCCTTTGACAAAATCATTTTTGAAAAGATCTTTTTGCCAGATCACTAATATAATAGTATGAACAAACCTTTAGCTTTTTTTATAAATTTGGAGATTGAAATTTTTTATTAAATTTTATAAAGACAAGTATTTTTGTAAAATAAATAAAGCTTAAAGTATCTTTTTCTATAAAACGCACAAGTTTTAATATCTTAAAAAAATAGTTTAAACTATAAATATGTGTTGTCAAAGAATACCTACCTAAATATTTAGTAAATGTTTTTATTTTTTGACAAATTTGGTAACTGCGACACTTTTTGGAATGCAGCAACACTTTCTTAATCTGGAGAATCAGTTTTGGACCAAAGGCAATACTTTGTAGAGCTTAAGGCAACCTTTCTAGAACAAGGCAAGACTTTTTCTTCTCTTGATCAACTCATTGAAATTTAATCACACTAATTATAATGAGATTGTTAGGCAATGATGCAATTAGGATTTTATTTTGATCATCATTCAAAGAAAGAGAAATTAAGGCAAATGCAACAATAATTTCCTTCTTTTTTATAACGACAGACCTGGCGATGGTGATAATTGGATTAAAATTCAATAATTATTTAATCAAACAATGATCCTTATGAAAAGCTGATAAACCATTACATTAAAGAGCAATAAGCGTGGTCTTATTTCTCCCTTTTTGTCAAAGCAAAAAGGAGGGAAATAAGCCCTTTCCCCCATCAAATAAATAATATAACCAATATTTGGCAAATAACATACAACAACTAAGCACATTCACACACAAATAATTCAATTTAAATAGATTATGACCTATAGCATTGGGGAACTAACAAAAACGGTTACATCTATTTCATAAAGTGTCCTTAATAAGATGTGAGGGAGAATAAGCTTCAAGAATCAGTTTTCAAGAAAGTTCAGAATGTTGTTCGAGAATTAGATAACAAAAGGTTTGTAGATACACTAAAGTATCTGGGTTACATTGATGCCACTACCATTGTCGTACAAGATCTTTGAGACAAATACGACGAGCTTATACACGAGGTAGGTATGACTACCATAACAAGAAAATTATTCTTTAGGAGTTCAGTTGATTTTTGTGAAGGTAATCAAGGCTTCCTAGAACCTTGCCCAGACTCTCAACAAACAACTTCAGGAGATCCTTACCACCATCCAAGGTCTACATACATACCTCTATATTCCCTATCAGTGATATTGTCTACGGATGACTTAAGCAAAAAAAAAAAAAAAAAAGATGACATGCTCATTAAATTGTATGAGCTCGTGAATGAGCTCAAAGATCTAATACTTATAAGCAATTCATATTTTGTGCAAGAATTCACATATTCTATCACAAGGGGGAGGAGGAGATGTCGTGATGATTATTGATGATCCAGAGAAAATATCCCACTATATTCACCTCATTTTATTCAGTATATATCTATTTTAGGATAAAGAATCGCCAATCATGCCAACGATTTTAACCCTACTGAGAATCACTCGTCCTTACATTTCTTTTGTTGCTCATGATACTAAAGTGGCTTTGTATATTCCTAAGAACGCAATAGTTACGATTAAAGAAAAAGGAAAAATGTCTATGGCGTTTCTAGGAGGCACTTGGTGATCACAAAGGTATAAATGATACAACACGATAAGAAATTACATGAAAAAGATAATGCAAAGGCCTTTAGAGCACAATCTGCTTCAGAGACCATCGTTGCTAGGAAGCAAGGCATAACTACCTTTTCATTTAATTATATCCTATTAGGTCTAAACCATCTTTTAAAATCAATAGATGGATGACATCGGTTCCTTGAGTGATTCAAATTTTTTGGCTTTATGTAAAATAAGATGCAGCATTCTTATGAGACCTAATGAACAATTTCTAGCTACATTTTTTTGGAGGGGATGGGGGATCAAAAATTAAAACGATGAAAAATGGAAAAAAAATATTTTGGGCATTAATTTTAGTCACGTCCAACATTCACAGAATTATAAGATGAAAAATCATCATTCTATATATAGATATTATAAAAAAAATATTATTATACAAATATAATATTTGTAATATTCTTTTCAGAATATCACCATTTGAAAAGTTTCAAAAATATTAATGGTATTTTTATAAGAATATTAAAAATTGTATTCATTATGGATGACATTCTTGTTAGACTGTGAGGTATACTCGTCACGGAGCCATTATGATGTCCACGTAGGCACTTATCACATCCATGAACACCACCCCAGGTGGTATATGATGGCTAGCGATGTAGTATTATGTGATGCTCCTTGTTCCCTATCACATTTGACTAAACCCGATCAGATTAAAGCTTCAATTTGCCAACCAATCAACAAATGTCTTTTTTACTTTATTGTTTATTTTTTTAAATTGAAAATGATGATACGATGTGATGAGTATAACAAGGTCTACGTGATATTTGTATGATGATAATATGATAGTAATATGGCACCCATCACATGATGTGGAGATGAGACAAATCCTATCACACGTGATTATGTCATGAGTATATCTTCTGATGGGTACAAGATGAAATTTATGTTTGAATTTTTTGATCCCCAAAATTAATGCCTTATAGTTTTTTGTTGAATATTTTTGCATGTTGAAGTATTTATATTAAAAAAGAGACATAAAATAAAAAGGGGTGAAGAGAACTCCCGTCAACCTTCTCAATTTCACTTTTCGACTATTCGTCAATCTTTTTGAGAATTCAATCACATGATCAATACATGTAAAAAATTTACATTGCGTATATGTTTCTAAATATTTTGGGTATTTGATTAATCTACATATCTAAATCCCACATGGGTTTCCACACCCTAAAAATGCCGAACTTTCAATTGTGAGTTGTTCTTCTTGATCTTGATCTTTTTCTATTTCTCAATTTAGGTTATTTTACCATTTGTTTGGTTTGTAACTTTTGTTAACTAATTTGAAATATCTATTTAATTGTTCGGCTATAATTTATGAATGCGTATGTGAGATTTGAATTTATAAATAATGTTGTAATTATTTGATGGTCCTCAAAAACATCAACTATACAAAACTTACGTACATGTTATATAATTTAAAGATTAATTATAGTCATTAACATTAAACTTTATAAAAAAGTTCATTTATAGCATCATATTTTAAAATACGATATTTTTTGTTTCTTTTTAGATGATCTAAAATGTTTATGTGATTAATAAATTTTTTAGCATAAAAGTTGACCCGCCTATCTAATTAGCAATAAAGTTTACCCCATCTGTATCATTTTTAGCTATTTTATATTATTTTGACTTGTGACTTATTTTTTTTTAGGTTATGTGCATGTACAATGTCCAATTACCTTATTTTTTGGGTTTTTTTTTTAATAAAACATCATTCTACTACCAATTATGATTCTTATCTTCGTTGCTTTCCAATCGTGTAATACACAGGTTATAACCTAGTGTTATATAATTTAAAACACCATAATAACAACAAACATGTTCGATGTAGCACCCAATATTTTCGCTTTTCAAGTGACCCTAGTGCATAAATTTAAATAAATTAAGGTAGTTAAATCTAACATTGAAGAAATTAACTAAAATGAAAAAAAAAATAACGAAAAAGGGAAAAGTTGCTAATATTAGTGGGATTGACCAACAGTTGACTCTTGATGTCAAAGAAAAGATTCAGAGATTCAAAGCATTGATGTGACATGCTTGGTTCATTAAATTATTTGATATTAATTTAGTAATGGTGATTCTATCCGTAACCCCCCCCCCCCCTCCCCCAAAAAAAAAAAAAAAACTTACACACACAAAATTACTATGTGTACTCCTTCAAAAAACAACTTACACACACAAAATAAATTCAGTTACTATTATAGAAAAGCATCAAGAGAATCCTACTCCGAAGAACTTTTTGACATCTTTATAGAGATTAATCCGTAGACATTGGTCGTGAACTGCAACGAACTGAGTACAAAACTTGAGAGGCTACTGATGATGCTAAACTTAGGATCATATAATCTATGAAAAGGATAGACTCGAGTACTTCTTTCCATTGTGAATCAAGCATTTGGCGAAGTCATAATCCTACTACTATAGCCCAAATATCATGGAAAGCTTCAGAAGAAGTAAAGACAAAAATTATCATGAACTTGAAATATTGAACTGACTTTTGTTTGACCATCGATTAATAGGGGAAATAAGCCTATTTTGGGTTATTTCCACTTCGAGAGCATATGAGAGAGTTCTAAGGGATATTCTTGGTGATATGAAATTAATTGATGATGTTTCTATTATGCCTTAACAATATAGAAGTGATATAATCTTGGATTAAAGGTATAAACACTTACCTTATTCCAATTTGTGTTGAATATGAAGTTAGGTTATCAAATTAAGTTAGGGTTTTGGATTATGTCAATTTCATGACCAATATATGTTATCAATCAAATTTAATATGTTAAATAAATATTAAAACAAGAAATTAAAGTTGTCACGATTATAACATTATATGTTACATGAAAATCATCAAATAAAGAATTTGGTTTCGCGGTTGTGGTACTTGAACTTATTTGATTTTGCGTTTTGTGATTTAATGAACCAAAAAGAATATGATTTTGTGAATTTGGAACTAAGAATGAAGATAATAAATGTGTTTCTTTATTTTGCATCTATTATTGATTTTATAGATGAGAGGTTCTATACCCTCCTACTATATCTTCTTACTAATCTTCCTACCCACCAGATCAACACAAGTGTCAAAATCAAGAAAGAAGATTGGGAGAGAGAATTAGGGGATTCCATGTGTCATTGTTTAGTGGGTAGGAGGATGAATTAAGAGGATTCCATGTGGCATCGATGTTTACTTTATTACTTAAATCTAGTGTTGATGATGTGCATCCTACATTTAATCATTGGTTGTTTTTTATTTCTATGTTTCTCATTGATGATTATTAGAGATGTGTTTTGGAAATGATCGTAGGGGAGGGGAGGGAGAGACGATGATGGGCTAGTGGTGGCCTTTAACATCTATAAATGATTAATAAAATTTAAAGAAACTATAAAATTAATAAAATGTTGGTAGTCTGGTTATTTTACACGTATTTAATGGAGTTATTCTAACGACGTTAAATGGAATGACCATTGATGCAATTTTGTGAAATTATAGGGATGTGATCTATCAACTTTTTAAATGTTGAATCAAACTTGCTATTTTGACCAAACCATTTATGTAAATTATTCACTTTCATTTTACACATTTAACTGCAGTTCCATTCATGATGGATTAGAGACACTCTCCATGTTTGATAATGTTAATGTCAGAACGGGTCGTTGACCAACCCAGAGTTTTCCTGGAGTTTGGATAGTTTGTTTTGGTGGCACTTGAACAATTACTTTGATGGAATGTTTGTTTATTTGTATGTTTGTTGATTGAACAGTTTGTAAGGTCTTGAACGAAAAACAATAGTCTTATTTCATGAATGTATGTTCAGAATAGTGTTCCAAAATATCAATGGATATGCTTGCTTCTGAATGTCTTTTGTTGTAATCATTTGAATATATATGTATGAAATATGTCATACCGAAATCCAGTCTTGGATTTCGGAACCTTGCAAAATAGAAGTCCTCGACATGATAGATAGGAAAGACCAAGTTCCAAAGACACGAAGATCAGAAGACTGTCTGGTTCGGAAGTCCAAGTTTCGAACTCACCAAGTTCCGGAAATGACAAGATACCGAAATCCACTCAGGATTTCGGTTCAGCAACTCAAGGAACTTCCGAAGACTTTTGTACTCAGCATTCTGCTATCAACATCAACTTAGAAGACTGAAGATAAGAAAAAGATAAACGATTCAAGTTATATGGAATGATTAAGCTAGATTTGGCGTGACTTTTTAGAAGCATGTTCCTCGTACTGATTGTATTATTTATATTCTAGCATAACCACCCTAATCTGACATTGTATTATTATATTAATTAAAACCATCTTGTCTGAATGAAGAGAGACGTGTTGTCTGCTCTTCAGTCCTTAGGATAATATCCAAAGGTCCTCCATTGCTCTATAAAAGGGAGACCACATCTTCTCTAAGTCCTCATGTTTTGAGAGCTGATTCTAACGATCTTTATTGATATATATAAAAAATCCTCTCATTCCATCATATCTTCCACTGTTCATATATGTTCTTACTTTACTCGTTCTACTTCTTGCTTTTCAATCTTATTGTCTTTACCTTTTCATATTGTTAACTGTTTGTACTTCTTTATTGTTGAGCTATTAAGATCTATCTAAGTAAACATCTCAAGTTTCCGAACTTGTCCATCATTCCGCATTTCAAGTCTTCGGACTTGTCCAGCAGTTCCGAACTTCTTCTATTTTGGAACCATCACTTACATTCCGCAACCTTTCTTATTCCGCATTTTACTTAGATTCCCGGGTTCCAACAGATAAAGTGTATGAAATGATAAAATAATAAAATAATGGTAGTTTGGTCATTTTACACATATTTAATGGAATTATTCTAACGGGGTTAAACGTAAGGACCATTGATGCAATTTTTTGAGATCATAGGAAGCGATCTATCAACTTTTCAAATGTTGAATCAAACCTGCGATTTAGATCAAACCATTGAAAACCATTTATGTAATTTATTATTTTTTATTTTATACATTTATCTGCAAGTTCCATTCATGATGGGTTACAGACACTCTTCATGTTTCTAAGGAAACTTTTGACTCCAAAATCTCAATTTCTTGACCATTTACATGATTTTAGAGGACTCATTCATGTGCCCCAAAAAAGCTCATCTTTGGCTCTTGTGGGCCTCGTAACAACTATCTTTTCTCCATCTTTAAGCTCATGATTACAAGATTTATTTACAGCTTTATACTATTAGTCTATTATTTTGTATGACTTTTTGATTTATAAAATAGGACAAGTCTATGTATAAAAAGTTTATTATGTAATATGATGTATTTTATACGTTAAGATTACAGAAGCTGTATATATTGCAGCATAATTTAAATAATCAATGATCAAGTTTGTACTAAAATTGTTAATGTAACTTGATTAGCTGATAGAGTTTTTCTTTAAGTTATATATTCTTTAACGGAGACGTACTTGACCAAACATAAATTTGTTTCTAAGTCATGATTTCCTAAAATATGCTATGTAGACAGTAGTACCCATAACAAATGATAATACCGGATGTCCCTATGTACTGATTATTAAAATCAAAGTACGCATTTATTTGTAAACTTTAACAAAAGAAGTTCCATGCATTTCTAGTCATAATGGGCCGTCTTGTATGGTCTAATCGTCCAAAAAGCAGTTACATGCCATAATAGGGGCTCTCTGGCTCATCATTTTAATATTAAAACGATTCAATTTTGAAGAGGTAACCTTATATTTTTTTATCACAAACTATTATTAGTTTATTTTGTAAAAAATGAACTTTTAATTATAATCGTTGTCACTAAATATTGTTTCAGTTATACAATTGTAATTGTCAGTTTAGGCGATTACATGTCCCATATGATATATAAGTCGGTATTTTTGTTCAACTCGACATGTATTTCTGTGCGTTGCAGTGGAGACTCTAGAAAAAATAACCGGAGAACTGAAATACAATGCTACGAATAAAAAACTAAATGAAAATAAAATTGCTATAATAAACAAAAAAATTAATATACATTGCTATTGTTTGTATTTAACCCAAAATTTATAAGCTATCTAAACAATTCATGTAACTATTACATTCATTGAAAGGCACTTTAGATATTTTAGGGGCACCTTTACCTACTAAGAATTCCTTTAAAAATATATTGTTAAAATATAATAAATCTACTATCCATGATATGCTAAAACATGCATAAAAGGAAGATGTGAAAGTAGTAGTAAAATAACAATTTATAAAAAACTATTTTCATAAAAATGGCTTTCTAAAAAACAAATTCGGAAAAAAAATAAGTTTTAAAAAGGTATTTTCTATGTAAAAAAAAGTTTTAAAGTTACAAAAAAGTATTTTAAAAAAATATTTAAAAACATATAAAAACAAAATTTAAAAAAATGTTCATAAGAAATTGTAAAGGAAGTTACAAAAAGCACAATTTAAAGAAACGCAATTTAAAAAGTTATAACAAGGTTGTGAAAATTTTGTTTTCTGAAAGACTAAGTTTTAAAAACGTACCTTTCTAAATCTACAAAAATAGAAAAGATTTGAAAAAAAAGGTTTTTGATCAAAATTGAAAATGATATATTCAGGAAAGTCTTATATTTGACCCTATATTCAATTAAGCCATAATTGTTTTTTTATTTAATTAAGATCAATATTTTGTTAAATGTTTATAATTTTAGTTATATATATAAAAAAATTCATTAAAGTACTTATATTTTGACCCTTTAATAATTTAGAGTTAAATTTTCAGTTTTTATTCAATTAAGTCCTTATATTTTGACTATATATATCATTAGTTGTAAAAATAAAAAACGGCATAACTAACTACTATCCAAAATTGTAAATATTTAACAAACTTTTGGATTTGATTGAATATAAAAAACAATTAAGGCTTAATCGAATATAAGATTAAAATATAAGAACTTTCCTGAATATATCCCAAATTGAAAAAGAAACAACCTTTCAATCGAAATTTTAAGGAAAATAGTTAAATAGTACGGATTTGAAGTTGCAAAAAAGATTTGGGCAAAATTACAAAAAAATAAAAAGATCTGGGCGGAATTTTGGACCTATGTAAAAACGAACTGGAAGGAAGTCTAATAGTGTGTATCTAGTTTTAGACATATTACTTCACATATAAACGACTATTGTTTTCGATTTTTTCAACAATATTCGATCATTCACATTTAACTTTAAGTAAATTAATATATGAATATCAGTTAATTCAATTTTGTATTATCAAAAATATTGAAATTGTAAAGAAAATTTACTTGAATTCAATATGAATTTAGTCAGGTTAGATTCACATGTGAATCTAAAAGTTTATTTTAATTCACATGAGTTATTATCAAATGATTAATGATTGATGAAAAACAAATTTAATGATCATTCAAATGTGAATTATCTTCTACAAAATTTGGTATAGTTTAGATTCACATTGATTCAGCGTTGTTAACCTGAACAAAAGTATTAATTTTTTTTCATTTTTTATATATTGTTATGGATGTCTATTGAAAGAGAATAAAAAATTATGAATTTTATATATTTGGTTTTTTATTTTAATAAAAAATAAGTTCTAAAAAATAAAAAATATATACAATCTTATCTTCGGGCGTCGATAATTTGCATTCCTAAGCTCTCGATTGGTTTCTTGGTTATTTGTTTTATTTTAGTTCTCTATTGAACTTTTCGTGTGTGTGTGTGTGTGTGTGTGTGTGTGTGTGTGTGTGTGTGTGTGTGTGTGTGTGTGTGTGTGTGTGTGTGTGTGTATATATATATATATATATATATATATATATATATATATATATATATATATATATATATATATATATATATATATATACACGGTCGAGATCGAGAGAGAACCTAGAAACTTTTTTTCAACAAAATATTTTTCAAAAAAGTTATACCCAATTTTTTATATATATGCGATTAAGACTTTAAAAAATTAAAAAAAATCAATTTTATAATATTTATATGTGTATTCATATAAATATATATGCATAGGTATAAAAATTTGAGTAATGACGATAGTGGTGGTGTTAGTTGGGTGGCGGTGATAGCAGTGGAGGTAGGTGATAGCGGTGGTGGTGGTGGGTGGTAGCGGAGGGTGGTGGCAGTAGTGATGGGTGGTTGTGGCGGTGGGTAACGGTGCTGGTAGTGGTGGTGGGTGACTATGGTTGGTGGCAGCGGTGGTGGTGGAGGTAGGTGATGGTGGTGGCGGTGGGTAGTGGTGGTGGTGTTGGGTGTGGTAGAAGGTTTCAAGTTAAAAGGTAATAAAGGGGTATAATGGAATTGGATTCCAATTCATTTAACTAAATGAATTGGTATCAGAGCTTTGATTTAAGTGAACTACGTACTTAGTGTAGTTCTTAGACTTGAATTATAAGCCCATGTAGTGAATAGGAATACATGGTTAGTATGAGCTTATGATTCCATCTTAATATCTCATTTCATATATGTATTAGGATAACAATATTTATCTTTATTAAATAACATTACTTGGAGATGGAATTGATATTTGTTTAGCTAGATTTGAAGTTCCTAGACCTATAAACCATTATTGTTATGCTTTAGGTTCTAGGAATCAAGTTATAAGTAACATTAAAATAAACCTAATATGAAAACTTATTAAGCCAATGAGTGATTAGGTTGCATATAAATGACCTAAGTTATAGAATGAATATGTTGAATCAAAATACATATACCTTTAGATGTTATACTTAAATATATTTCAGAGTAAAACTCATATAATTGGGATCCTGAAATGTTGAGCTTAGATTAGATTAAAATAAAATGTGTAAAACATTATAATAACTGATTTATGTTGTTGGATGGTGTGTAATCGACAATTAGGATTTAGTGTGTTTTAATTTCTAGTTGTTTATCTTATTATTTAAGAATTATCATATAGAAATCCTAGATAAATATAAAGTATGTATATAAAGTATGTGTATAAATAAGAAGAGTCTAATAAAGTCAATGTGAATTAAATAGCATATGATGTTGGAATTAATTTTTGAAATCTTAGTATGCCTTGATATGACTAGAAATATTGAAATTTACCTTAATTCAGATTTTGAAGTATTTAAATATATGGTGTATCTTTTTAAAAAATACGGGTTTTGACATTTTGGAAAAAGATGGTATGGACATGATAATAAGGTGAAGGATAGTGAAGTTTATAGACAGGGACAAGTAGTTGAGAAATCATTGGTAAGAATTGAAGGCATCTTAGAAGCTATGAGACATGTTGCATCTCTAATAAATTTGATAATTTTGACTTTTTTGGAAAAGTCAATTGTGTCACCTATTTGATAATAAGGAGTAAGTGTTAAGTGTATGTGTCAATACCATTATTTACTACGAATATGTTGTCTACATGCTTAATTATTTATAATCGAGTGGACTTGACTAATATATGAATTTTTATTTTGAAGCAAATTAGACATATGATAAGGTTGTGTGGATATAATTGTTTATGTGTAAGTGAACTTTCATGAGAAAGAAAGTGGTATTATAAGAGACTTCGATGAAGGTGATGCTTGTATGAGATCAGTGGTGCAAAACTCGGCTAACTCGGCTGAGTACTCGACCTTATACTCGGAATTGGCTATGTACCTTGGCAGTTTTTTAAGAATCGGCTATAAAAACTCAGACTCGGTCTTACTCGGTCAAACTCATTCTAACTCGGACTGACTTGGGTGTACTCGGTGGAACGCGGTCTCACCGGTCAACCTCGGTCAAACTAGTACTCGGATTCATTTACTTTTTTCATATATATATATATATATATATATATATATATATATATATATATATATATATATATATATATATATATATATATATGTATATAATATAGTCATGAACAGTAGTCATCGATTACTCACTGCCTTGCCGATTACTTACTACTTGCTAGTCAGTCGACCTGGAAACGCCTAGCGACATTTGCAACATTGTATGAGATATGATGTCTCAAGGGCCGATTTAGAAAGAACCTAATTTATGAATTAAAAGGTAAATGTAGAAAAGTGAATTTTTGGAAATTTATCTTGTTTTGAGAATAAATTCTAATTGTGGAAATATAAGAACCAATATTTCAGGAAGTGAAACTTAAGTAAATTATTATGTTTGATGGTTGACCCTAAGTTAGAAGTTGAATTATGAGGATAAGTTGAAGTATCACCATTTAGCATGCATCACAAAGAGGTATTGTTGATTAAGTATGTGATAAACCGTAAGCATATTTAAGATTGAGAAAGTTATGACATTTATAATTTATTTGTGATTTCATGGACGAAATCATCCTAATGGGTGGTTAATTGTAACATACGTATTTCAGACCTAGAGGTTTTGACATTTTAGAAGATTTTTTTTTTGGAAAATAAAATAAAATAAAAATAAATTAATTAGATTCAAATAAAAAATAAAAGTAGAATTAAATAAAACAAGTTACCTTTAGGAGTTTAAGGTTATGAAGATGTTTAAAAAGACCAAATATAATATTAAGAGGAAGGACTAAAAATGTCAACGTGGAGAAACTTTCATATAATCTCAATAGAACTAAGTTTTGGGATTTAATTGTTATGAAAACAACATTTGAAAGTTTAATATGAGATTCATAAATTAGGAGTGTAAATAGAGGTCACGGTGAATTTGTGGAATGAATATCAAACCACCCAAATTCTTGAAGGTTTGAGTTAAAATACATAAGCTGAAAATATTAGTAGATGACAGTTATAAAAATTTAAGAAAGATAGACTAAAATCGTTAATTCTGCAAAACTTGGATTGGATCATCTCTTGATTTAGATAATTATTTGGGAGAGAAATGTTAATAAATCATTTTCCAAGTTAAGTTCATATGGGAAGTAATAGAAGTTGGTTAAACTATATTGAGATTAGATGATGTAAACTTTAAGTGAGGGAAATCCATAAGAAGTAAGCTATAAAGATGAAATAGTCAAAATAAGATTGTGGAATCGACCGTATCAATTAATTTTCAACTTACTAGTTCCATTGGAAATCCAAAAGAGTTTTTATAAATATTCTTATAGAATAAATCTGATTTTTTGTTTGACCACTCAAAAAATCGTGGTACTACCGAAGTTCCAAAAAATCCAAACCCTTGTGCGTATAATATCCAAAACTTTCTTTACACTACATTAAGTCACGCTACCCGGTTAGCAAATGTGGTCCTTTTCTAATTTTAACTCATGACTAGCAACAATCCGGTTAGCAAAAATGGTCCCCGGCTCTAATTTTAGAAGTACTAGTAATAATAAGTCGGTAGAGGTTGAAATACAATTTTCTTCTCTTTTGTATTGTATATTTTACAAACAATTAATAGTAATAAATAGAACTATAAAATCATATAAAATGCTATAAGTATCTAAACGCTCTCAACATGACTTTTGATCTGTTTTTATCAGCATTTTTTTTATTTCACTCATTTAACATGTTATCAATTAAATACATAATGAATTGATCAATATCACTAAATAAAAGTAAAATGGTCGCATTTACTAGTTATAGAATTTCTGATTATGATCATACTAATGACCATTACCAATTGTCATATGGTATTTTACAGCCTTTTAGAACCGATGCAAGACTAATTGCAAAAATAAGTAAGATATGCCCTTTTAAATTCAATATAACACCACCTTATTTTTTATAACAAACTTATCATGTTAAGTAAAACTTTTACCACTTTTAGTAAATTTTACATAAAATGATAACCACGATAAATTTATCACATTAATTAGTTAAGATTAATAAAGTAGGTAAAAATATTTTGCATTTTCATTACAGCAATGTAATGGAAGTTGACTTGAACAAGGTTTAGGGGACAATTGAAAACATGAAGAAGTTCCTAGATTTGTACATTTTGTTTTGAATATGTCTGCTGTTAGACACCATACAACCAAAACAACCTCAGCTTTTGTAAGACATCATTAGAGAAAAGAGAAACATTTGACCGTGTTTTGATTGTAACAACACATCATCAATTGTTTCAAATATTTTTTTAACAAATCCAAGTATTATTCTTACCTCATCTCCCACATCATTATTGAATTCATCAAACTTATTATAAAATATCAGTATTTTAAAGGACATGTCAAAAAATAACGAAGTCACTAAAAATTAGCATATATTATCGATCCTTCTTCGATATTTGGAATTAACAGGTGTGTTCAAAAATTTTAGTACTAAATTCTTGAAAATAATTTAGTCTGAATGTAAGTTTTGTTCCTCTTCATATATTTTGGACTCGAGTATTGATAACAAGTCATATTCAAGAATGTGAAATGCCAAAAATCAATTATCAAATATAACTATTTATCAAGCACATTTAGAAACTAGTGTGGTTTTTGTGTTTATATATTTCTATAAAATTGTTAATTAGTCCTTATATTTTACACATTTACATAGAGTTAATTATAAAAAAACATTATATTTTGCCAAAAATTCGGTTTAAGAACGAAATTTTAAAAGATTCGGAAAAACCCACCAATTTTTAGTAAAAAGTTTCATCGAAGCCAATGTTACCAGTTCTTTAGGTCATAATGGTCAGAAGTTAAAATATATATTTTCTTAATCAAATTTGCTTATATTTTTAATATTTGACTATTAGTTAATTTTGTATTAAATAATTAACGTATCAAATGTATTTTCAGAAGTTAAAATTCTATTCATTAAATTTAAAGTTATATCGGTTTACTATCTTGTTTAAGGTTATTTACAAAATAAAAATACGAATAGAGTGGTACTTTCATATTGGTATAAATTACAAAAAATATATATGTTAAAAGTATTAGAATAAAGTTGATAGTATTTTTTTGAACGAATCATTTATCTGATTCAAATCAAATGTTTATCCTAACAGGATTGTTTATTAAAAAAAAACTAACTTAAAAGGATAAGTAGCCGAAGATTGTTTGTTAAAAAAACTGACTTAAAAGGATAAGTAGCCGAATCAAACGCAAAGTTGTTTTTAAATATCGAGTACATTAAGACTTCCTAACTCATACCTATAAATGCCTTCAAGTTCTTGGTGTCAGAGCAAAGATACAAATAGTAGAAAATATTAGAGAGAGAATCAGAAGCAACTTCTACTGACATTTTGTTTCCATTAGAAGTTTTAAAAATGGCGAACGAGTGAGTGAATGAATTTCACAAATGGGTATTGAAAGAACAGATGAAGCTTATTTTTGTCTTTTCTGTTTTGATTTCGATCACAGAAGAAGAAGACGACAACAACGAACAGTGGATTTATCTTGTTATAAAATCCCTCCAATCACTTCGGTTTTTGTTTTCATGCTCCTAATGTTTTCCCACGTTTTTCCGGCGACCTCTGCTGAAGAACTCCGGCAAGACCACCAAATTTTCCGGCCACGTGAAGAAACCAACAAGATGAAGCTGGTTAAAGCTCATCTTATGAAGATTAACAAACCTCCTGTCAAGTCAATTCAGGTACTGCTTTTCTGAAAAAAGGAAAAAAAGAAAACACGTTTTTCTTCATTAATACATTAATATATTACAAAAATGAAACACCCATTTAGATAAATTCAGATAAATTTTCATTATTTTTGGAACAGAGCCCAGATGGTGATACGATAGATTGTGTTTTGACTCATCATCAGCCAGCTTTTGATCATCCTAAACTAAGAGGAACAAAGCCAATGGTTGGTTTATATTCTTTTTTTGATTAATATTAATAAATTTGGCTTCTCTTTTTTATTAAAGATTCTTTTTTAATATATAGGATCCACCGGTGAGACCAGATGGCTATGATCAAGCAGAAATGAGCTCTGAAAATCATCAACTATGGAGTTTATCAGGTGAATCATGCCCAGAAGGAACAATTCCAATCAGAAGAACAACTGAGAAAGACATTTTAAGAGCAAATTCGATTCGAAAATTCGGTCGAAAAATTCCAAAACCAGTTAGAAGAGATACTTCTAGTTTTGGACATGAGGTTAGTTCTCAAAAACAATTTCATCTTTTTGTTTGAATTTTGGATTTTCAGTAGATTTTATTACAAACCCCAAAAATAATTTCATCTTTTTGTTTTGAATCATCTCAAACTTCCGTTGTCAATCCTCGAACTTTGATCATTTTATTTTATCCTAAACCCCAAACATGTCGCCTTAAGACGGGACTGTAAAACAGGGTGGAATGGGTATCTTTAGTACCGGTTCCATTCTGCTTTGTCTATACAAATTTACATTATAGACAAATGAGGTTGGGTCAAAAGAGATCATGTTTAATGCGGGTCAAATTGGATCCATAGGGTTGGGTTGACATATCAAAGCTTTTTCTAGTCTATTTTTGTTAGGTTTTCACATAATTAATGGACTACATATAATATAGAATAAAATATTATTAAAACTAACTTTTACTTATTTTTTGAAAAAATTTATAAATTATAAAGATTGTATATATGTTTAACTATAGTGTGTGTGATATGTACTTTATTTAAAGCATAATCCAAATTAAAATATTTCTAGTTAAACAAATAGAAATGACCTATTTAGTATTTATGTACGATGTGCATATTATTTATACTATATTTATGGGTGATGGGTGATTAGTATATTTATGGGTGATGGGTGATTAGTGTCATTTCAAGTATGTAAAGATCTTCATGTTTTTGCCATCATTTCAGAGATTTCTACAGATGGATAGTTGTAACACAATGGTAGTACTTTATGCGGTAAAAAAATGTACTTTGATTATGACGTGAAGATAGTAAAACTATTCTTTTCTAGGTCACTAAATTGATTGAAACAAGTAATACCCACAGTAGTTTTGTTCATTTATACAGGTTAACTTTATTTTATTATTATTAAAAGCTATTCTACGTGAACCCTGGTTTTTGTGGTGAATATGGGAAGGTCAAATTTCATAAAACTTACCTTCAGTTGTTTTTTTTTTTCTTTTTTCTGTATGGCGTCTTGATCAAACATCGTATGTAACGATAGGAGTTAAATTCCTTATTTGACATTATGGTTTTTATTTTCACAATTTGGAAATAATAAAGTTGAAAAATGGCAGCATGCAGTTGGATATGTAAGTGGGAATAAATACTATGGAGCAAAAGCAAGCATAAATGTGTGGGCCCCAAGGGTGACCAATAGATATGAATTCAGCCTCTCACAACTTTGGGTCATTTCTGGTACTTTTGGCAATGATCTCAATACCATTGAAGCTGGTTGGCAGGTATTTTCATTTACACCCCCTTCTTTTTTACTTTCATTTATTTTCACCCTTCCAATTTATTACCACACGTATTATCTTTATAGGCTTTACCATACACTTTAAAATAAGTTAGTTTACTTTTGGTTTCATAAAAAACGGAGTGCACTCGGGTAGGTTTCTTTATAATGATGGTGTTTTCTATACAATTTTACCTTTACTTTTTTTTTTTTAACTTTAAATTCATGGGGCAGAACTGTAAAAAGAGATTTTGAATTGATTTGTGCAGTATGAGGTCCATTACATCGGTTCCTGAAAAGTGTTTTCACACTTTATATAAAGAAAAATATTGAAAAGTCATTAAATGCAGTTCTTAGTCAAATCTGTTTCACATATGATGCTACAAATTAAGCATTATATTAAAGTCTGTTTTTTTCTATAAATTATCAGTGTAAAATCAGATTCCATGTTCAAATTAATTACAACTGTCTCATGGACATTATCTTTAGTTTAAAAGCCATTTTATGACCTAAAGTTTGTGCATCTGATGTATTTAAATTCATTATGATTTTTTTTTTTGGTGATAGTAACTGTTTAATAAGATTGAAATGGTCAAATCTTAAGTGGGAAGGCTAGAATTACTTGTGCTTCACGCTGTAAAAATAGTACAAATAGATGGTTCTAAATGCCATTTAAAGCTGATTAAAGTACTTCAACCACCTTCTCATCAAATTGAATTAATTGTTTTACGAAATTTCTTTTCAACAGGTAAGCCCGGAGCTATATGGGGACAACCGCCCTAGATTCTTTGTTTATTGGACTGTAAGTTTAAAAGTGATTTTTAAATAAATTATTATTTTAAAAATAAATATATGTAAGTAATTTTAATTTAAATCTACAGAACGATGCATATCAAACAACGGGATGTTACAACTTGCTGTGTTCAGGATTCGTACAAACAAATAGTAGGGTTGCAATTGGCGCTGCTATATCTCCAATTTCTGTATATAATGGTGGACAGTTTGACATAACCTTGTTGGTTTGGAAGGTACATTTCAAACCGTTATAGTTCATATAAAAACGAGTAAACGACTTAAAAAAATCGTAATTCATATAAATATGAAACAATATAAAAAATAACTAATTTGTTTTTAAGGGGTAAAAGTGTCATAATGTGGGTCCACTAATCTTGCATAATATGTCAGAATCAACAAGAAGCATTTGTAATTCCCTTCTTTTAAAGTTGTAATTAATATGATTGGAAATTGGGAGTCGAATGTGTTTTGTTGTCCAATTATTAGAAATTTAGATTTATGGTTAAAAAAATCATTGAACTTTCAAATTTTTATTGTATAATTCAGTTAAAAGGTTTGTTGATCTTATTCTTATACATTTATATTTATATCATTCACATTTTTTTATTAATAGTCAATCAAGTTATTTAACATAAGTAAAGATTATTAGAATTTTTCTTAGATAAATTATTATTTTTATCTAAAATATGTAAAACGATCTTGCTGAAACTTCCATGTTTTCTTTGGTTGCACAATGGTATAAAGATACATCACTTTTGTCTAATTTAAGCTAAACTACCTTTACCTAAATCATCAACAATAGTTGAAATTTTATTTATGCGTTGTGTGTTAAATTTTTGCTCTTATTGTCTTCTTGCACAAATTGACTTATTATATATTGCTTAGTTTTGACTAAAGATTAGCAACGATTTCCTCATATTAACTTATCTTTTGTAAACTATCAAGATATTCACATTTTATTTTTAATTGATATAGGATCCGAAGCATGGGAATTGGTGGTTGGAATTCGGGTCGGGTACCCTTGTTGGGTACTGGCCCGCTTCACTATTCACTCACCTTCGTGATCACGCAACCATGGTTCAGTTTGGGGGAGAAATTGTGAACAGTCGGGCTTGGGGTTCTCACACAACGACCCAAATGGGAAGCGGGCAATTTTCGGGTCAAGGATTCGGTAAAGCTTCATATGTTAGGAATATGCAAGTGGTTGATTGGGGTAATAGCTTAATCCCATTGTCTAATCTCAGAATAGTATCTGATAAGCCAAATTGTTATGATATCAGAGGTGGGGCAAATAGGGTTTGGGGTAACTATATTTATTACGGTGGACCCGGTAAGAATCCTAGGTGTCCGTGAAAGTACGTAGCATTTTATTATTAGGTATAAGTATACCAAAGGGTGAAAAAGTTTTGGTTTTTTTCTTTTTTCTGTTTTAGACTTTTAGTTTTTCTTTGAGGGATTTTGAGATTTTTTTTTTGGTGATGTGTTAGTCTTTTGTTTTTCTAACACGTGGTCGATTATTTATTTATAGGATCGTAATCAAAACATCATGTAAAGTTATAGTTTTGATTTCTAAAACTTCATATAATTTTGTTCAAGCTTTAGGATAACTAATTTTTTTTTCAAGTATCATGTTTGTATCATAATATGTGGATAGTGTAGCCGGCAGCGACTAGTGTAAGTTATGGGAGGTTTTATACCCATATTTGTGGAAGTTTAACGAGTTCATGTTTAAATTTCCTATAGTTGAGGGATGCATACTGTATTATCGGTTAAACAATAACGTTAAAATAGCATTTACATGCATTAATAAAAGAGGAAGCGGGAAAAGGCATTACAATTATATAAAAAAATCATGTTTGTCACATAGGAATTAAAATGAAGCGTTATTCGTCACGAAATACTTACTTTTCTTCGGTTGATCTTTAGTCAACAGGAGACATGATTTCTTTCATAGTTTGATGGAATAGCATATGGATGAGCTTGGGACTAGGACCGATCCGACCCAGACCGAATCCGAGCCGAAACGAGACCGAGGAAAGATGTTGAAGGAAACCGAGGACCGACCATATTAGGAGACTTGGTCTTGGGTGCAGGTTAGGGTTTGATTAGGTTTGGTATTGGGACCGAGAAAAACCAAGCAGGACCAACATTACATTTTAAATTTCCATATTAACTTGGTACCAAAACCTGATACCCGCGGTACAGAGCCCGATCAGTACCGAGACAGAGATAAACAACATATGTATACCGAGAACCGACCAATCATAGCATTCGATCCCTTAGCTAGGTTTGTTCCCTCGGTTCTTGGGTTTGGGCTCGGTTCCAAGGACAAAATGCTCACCCCTAGAGTAGAATAATATAATATAATTATAAAATATATTTGTTTATATAATTTTTAATAACGATAATAAAACTCGCCACTTTATTTTTAGCTTTAGTGATATTTATTTTTTGGGTTAATGTCACCGAGACCCAACAAAGTTTTTTGATTTTGTTTAGTTGGACTCTCAAGTTTTTTTTCTAGGGACATAAACTCGATTTTTTGTGTTTATAATGTCTTTTATGAATAACTGAAAGGGCAACTAGTTTACCTCTTGTCTTGTCATCAATTTACACTTAAATGTCTTACAAAATTGCTAGTGATAGCTGATAACACTACTCCAACCCTCACACTTCTGTTTCCCCCTTACAATCCTCATTTATTGCATAAGGACTTCGATCCCACCTCCATGAAAACCCATCGACAGCGTCCTCTACCGTTGTCGAAACCTGAATGGTTAGCATATTGGATGTGTCGACTGTTTACATTAACGAGATGATAATTCGACCACCTTCAAGCAGATTCTGTTTGCGATTTTGGTTAAGAAAATCTTTAATTACCGGTCATACCGGTCTTTCTTGAAACATTTTATGTAACTTTATTGATTAAATGTATATAGAAAAATAATTAAATACATATACTTGTAAACTTCGATTACATTCACAAGTAGAAGTGAGCGATTATTGTTTATTGATTACCGATTATTCCGGTTTACTCCGGTTCCTGAACTATAAACTAGTGTCTAGACTAAAAATCAAACTTGAACAGGACCAAACCGGATAGGGAGAGTTCGGTTTGGTTACAGTTCCTGATTCATGGCTTATTCGGCTACCGATGATGGTTCGGTCCGATTCCGAAACCGATTACATCCCTATTCACAAGTCATTAACCCTATTTTAACAACTTAAAAACACATATAGAATATATTTCAAACATGAAGTATATTTTTGTTCTATATTTCTATTTGATCATTATTATAAAATAACATTGTTATCTTTATTATAAAATTTAATTTCATTAAATTTCTAATTGTAAATAATCTTACTTTAACCCATTATACTCATTCAGACAAACCAACACCATAATAGTATACAATGATGCATTCAATTACTTTATCATTATTATAATAAAGCATTTAATTACTTTATGAGTTTCATTAATAGGTAATTACATTTCCTCAAGATCTATTTCATAATACAAAACATACCCAGCTCATTGTAAATCTGAGTTTCTCCCAAGAACCCTCTTATTAACAAAAATTATTTTAAATCCGAGTTTTACTCTATTACCTCTCTTGAAATGTCATATGTATCTTGAATTTATCATGTGTATCTTCTCATTAGAAATAAAAGGATAGGAACATGTCTCAGATATCGCTCATGATTCGTGAAATCTGATCACATCCAATGTATGGCTGGGTCTAATTACGCTTTTATTAGTGACAAAACATACAAGCAAAAATAGGGGCCAAACAATACAAAAGTCACCAAAGATTGCTTTATTCACGAAAAACTAAATCATCGATTCAACAATAACTTTCGTGATTGCATACAAGGGGACCATTAACACCAACTGTTTTGACCAGCTCTAAAAGCTTATATAGCTTTGACCCAAACCTTATTGTTCATTCTTTTACTATTGAATTACATTTTGTAATTATAAAATATCCTGGAACAACGGCAACATAAAAGAATCAAAATTATGTATGTATTCGAAAATAGGAAGTGTTGATGATTTTCGTGAAGAGATGAAGTGTTTTATATTAAAATAATAAAGTATCAAAGGGAATTTATAACGTGGGAGATATGGACTAATCAGACGTTTGAATCTTGGATTGGTCCACTAGGAAAAGAGTGATGATTAGAAAGAGATTTCACAACTACAACCAGCAGTTGCTTTTCTAAATATAATCATCTACTTAAATGCTCACACCAACCTGTCATAAAAAAATAAACAAAATTACAAAAATGAATGACTGAAAATGACATTGTTGCCCCCACCATGCCAACTGGCTAATATGCGGGTTTGATGTGTCGATGGGGTACGAAAGGGAATTGTACTCCAGATTAAATATTGACCTTGAAATTTAGATTGCGTAGTTGGCATCAACATAACTACACTGTGTGGTGTGGTGTCTGAATGTTGAATGTTATCAGCTCTGGTCCCCAAGGCTGAGTTTGTACTCATAATAGACATGTACTTACATTTCTTTATGCTTAATAGCAATATGCTTCCAACTTCTTATTTACAATAACAATGAACTTCCATTTCTTTGCCTGTATAATTTGTCAATAATTTGCTTCACTCCAAACACCTCCATAAGATACAAAGTGGTAGGGATAATCACAATGAACAACTGATTTTTGGAAGTCATTTCATCAAAAGATTTTGTGTATGGTTAACACGGAGACGTCATTGATCAAAGTTTGAGGTTTGATGGCTTCTACAATGTTATTTTTAACTTTTGTCTATTTCATCCATTAAACTTAAACTTGTGCCTCAACTTCTTGTCGCATATTGCAGAAATGTGTCTTAAGTTTTGCGCACGTTTCTCATATGAACTTGATATTGTCAGTAGCATTTGCAATGTTTAAAGGAGTCGGAAATTAAGGAGAAGATATCCACCATTGCCTTGGACAATCCATCTTACAATGACACAGCGACAAAGAAATTGATAAAAAGAAAATATCTGTTATGCGACAAAGAAGGGTTTTCAACTTCCAAATGTGCAATTATTGTAGTGTTATGAGGAATTGGCCTTTTAGAATTTATACCAAATATGAACAAAGTCTCTAAGATCGTGAAAGTGTCACAACTGTTGATAATGCTTTAAGACTACTTGCAATACCCATCACATTGAACAAATGTGATGGGTGCCACATCAGATTTTTTCCCTATCACACTCCATCACAATATACACTTTATGCCTATCACATTTTATCACACCACATTATCTTTTTTAATTAAAACAAATTCAAAAATAAATTAAAACATAATTTTTAATTTAAAAAACATTACATTAAAAATAAAAATTACATTAAAATTAAAAAACAACAAAAAAAAACTAAGTTCGAAAAAAAAAACGACACTTCGAAAATAAACGTAAACTAGTTGTTCCTAGGGCAATATTTAGCGCAAACACTTTCCCGCATCGCCAAGTAAATATCCAAATCTTCGCCTTCGAAGTCGGCGGCTTTTTTTGACAACAAGTCGATATCCACATTCCGTTGTAACTCCCTTTGCGTTTCGGCAATTTGTTGTTGCGTTTCGACTATTTGTTGTTCCACCCGACTCATAATCCCGACCTTGTCGGTTTGTAATTGGACGTATCGATCAAATTTTTTGTCAAACAAATTCATCACGTTTGACTCCGTATCAACAATTTCAACCACCGTTCTCATTTCAACCGCAAGGGTTCCAGCCGCAATATTTTCTATCGCAACCACCAATGTCACAACCATCACCACAACCGCAACCGGTGTCTCCCGAAATCGTTCAAGAGACACAAGAAGAAGACGACAACCAAACCCGCCGGGCCGCATGGAAGAAGGGAAAAAACCGGTGGGTGAAAAACAAATCAATTGGTCGAAAGAGGAAGAACTAAATTTGATCAAGGCGTATATTTCAATTTCCGTTGACCCGATCGTCGGGGACTCGCAAACACAAGACACTTTTTGGAGCAAAGTTCAAGCGTTATTTTACGATTTAATGGGAGAAAAAACGCGCAACATTGATAAAATAACGGGCAAATTTCGGGAAATGCGAATCAAGCTCAATCAATTTAACGGGATCTACAATAATCTCATGAACGTGCGCAAAAGCGGGTCAAGCGATTTCGACGTCTTCAACTCGGCTTTACTACAATACGAAAAAACAACGCCTACTCGGAAAGCGTTCCCGTATGTCCAAGCTTGGACCGAGTTGAAAAAACAACCGAAATGGATTCTTATCGAAGATTCGCGATCTTCGAGAACAAAACGATCGAGGTCGGTCCATCAAGGCACGTCACAACTATCGGACGGGCGAACTTATATTGACGTCAACGACGACCCCGTGGATCTCGAAGAAGACGAACCCCAACCGATCCGTCGACCGATAGGGCGAGACAAGGCCAAGAAAGCGGCTTCCGGTTCGGAGTCGAACATGATGGATTTGTTTGGCGAAAAATTTGATCGATACGTCCAATTACAAACCGACAAGGTCCGGATTATGAGTCGGGTGGAACAACAAATAGTCGAAACGCAACAACAAATTGCGGAAACGCAAAGAGAGTTACAACGGAATGCGGATATCGACTTGTTGTCAAAAAAAAAGCCACCGACTTCGAAGGCGAAGATTTGGATATTTTCTTGGCGATGCGGGAAAGTGTTTGCGCTAAATATCGCCCTAGGAACAACTAGTTTACATTTATTTTCGAAGTTAGTTTTTTTTTTGTTGTTTTTTAATTTTAATATAATTTTTATTTTTAATGTAATGTTTTTTAAATTAAAAATTAGGTTTTAATTTATTTTTTAATTTTTTTTAATTAAAAAAGATGATGTGGTATGATGAAATATGATAGGCATAAAGTGTATGTTGTGATAGAGTGTGATAGGGGAAAAATCTGATGTGGCGCTGATGTGGCACCCATCACATTTGTTCAATGTGATGGGTATTGCAAGTGGTCTAATAGCGAGTTGCAGATACTTAATCATCTTTGGTTCTTGAAGAAAAATTGTATTCATTCCTATTTTTTATTCATGCTCATCCTCCTACCTACCCATGTTAAATGGTGATGGTGACAAGTATCATATTTAATAAAATTAATAATATTTTAAGACATTTGTCACAATTTAATATTGGTAGGAATAGAAGGTAGAAATAAATACAATTTCTTGTTCTTGAAATAATAAGCAATATAGAAAAGAACAAAGCCAACAAAGAGTGTGACAGTGGCAAGCCTCCATGTTTGCTTGTTTCTAGTTTCTAGTTTCTCTGTGAACTTGATGTTAACTAAATTATGTAAAAGGTTTGCAACTTTGCTACAATATATTAACTTCGAAATTCTTCCAAATAATATGGTACTCTTTGCTTGGTAGTACTATTTATTTGAATTTATGGTTTCTTTATATGTAGTCGCTCATGAAATGCAAGGCATACTGATTTGCTTCCAAAGCATTCATAAACTGGAAACCTGAACTCCACTAAATTGTTTTTCTGCCATAAGTTCCAAACAGAAACTCGATCACAGATACGAGTGGATCCCGTTGTTTTGTGATTATCAGCATACGAAATCAAAAGAAGTCAATACTAAAATCTAAAAGAATGAAAGAAAACCTTCATGGCAACGCCTTAAATTGCTTCGAAATTGCGATAGCGGAGGGTTTTGAGGGTGTGGCCGTCCTCGCGTTTGAAAACTGCCTTTCATGATTACGAAACTTACTCCAATTTTCAATCGACCGTATCCCACGAGATGACAGTAAACCACTTCTTCCCGATTGAATTCTGTGTCATCACGAACTGATGCATAAACGACCGTATCCGTATCGCCATTATCAAACGTTGGAATTGTTGAATCACAAAACACTATCACTTTTAATTTTGTTAATTTGGGTTTTTGCTCTAGGGTTTATGGGGAGGATAGAGAGAACTAGAGAAGAACTTCATCGTGTGGTTGCTGGAAATTGGAATGCTGGTTGTTCTTTTTGAGCTTAGGCCCATTACGAATGGCCATATTATTGGGTTGCGCATGTTGGGCTTAAATGTATGGTTTGTTGACTTTGTTCTATCTTCGCTGTAATGTCCCCGAAGTAGCTAGCTTTCCGGCAATCTTTAGATATAAAAAACATGTATACAACAACAACATTTCTGGTCGCCGGCTTAGATTCCCCGCCTCCGACCACTGCTTGCAAGTCGCTGACCAACCATTTCAACCATTAATACATACCGACTGTCATCGTAATCAACCCACATGCTTTCTCGCTTAAATAAGGAAGAACAATAAGAACTTTAACCGGCCACGAAAATTGCAATAACTTCTATTTTACAAAAACACAAAAAAAAAAAGAAAAAAAAGAAAAAAAAAACAAATCTTATAAAAACTCAATATATTTCATTCCGTTCTTGAAAAACCATTATATTATTTTTTAATATATAAAAACTCTTATATTTTATGAAATATATATATTTAATGTTTTAGATCGGTAAATATTAGACAACCATAAGTGCTAAATAATCGACTCTTAAGTGTTTGATGATTACAATCTATTAGATTAGTTTCAAAAAACATAAAAGTTTAAAACACTAAAAAATATAATATAGTGGTTTTTTAATGATTTGATGAAAATATATTTGGTTTTTCTGAAGTCGGAAACTTAAATTAGATATTTCAGAAATATAGGAGTTTTAATGTACTAAAAACAATATGTTAATTTTTTAAAGATTTAATGAAAACATGTTGAGTTTTTCTGATATTTGCCTAAAAACTACAATATTATTTTGTTTATTTTACGATTCTGATAGAAGTTGGAAACGTAGTAGATATGATTACAGTATCCCTACCATTTATAAAGGCAACCCCAAAATATATATTTTAATAAATATGTCAAATATATTTTATTGGTTAATTTTTAAAAACTTTATTGTTTTTATCACATCAATTTTCCATAAGCCTTTTTAATAATTAACTAAACTATTATTATCTAACTTAAATGTCATAAAAATTCATCGTATAATTTGTTATATTTTTAAATATCTGTCATATTTTGTGAAAATAATATTAATGGACAATAATTAAAACAAATAAATAAATATAAAATTTTATATAACCATAATATTTTTAGTCTTTTGGTATTTATGTCATTTTAAAAATTTTAAAAATAATATATTTAATGACATAAATTCAGTCAAATATATACATTTTTATTGTATATCAAGTTAAATATATTAACTAAAAATATTAGTTTAATATGTTATGTTAGGGTGAAAAATAAAATACTACTAAATGTAGGGGATAAAATAAATAAAACTTATAAAAGGATTAAAAGATTGGAGTTTACTAAGTAATTAAAAAAAAGTAAAACCGCATAGAGATGGCAAAAAAAAACCGAAAACCAAACTAAATGGGGCGGGTTAGGGGACAATAAACGGGGATGGGGACGGGGACGGGGACGGGGAAAACCTATAATTTTTATCGGGGACGGAGACGGAGATGGTATTTGCTATATACCCGTTTATCTGGCCCGATTAACCGGCCCGATTAGTTTATACTTTATAGGGTTTTTAAACGTTTAAAGATAGTTATTGTTGATCATATTGTTGTTTTGTTTGGATTTTTACTTTTGATATTATGGACGACATTAGAACTACTTTAATTTTGATAATTTGGATGTATTTTGAACTTTAAAACTTTAGTTTCCTTTCTATGGGTATGTTTGGATTGAAAATCGTGTTTAAATATAAATGATGACGGGGATTTCCCGTAGTGAAATTACCCATTTAATTAGCAGTTTAAGTTATACGGGAATACCGATTACCCGCGGTTTTACCCAATTACCCGATGGGATCCCCGACTAAATCCCCGCGGTTTTTTAAGCGGGGACGGGGACAAGTTTTTTAAATGGGGACGGGGACGGGAGGGTTAATCCCCGGCCCGAAACCGGCCCATTGCCATCCCTAAAACCGCACCATTTGAGTAGCCAATGTTAACATGTCTCAATGCTCACGTGGGAGGTCAATCGCGGAAAACTAGCGATATTTTGTGCATGTCAATGTTTGGACTCTGAACTTTTCGTATGGAATTTCGTACATCAACCAAATAGTCTATCGTCTTGGGGGCTACTAAATGGTTGAAGTGGCCTTTAAAAAAAATCTCTTAGACTCTAATGGTATAAAAAAAAATTTAAGACTTTTTCAAATAGTAAGAAAATTTTGAAAAAAAACTTTTGAGATTCTCTAACTACTTGATCTTGTTTTTTTATGAGATTTTCTCATAGCCGAGATTTCTAACTGTCTAATTACTTGTAACCCTTTCACAAATTTGATAATCGGTGGCGTTTATATTTTTCGATTTTGATGAGATTCTTCTCATAGCTTTTATATATATGTTATATCAAAACAATATAATAAATGTGTGATAAAATTAAAAATTACTTTGGAAAGTAAAATTATAATAGTATGTCGCTGATTTTACTATGAAGATTCAAACCGGGGTAAGTAGTATGTGATGTCAATTAAAAATTAGATGGAAGAGGCACTAAACCTTATTATTTAATCTCACCTAAATTTAGTGACATTTAAGATAGTTGGCATATTAGAATTTATATAGAACTTCAAATTTTATTTAAATTAAAAAAAATTTGGGGAGGCATAGCATCCGCTAGTCCCCTGTTGGCTCCGCCCTAACTTGCATAACCCCCCAGGCCCCAACCGTGGGAGATCACCGGAAAGAACCAATAAACGCTATATATTGGTATATAAGTTTTGTGGTCACTATAAAACTCACGGAAAGCGAAATTTATACGATCGATCAAACTATAGCATAACCATTTTGATTATCAAACTACAGCCTGATTTTTTTTTTTAGTTCCAACAGCATATTATTCTATTAGTCAACCATCATCCTGATGGCCTAGTGGATAAGGCTTAGGACTCTTTCTCTTCCCTCATAAAGAGATTCCAAGTTCTAATCTCACTCCCTCCCTTTCCCCATAGGGAGTGTTAGGTTTCAATCAGGGGATGGCCACTGGCCACCTCTCTACCCCCGTAGGTGATTGACCTGGACCACCCTGCTGCCAGGTGTGCGTGGGCCCCGATGTTGCTTCATCAGGGTCATCCAAAGGATGGGTCGGGTGGGGTCCTCGGTTACCAAAAAAAAAAAAACAAAAAAAAAATTATTATTCTATTAGTCGGTTGCACTTAGTCTTGTAATGTGAAATAAAAAATGCACGTATATTTGATAGTTAATCAATAAGTTTTATTATGGTTATTCTAGGAATGTATTAATAGCAATAATGGTCACATGCTTCGAAGATCCATATTATTAGTGCTATTAGATGATTGGGTTTTCTAAAAAACGATTCTCCTTTAACTTTAATTATTAAATAAATATCCAAACTAATTTAAAACAGAAAGAGGTTTTGACCCACATCTATATATATATATATATATATATATATATATATATATATATATATATATATATATATATATATATATATATATAATCTAATGTAATTAGATAAATATTATGTAACATTGTAACTAAATATTGATCAATCATTTTAAATATTGATAGGGGCATAATAGTAATTGAGATATAAATCAATTAGTTTTAAATTAATATAATCAAATCATTATGGTAACCGACTCTCTACAATTATGAATTTTTTTTCTGAATTCTCATTGGTTTATTTAGTTACACGATAATTATAAGTTTTAGAATTTTACACACACATTATATATATATATATATATATATATATATATATATATATATATATATATATATATATATATATATATATATATATTAAAAGTTATTACAGTTTGAAGTATTAAATAAGAGAATGGGCATATATTAAAATTCTTCAAAAAAATGAATTAATCGGGGAAGAAGCATTTTCTGAATAATATGTTTTTTCTTGTTTCTTTGTCCCAACGAAAACAATTATAACACAACACATGATCCATGTTCCATGCTCCCTTATAGCTTGTAACCACATTAATGTTATTACATGTATATTTATTTATTTAATTTATATATTTATATTAAGTAGAATGGCATCAACCGTTTTGGTAATCTCACCGGCCAGAAATGATTATATATATATATATATATATATATATATATATATATATATATATATATATATATATATATATATATATATAGTTGTAAGACTCGTGTATTATACGGGATGATACAAAAAAATTGTTAAATAATAAGATTTAAACATTGATAATTTTACATAAGGAATTTTCGATAAGATATGAAGAAATTGTTGGATATATACTTTACTTCCGTATTCTTTTGCAAAACAATTTGTACATCAAGATCAGCCAAAATAGAATGAAACATTGCAGCACAATACTACAATCATCAAGTTAAAACTGCAAAACCAACATTGAGAATTTCAATAGAAGTCCACACCCATGAAAATAATATCATAACAAAGATAAATAAAAGCTTAAATAACAAAATTTAAACACTAAGTTTTTTTAAAAACAAATTTAAAGATAAAATATAACAATATTTAAAATAATAAATTTGTTGTCTATGAGTTTCGTTTAAGTCCATGAATTTACACGGGTTGATATTTGAAAAAATAATATATGGTTAACTAATTTATATTATTTTGGTATAATATTTGTTTAAATGTTGGATTTTTAATTGCAAAGTATGACATCGTTGGTCCTTATTTGCCAAATCTGTAATTGCAAAGTATGAGACTAAGTCTGTAATTATTTGCTAAATTTGCTAAATCTGTAATTGCAAAGTATGACACCATTGGTCCTTATTTGCAAAGTATGTTGTTATAATGGTCCTCATTAACAAAATATAACTCCATAAATAAAAAAGCACCAGCTAAAATAAAGATTACCAAGTCTGATTTAAATGCTAACAGTACCTTTAGAAAGTAGGTTGCTATTTAAAAAGACCAATAACAAAGTTGGTTATTATTCCACAATTTTAGTACAAAGTTGGTTACTATTCCAGTAACTACTAAAACCAAATATCTTGATAAAACCACCATTGTTTACAACAGCTTAATGCACAATTCCAAAAAAACATATAACTGCAACGGTTGCTCCATTGTATCTAGGGGTGAGCGTCGGACGGGTTTTCGGTTCTTTGGGTTAGTCGGTTCGGTTTAATCGGTTTTGGGGTGGTCACCCAAACCGACCGAAAACCAAATCAGTTCATTCATCTGTTTTACTGAACAGTTCATTTGATTCATGGAACTAATCCCATAACTTGCAGGGTAGGGATTCCCTGCATAGTTAGCTTTAGCATTCCCATAATTTGTATTATAAACTATGTATTAAATTAACACCAAAGAAAACCATTAAAATGAAAAATTATAACCATTAACAACACAAAACCACAGGTAATATGATAATATGATACCTGGGTTTTGATTCCCTATAGCTACAACTGCAACAGCACGTGCCCTTTTTTCAGCATTTGCCATCTCAATATGCAACTTTTCAAGCTCACGAGACATTGAGAGTAAATTCTTTTGCATCACTTGACCATGTTCATACTTTTCTTCATGTCCTTTCTTCTCATGTTCAATTTCAGTCCTTCAAGAAAGAAACATGATTTAATCACAAATTCATGTACAAAGGAACATGTTTATATGTTTAACTTACAGTTCTGTTAAATTTCTCAAGAAGGAAATACTTTAAGGTATTGGTCCTTCTAGACCACTATCTTCCAACGCCTTCATCTACACCAACAAGGGTATAATGGTCAAAAAAGTTCAAGTAATGAAATCAAGAATCAACAAACTTCTAATTACACCAAATATAATGAAATCCGGATGCAAATCTTTATAGTTAATAAAAATAAAAGAGAAGAAAATAAATATAAAGCATCTACCATTCTGAATTTTCGGTCACTGCATAACTATAGAAAAAGATTCGTGGTGGTTCGTGGTGGTTCAGTTGAGAACTCAATCACCGAAAATGTTTTAACAGTGCAGATAAAGAGACATAGTGATGGCACCGGTAAAGGAAGTATATAGGTTGTCGTGTTATCGATTTCATTAGCAGAACGGGTAGTGGCAGCAGCATCGGCGGTGGTGGGCGGTGGCTTCAGAGTCATGGTGAGGGTGGAGGGCGGAGAAAGGAACTTTTGATGATGGTTGGTAGAGGAGACGAAGGATGTGGAAGGAGGCGTTGTTGACTGAGATAGTGGGTATTCGTTCGTAACTTCCCAAGTATCCAGATTGTGTGCCATTTAAGCCTTAGGGTTTTCAGCAGAATGGGCTAGGGTTCTTGAAATCGGCAAACCCTCACATGGAATCGAACAACTACCCCCGATTACAGAGAAGTAGACCAACACATTGCAGCAAGGAAATTGACAAACATATTGCAGCAAGGAAGATGACGAAGAGGGAGTAAAGAGAAAAAGAGAGAAACCTGGATAAAGGAGACATTTATGATGATTTCATTTCAAAATTTGAGAAGAAATTGTGGGCGAGAGTGAGGGAGATAAATGGGATGATTCAAAACGTTTTGGCATAAATTTAGGAATTGATTGTTATTGCGTTTAATAAACTGCAAACAATTTTTTTTAAAAAAAATCTAAAAATCTATAAAAATGACATGTGTCAAATTCAATGTGGTGATGACAAGTGTACAAGAGTTACTTATTTATTAGGATAAGATTTCCACATAGACATTCAACGTGAACTTTATGCAAACTAACTTTCGCGTGTGAAGACGATGAGCCATCTGCCCACCATCATTCTCCCCCATTCAGATTCTTCTATCTAGGGATGATCGTGATTGTTGGTTTTGAACCGGAACGGGAACCAGGAGAAGCAATGAACGATGAAGGTTGAAGGCTAAATCGGGAACCGGGCTGATCACATGTACATCGGTTCCGGTGCCGGTCTCAATTCCAGTTCCAAAACTGGTTTATCCCATTAAGTTTAGTTCCAGCCCATTAAGTTATTTTCAGTCCCGTTCCATTAAGTCATTTTTAGCCCGGGTCCATGAAGTTGTTTTCAACCTTATAAGTCGATTACAAGCACATTAAGACAAAGTAACTGAATCTTAGATTAATTTTAGATAGTTTGGAGTTGGATTGATAAAAGTAGAATTGGTTATTGAGTTTGGGGATTGAATGCCAAAGTTGTGGCGGGGGTGAACAGAACTGAGAAGGTGTTTATCGAATGAGGCAAGAAGCGTGAATGCATGATCACCAAGTCGTGAAAAAAGTCCCCTTAAATTCCAGTTCGTTCTCGTTTTTAGCATAACCGGTACCTGAAAAAATGTGGAACCGAGAACCAACCCTATTAAGGGTACACCGGTTCGGTCAGGGGGGTCCTTAGTCGGTTCAGTCCGGTCCGACTGGTATTTTTTATCATCCCTAAGTAGAATTGCTTCTTGAGTTGGGGGATGGAAGGCTAAAGTCGTGGTTGGGGAGAACAAAACTGAGAAGGTGTCGAGCGAATGAGACAAGGAGCGTGAATGTGTGATTACCATGTCGTAAGACAAGTCTCTTAAATTCCAATTCGATCAGTTTTTTAGTGAAACCGGTAGAATTGAGACCCCATGAAGACCAATATATGAAATCGAGAATGCACCTGATTGAGGGTATACCATTTCTGGTCCTTAGTCGGTCCAATATGGTCTTACCGGTTTTTTAATCATCCCTACTTCCATCGCCATTTTGTCAACCTACTCCACCATCTCCATGCCCCAGTCAATTTACTCCAATTGTTGATCCAAAAGAATGTATTAGTTTCTTACGATGTTTGCTCAACTGCTTTATATTCCAATGGTCTTGCTCCACCTTTAAATATTTAATCCTAAGACAACTGACCTACATTTCTCACCTCACTGGCATTCTTCATACTACTCTGCCGCGTCTTAGTCCTGTAGAAATTTCTCTATGCTTTCTGGAGTCCACCGATTTGGCTCCACTTTTCTCTTTTACATCTTGAACGACAGGTATGTTGTCGTGCCTTTCGACCCTTAAAATCAACCGCTTTCTTTAAGTCAACTTGTTATTATGTGTGTCGTGAGAGTTGTCTCTTTAGAAAATGAGTTGTGGCTTCAGATTGCCTTTCAAGGTTCGAAATTTCTTTATTGAACTTCTGATTTCCTGGGATTATCTGATTATTGACCATGTAGCCTTTTTGCAGGTCTTTCTGCATGTATTTATGTCTGTATAAGGCGACTATAGGCTTCAGACGTATTTTGAAAGTGTGGTCTTTGAAAATAAAACAATTTGGGACTTCAAATCACCTTAAAAGGTTTAAAATGGACAACTTTCTTTAAAAAGGATTGTCATTCCCTGGGTATCTTCCAATTGTTGATGGCTTGGCCTTGTTTTAGGTGTTTACGTATTTATTTACAATTTGTTTCTTTCTTTATCCTACAATTTTTTTTGTTTCTTTATATTGTTTGTTGTACGTTCTGTTGGACCGTTTTGTCTTATTTTAGCGGGGTTTGACGAATCTAATGTTTCTACATCTATTTGTTTCTATAAAAGAATATTGGGGCTCATATTGCCTTTCAGAGGTGCGCTTCTTTGGCTTGTTTGTACACACATGAATATGTTACATTTGTGTATGCTTGTGTTGCCTCCGTAAATCCATTTGGGCATTTGAGATTGTATTTCAATCATGACTTGTAGTAGTTTTTCTAGGAATGTTGGTGAGCCAGGCATTTTCTTTATTTCTTCCTTCATCTTGTTGTTTCATGTACATTTTATTTGCTCATATTGGGTGCTTGAACTTGTAGCTTTTATTTCCTTCTTTTTCTCTGTTGGCTTATTACGTATTACCTGTTATTAGTCAAATTTGATGTCAGTTTATGTTGTTCTTGAAATCCTATGAAGGTCTTGCCTTTTTTTTTGCTAGTAATGCCTTTAGCATTTACCTTTACCGACCTACCTACTTGGATGTCCCAGCAAGGATCTCATATTGTGTATTGCATATTATTTTAAGGCTGTAAACGAACTGAACGTTCAGCGAACCGTTCGTGAACTGCTCGGTGGGAAGTTTCTTTATGTTCGTTTTTTTAATAAATAAACGAACATGAACACAGATTCTTGTTCATCTAGTTAAACGAACGAACACAAACAATGGTCTTGTTCCTTCAATTATGTTAGTGAACGTTCGTTTATTTTGTTCATTTATGTTTGTTCATTTGAGTTCCTTTTATGTTCTTATATGTTCAATTGTGAATTGTGTTTGATTACATTGCAATATTATATGTTCGTTTATGTTCAATTGTGTTCGTGTATGTCTCTTCATTTAGTTTTGTTCGTTTATGTTCATTTAGCATATTCACGAACATAAATGAACAAACATAAACATAATAATTTGTTAAATGAATGAACATGAATGATAGTGTTTTATTTTTACAATAAAAAACTATCATTAAAATACTGTTTTATCGCATTAACACGCTCAGAGGCACACAAAAACTGTATTTTTGTGCAACATGAAGAATCTCAAAAACCGCCTTAAAACATGCAAAATGCTTCTTTATAACAGATATGGTTCAGACAGACCAGTCTAACCTACCTCGTCTGTTAACCAAATAGATCATATCTCATCTAAATGCATATTTTCACTCAACATCCAGGCAAAAGCTCACATTCCAACGGCAGCTCCTGATGCACACCACAGACTCCCAAAAGTCTGGCGGTGATAATAAATCTACTGTCGGGTCACTACTAGCCCAAGTCAGCCATTTGTTTTCGCATAGAAAACATCTCACAAATCATGGGGAAAACCTATTATAATATCATTATTTCTCTCAAAAGAATTATGATTAATTTGTCTTTCGTCCCCAGACATCCTCACTAAAATTGCAAGCTAACGAGAGAATATCTCATTTGTTCATACACTGCACATCACGGCCCACTGCTGTGCTGCAGATGCAAATCTGCCAGAACTATGGTATTTACCGTAGGAAATCCTGATAAGCTCAACATCAAAACAGGCTTATATTAACAGGTGGCTAAACATGAATTACGATTTAAGTTTAACTTGAACAGAGTTCTCCGGAGCTGCTGGTGTGAGGAAAACACGAGGGATTTGTGTGTTAACTTTTATGGCTTTATTTCAGGAACAAGAATGAATCAAGACCCAAGAAACCCTGATAGAACAACCAAACCCGAGGAAGTGATGCTCCAAACCAAAGAGCAAAAATGCGAAAAACTCATAAAAGCTACAGCAATCGCGACTTGACAGACCCCTGTGTCGCGACGTGAAGAGAAACAAGACAGAAAGATCCAGACCCTACAGCAATCGCGACGCGACGGAAGCTATGGTCGCGACGCGAAGCCCTAGGACGCGACAATACCAACTTTCAGTCGCGAGACTACCAACACCATGCACTAGTGGCCGACAAAAGCAGCACTAGGCCGCACCCTCGCGACGCGACGGACCCCCTGGTCGCGACGCGATCGCTGTGTTCAGCAAGTATAAATAGAGGCACTCTATGCACGGTTTTAGACACCCATTCACCAATTCAAGACACCAAATTACCAAATCACATAAAAATACTCTCTATCAGTTGTAATAGCCCGAAATCTCTCTTAGTTAGTTGTTTAGAATCAATAGATTATCCATTTCGGTGGCAATTCTAGTAGTAATTCAAGATAATTAGAAGGGTAAACGCACCAAGCTACATGCCGAGGATCACCAAGACCATCGCCACGATCATCACTCGAATGGAAGGCTAATCTCTTCAGATTACTTCCGGTAATGTTATCATACCTTTAGTGTAACATGTTTTTAATTTGATTCCGAACAAATGTTTTACTATTGTAACTATTAAACTCTCATCTCTTTGAATACAATTAGTGAATCATTTGTGTTTACTTCTACTTGTTATCATATTTCAAGACATAGTATTATCAACATATTATTCGTGCCCATCTCATCTAATTAAACGAGTTAAGACGGATAATCGGTTAATATACTTTGTGCCCAATTAATATGTTAATAAGTTGTAACATTACTATCATCTAGATAAAACATAATATTGCCAAACCATTGTTTGTACCTAATCTACTAAATTGTTAGACAAAGACAAATAATTGATTCAACATGTTATGTGTTTACCCGATTAATAGCAATTGTTAGTAAACTGTAATTATGTCAAAGTAATTATATCGGAATCATTATAGTAAAACATGCAAACCTAATTGTTGATAACTAAACCGGAAGTAATTCTTTCTCTATTTTCAAAGTTACAATTTCAATATTTTTACCATCACAGTCAATATTTACTTTACAGCTCGTTAAAAATTAACCACTAAATCCCTGTGGACTCGACCCCGCTTGCCCTATCTACGTAGTAATAGTGGGTTATAAATTATTTTTGACGCGTGTGACGATCGCGCTGTCAATGAACAAGAGAACTCGTTCGCTTATCCATTTGTGTTCGTTTGTTTGTTCGGCTAACTTAAACGAATGAACATGAACAAGCCCTCGTTCATGTTCGTTCGGTTCATTTACAGCCCTACATATTATTATACATTTTTCTCCTGTCCTTTGTTTCAAATGAAACTGACCTGCCCATTCTTTGAGGCGAACGTGGGCCATATTTTCTTCATCCAAGTTTAAGAAAAGATCTAAATAGTCCAGCGTGTGACAAAATAATTCACATTCAGGTAAAATGTTTCCATATGGAAACGATGGGCAAAAACACCATATATAGTCTCGAACACTACGAGACTGATATAGAAAAATTAAATGTTCGATGTATAAAGTGGTGATTTAAAATGAAATGTAACTCATTTAACAATAAGTATACCTTGGACCACCTAATGTTGAAAATATCCGGTCTTTTTAATATTATTTAGCTCCTTTTGTATATGAACAGCTCGTATAACAAATGGTAAGCGACTAAGTGTAGATGTAAGTCCTTTTTGGTAAAGCCTCTCCAGTATTTGATTTCCAATAGTTGGTTCCTCGTGCTTACCAAAGACTGACAAAGGAATTGGATATGGAATATGTAATATCAAAATATTCATGGAAATGTTTTTTTCTTTATGATTTATTAGATCTTGTATCTCCTGTGACAATCCAAGGCTAAAGTTTCGAAGGGGTGACTTTTCAAATGTTTTAGAAGATGTGTTAGCCACAAAAGTGGACCTCTCAACTTGAGAATTTTTGTTATACCACCATTGAGATGCTTGTTCAATGACATGAGACCTTTTTCAGGATTATCATTGTTAGGACTGTCATTGCTTGATTCTGGATAAGATTTTTGAAACAATGCATTGAAATTAGTTTTCCATTCCTAGACAAAAACATTAAGCAGGTGCTTCTTGATTGCTTCAATTATTTTTGCTTCCAATATATGCTTAGAATTGACTATGTTTCGGAACATGTTCCTAAATAGTATAAAGAAGTACCTGAAAAGTTAGTGAATGGATACGAGTAATCATAAGTGATTAAATTTCATAAGTATATATATATATATATATATATATATATATATATATATATATAATATATATACATATATACATATATATATATATATATATATATATATATATATATATGTATATATATATATATATATATATATATATATATATATATATATTAAATATAAGATACAATCATCAATAAATACACCAAATCAGTGTTCTGTTTAATGTTTAATCATGAATGATTAAAAACCAACCCTTCGGCTAAAAACAGGCCTTTCAACAATAACAATTATTTCTTAAGTCATAATAACCAATCAATATCTTTATCTTTATAAATATTATAAAAGATATCATTCAAATGTATGGTTCAAGATAGGTTTCATTTTTGCATCATATTCATTTGAAACCTCCACAATCATTAATCTTTCAACTAATTAATGGAAACCACTCAAGACTTTTTTTTAACATGTATCTTATAATTACTACGTATTTAACCAATATGGTATAATTTATAAGTATCAAATGAATTGCAGTTGAATAGTTTCTTTTACTGTAAAAGAGGTCAATTATTTGACAAACACACAAATACAAATCACATATAAAGTGAGAGAAAACATATGGAAAGAAGAACATAAAAGTTTAAAGATTTTTTTGTGTTGGTTTGGATTTATTTCCTATATTTTGAGCCATGTTATGATCTTAAAGTTTTAAATTTATAATTATTTTATATATTACTAGAGTAACTTAATAGTTTCCGTTATGTCTTACTAATTAAAAATAACCATACAACCATTATCGACGAATAAAATATGATTGTATGCATATTTTGTAACTCAAACTCAAGCTTATGTGATTAGTTGATGATTTGGATTTTTATTTGAGATTTTTGATATTATTAATTGATTAATTATAATAGTATACATCTCTATATAATAAAAGCTTTGATATTTTATTATCATGTGTTATATTTGTGATTTCAAAATAAATTTAATTTATATATTTGGGTATTTAATATTTTTAAAGAACTTTATATATAGTTAATTACTTAAATGATATATTTTAGTATTTATTGTTAAACTGACATTTTGGAAAAATTGTAAAAAGAAAACACATGAACACTTGAAGAAATTATTGAAAAAATAAAGCTTCTATATCAATAAAAATAAATATATTTTATATATTAAATCATAATTTTTTATTTATGTAATGTATTTAAATTATTAAACTTTTCGACTTTCAACTATATTATAAATAATTACTTCTAATATATTCAATTTATATTATTTATTTAAGTAATGTTTTTAATTGATTAATGTAACATCCTTATTTTGGCCCTAGGAGTTTTTGGCTTAAATCGACAAAATAAAACTTATTTTGTAAATAAAGTAAACAAATGAATAAATAAATCTAATATTTTGTTATATTTTTATATTGTGAATAAATGAGCCAAATATAGTTTTAAAATCTATTTGTAACCAAATGTGAGAAATTTTGTCATAAGGACAAAAAGTGTTAATTTGGCCAAACTTGCCCTAAGTAGATTTGACTAGTCATGGATTTGGAAAATTAGAAGATATTATGAAGGAATTGATATGGTGTTTAAATTAGGTCAAATAATTCCTTGAATTAATATTAAGGACCTAAATTGTGAAGAAATTAGTGAAAGGGAACGTTTGTTAATTTGGGAATCTAAGGGTTAGTTTTGACCTAGACAATGACTCAAGTGAAATAAATAATTATATTTAGGGCATAAGTATGAATATGGAGACTTCTAATGAGAATAATTGATTTTTGGGTGTTGGGTGAAGAATGATCAAACTATAGGGACTATTATTGCCAATTTTGAAAGATACCAAGATTTTAGTGAGGGGTTTCCCCCATTTCAGCAAAATCATGATTTTAAAGAGAGGAGGAGAGGAGAATGGCGATTTCCATGGTTCCAAGAAGAATAGATGCTTGTTCTTGAAGATTGATCATATACTTGAAGTTCCTAGCCAATCTAAGGTATAAACCCTTCCTTTTCTAGCTTGTAAACCTGTTTTTGGATGGGGTTTTATGTCAAGTCCGAAAATAGTAGTTTGGGGGAGGAAATCCTAGGATCCCAAGTGTTAGTTTATGATTCTAGTTCATGTTTTGATCAACATCCAATCCATGAATGCTCTAGATCCAATTACTTGATTGATTTAGGTGTTATGAACCCTATAATTTAGGGAATCTAGAAATTGATGGATGAATATGGTAGTTTTGGATGAGGTGATTCATTTCTAATGATTCCCTAAGGATTCCAACCCTTGATGTGTAATCTTAAACCTTGAATCGCTAGAATGTGGGAATTGGGTGTTGAAATGGGTTTTATTCAAGTATATGATGAATGGATCTCTTGTGTAATGGATGAATGGGTTTATTGCATCAATTTGAAAGTAAAAGTGGAGTAAGGATCATTTCCTAATGATTCCATGGAATGGAAGAAGGAATCTCCACTTGTAATCATCAAATGATGGATTGGAATTGGGTATTCCATGGGTTTAATCGTTGAGTCAATGATTTGAAATTGGGGATTTCATGAGGCTATATTCTTGGGAGTTTGTGTGGAATGATTCCCTTAAGGGATAACCTTGGTTAAGAACTTAATTTAGTACTTGATAGTGTTAAGTGTAATGATTGACTTGGAACATAGTTCATAACCACTTGTTAAGAGATAAGAACTTGAATTGTGGTTTCCTTTGATTTAAGTCATGAACACTTGGATTAGGAGTTGAATACTTGGAAATGAGTTCTTAGATGTGTAATTTCATGTATAATTAGTCTTGGGTTGAATTGGAACTTGAATTGGGTCAAAACGGAGTGAAAAGGACAAAAAATGAAGCTATATCACCTGATACACGACCCGTGTGAGGTTTCTAAGGTTTCTGTCCAGTTTTGCCTTGGGTACTACACAACCTGTGTCAGGCTACACGACCCGTGTAGCTAGCTGGGTCTAGCCAGATATGTCACTTTTTGGGTTTTGAGCTTTATGGTTTGGGCTTTGGGTCCTTGTTTTAATGCCAAACTTTGGGGATGCTTTAACAAACTTTAGGGATGCTTTAACTAAGATTTTCCTTATATTAGAGAGCTAAGGACTTCATTTTGGGATAGTGGATGATAGTTCCTTCTTATTTCTAAAGAAGTAATTACAGTGCGACTTTTAGATGAATCGAGTATGACACCTTCCATTATTGTCTTGTAGGAAGGAGGTATATTGTAATGACTTGGAGGTGAGACTAAGGACTTGAGTTATCACTCAACTAGGAGGATTTTGATGGAAGAGTTGATGTCTAGAAGCGCCTTCATTGCATCAACATTGTGTGGAGTTAGTGTTGACTCGTCAGTTCGGGAGTACACATCCTTACTATTATCTTTGTGTGTGTATTCAACTATTTTCATGCATGCTTTTATGTGCTAATTGTTATATGAGTAATATGTGTGTATTGCATTAAATGAGTCCTTTTAAAGATGTTTTCAAATAAAGACTATGATGTTGTTTTTGAACGACGTTTTGAGCATCCTATTTGTGCATTGCATATAGGATGAGATTGACAGTGTGAACCTTATGATAACTTTAATGATGTTTGGCTGAGATAGCCATTTTGATGATGATTTTCCACTTAGAGGGCATGAGATAGACCTTTAAATGACGTTTGTGGAACTGTTCCCGACAATAATGAACTGCATGAGGGAGTTGCTACCCCTCATGGGGCTAGTGTTATGGCCACTAGTCCTAGTTTTGCTTATACGAGGATCAAGTGACATGCTTTGTGCGTGTAATTTGTGAACTTAGGTAGGTGCCATTGTGGTGAGTTGGACTTTTATGAGATGGACATGGGTTGGGATAGTTGCATCATGCATTGCATTGCATTTCAAAACTATCCATTTTGAGTAAATCTTTAAGATGTTCTAAACAACTTTTAAAGTGTGTATCAAAACTATTTTTGGAGGTTTGTCCCGGGTGTCGTTGTTTACTACCCACTCTGAATGGGTCAACTTCGGGTAAGCTCGCTAGGCATTTCAATTGCCTAACTTATTTTGATGTGTACTCAAGTTGAGGAGTTTAGATGACTTTAGAAGAGCTGGATGTTTAGAAGGCCACAGATTGTGTGGTTTCATTTAAGCTGTGTGATGGTAGTTGAATTGTAACAACATCGCTACTTTATAAACTAAAATGTTTTATCTCAAGTGGGACCAAATGATGTTTCCGTAACTTAAACCCTGAATTTTTCTCAATTAATCCCATGTGTTTTAAAATAGTTTTGAACGAAAAATGACTTGTTTGAAGATGTTGGAATTAAAGTTTTCACTTAAGGATGATTTTGAATAATGATAATAAACCATAGGTTAAAATGACGTTTTTTTTAAAAGTCTTAAGCAATGGTGTTTCATTAAACTTCTCGACTTTCAGTTGTATAGTAAATTTATTAATTTAGTCATTCAAACTAATGTGGTTCAAGATAAAATATTTATTTTTGATCACACTAATTTGAATTATTGAATTTATCTAAAGCTATAGATAAATTATTTATAATTTTACATATTAAAAACCAATATTAACATTTCCAGTTACTTCATACTTACGATGTGATTACTGATTATGAACTAATTGGTAATTGAATAGGTTTTACAAAAAAAATATTAATCAATTAAGTAGCTAATGAACATTGAAACTCTTATAACTCTTCAAAATTCTATCTAAAGTTTATGAATATTCTAATTAAATAACATAATCTAATTATTTTCAAAATTACCATAATTAACCCCTTTGATATCAGCCATAGATCTTGAAATTTAAAGGGTCCATGTTTCTTTTTGTATTCTCAACATTTTAAGTGTTTTCAATAAAACATGTATGTATATATATATATATATATATATATATATATATATATATATATATATATATATATATATATATATATATATATATATATATATATTATATATATACAATAAAAACATTTTAAGTGTTTTCAATAAAAAAACCGTACCATCGGTTATTTGTTCAGTTTTGGTTTTGTGGTTTTTCGGTTTGCGGTTCGGTTTTTGCTCAACCCTAACTAGAATTCTACTATGCTACTGACATGAGTTTTTTCACTTAAAAATACTAATTTGTTAAGTGTTAACTATTTTTAACCTATTTAAGATAATTCATTAGATATATGAATAAAAGTAAAAAGTTTCACAAAACACTTACTAATCAAACTAATTACTATTTAGAAACTATTAGATATTGTTTATTTATTAGGATATTATATTAATAGTCACAAAGATGATTCATGTTACTTTAATTTATAAACTCAAAATATTAAATAATTAGTATTAAAACAACTCAACATCCTAAATTTTAATGTTGATGTATATTCTTTTATAGCGACTCTTATTATTTTACATAACAAATTATTATTTTTTAACCATCTATTAAGATATAATGCTAATGAATGTTAATAATGAGTAACATAAGTTAACATTTTCTTTTGAGTTGTAATAGTTTTATGATAAATAACTTTTAGTTGGAATTCGAAGAGCTTTTATCAAAATAATATTTCAATACAATTAATCAATTTATTAATTACTGTAGTTGTAAAATGGTCTTAGTAGAAGGTTTACTAGTTGTAGTATTAAAAAGTTAACTATTGTTGATGTCTTTTGAATTGTAGTTAGTTAAAGTATTTGTTTTAAAATAAAATTGTTGTCATATTAAAACAGTAATTTATTGCAATTAACAAACTTTTTACTTATTTTAGTTCATTAGTAATAACTCTAAAATAGAAAAAAAATTATAAAAGATACAAACGAGACAATGTGTTTATATTCTTATTTGTAACACTATCTGATAAAATTGTATTGTTATTTATTTATTATGATAAGAGATTAACATGGTTTTTATTAATGTACAGATTTGTTTAGAAAGGATATCTCGATTTAGATAAGTCATTAGCAATAAGATTAAAAGATATTCACCACTAACCTCGTATTTGATTCTTTTAATTTATTATGATATGAAATTAATTACCACAAATAGTCAAATACCATTAATATTATTTTATTTTTTATTTATATAAGAGTTAAATCTTTACTATATTCGAAGAGGTCATTCAAGTGTTATGGTTTTAGAATAATAATAATCATTTTATAGTATTAATTTGAGTTTTCTTATATATTGTCTCTCATAAATTTTAATTTAAAACTTTAAAACTACTTGACACTCTTTCTTATTTACTTTTAATATCATAATAATAATGTATTATAAGTTTGAAAAATACATAGAATTTATTAAACATTATAAATTTCAACCATTATAAGTATTTTAGTTTTTTAAGTTCAACTTTTAATAATTGTTTATTTTATCATATAGTTCAAGATAAGACAACGTTTTACATTGAGCTTTTGATTTAGTATATGAAAATTATCATTTCATAGTTAATGATAATGACGTTGATGTTTTTAACAAAATACATTTTTGCAACTCCCGGTTTTTCATACAAGGTATACCCAAAAGAGTTTGAACTATAATATAGTATAAATGGGTACAATAGTACTCAAACCATGTAAAACAAGGTATTATCCAAGTAAGATTGCATACAAAAGTCCTCACGGATCAATCATGCATTAAAATACTCAAAACTCAAGGCTTGCTAATAAAGGACATGCTCTAAGTCTTCCATCTCTCAATCACATGTATTCCCCCTATCACTGCTACAAATACCTGAAAAACCACCACACAACAAAAGGGGTAAGCTTATAAAATCTTAGTGAGTAATCTCCCTGCACGGCATCAACGCAAAATGTATCAAAATGTATACACATACTTCGACAATATAAAATCTTACAATACAATTAGTTGTAATTCTTAGTATATAGCTCAGCTATCCCTCTTGCTAATTATATTAGCCACATAAACATCTACTAGTTACCATCAACGATCATCTCAGTAGTGGCACTAGGGTCAACGCTGCTCATCAGCTCAATCATGATCATTCTCAAACACTCATTCAGCCGTCAGCAATACTCAAGAATAACAACAACTGCAGCTGTATCAACACGGCTAAGCAAAGTAGTCATTTCAGTTATCTCAATATCTACACAATTTAATTAGGTAATCAATTCAATGATAGCAACTACCGATAAGGAACCTCACTCAACCAAACAGTCATACTCACAACAAACATATATATATATATATATATATATATATATATATATATATATATATATATATATATATATAATGGAGTATGTCTTAGTATATCTCAACTACAAGAGATTTACTCGCCTGAATAATGTGATATGGTCCCCTTGGTTTGAGCTAGATCCCTCATTCTCGTAGCTCCAAGCACTATTAATCATCAAATAAAAATCCATTCTTAACCATCGAGGTAACCACTTTAACCCCATGGATAAAACTGTAATTTTCTACTAATCATGGGGCATAACGCCGCTATCTCCTAGGATAGCGTCGCTATCCGCAATCTTCAACAATAGCGTCTCTATCTTCTATGATAGCATTGCTATCTAAGAACACAGCCACATAATTCGCCTCTGTAATGGTTCAAACTCAGTTTTAACATCATTTTCATCATTCTTTCAGTCAATACACGATATATATATATATATATATATATATATATATATATATATATATATATATATATATATATATATATATATATATATATATATATATATATATATATATATATATACACACACACACACACACACATACATACATACACACAATATTACACACATACAACTGGGGTTTTATACTCTTTTCGTCCAAATTCAAATTAACACGAATATACTCAATCAAAGGATTGCGATTTTACCTCCAATACGAAACAAGATTGTTAAATCCCTTTTCATGGCATTATTCTCCTCGAATCCTGCTACAAAACCTTGACACCTCATTTCTCCCTCGTTGTGAAATGGTTTTAGGGTTCTAAAGAACCAAATGACTAGCTTAAATACCTTAAAACCCGTATGTCCAGCTGACCATAGCGTCACTATCTTTATCGATAGCGTCACTATCTCCACCGTCAGACAATAACGTCGCTATTTCCCGAGATAGCGTCGATATCTCTATATTACTTTCAAATTTCTTTTCCTCTTTTATTATATCTAACCATAATATATCAAAATACCCCTACCCTTGGATATCTCATGAAAATCGGTATCATAATTTTTTTTATTTTAATTATATAGATATATTCACGTGCAATGCGTGGGGATTCACCTAATATATTATAGGGTTAATTGCATAAAAGTCACTAACTTTTTCAATTTTCTCGATTTTGACACTGTATTTTTAGTTTTTGCAATTAAGTCATTATGTTTTCAGAAAATTGCAAATTTAGTCATTATGTTTCCCAAAAAGTTGCGAAAATGACCATATGACAGGATGACAACAGGTTACCAGGTCATATGGTCAAATTTGCAATTTTTCAGAAAACATAATGACTTAATAGCAAAAATAAAACATAGTGACAAAATCGAAAAATCTGGAAAAGTTAGCGAATTTTATGCAATTTACACTATGCAATTTATATAACTTAATCATTTTACATGCCTCATACATGTCCAAAAATGTAAATTTGTTGTGACCTTGTTTTTCCATTTAAAATAATCAAATTTATTGTCCTAAAAATGGAATTTCAAAAAGATTTAGGATAAATGCATACGAAAGCTTCTTTTACTTAAAAAAAATTCTAGTTTAAACTCTTAATACTTTTTGTTTCATTGAAATTAAGTTTTTTTAATTAAAAATGAGTATATATTTTTTGTTTTATTGAAAACAAGTACTTTAATTTCGAGTAAGACGGCGTCTTTCTTTATTTTGTCTATTTTCACAATTTTTAGCGATTAAGTCTTTCAAAAAATCTAGTGATTAAAATTATACATTTTATGTCTTCGAGTATGCAAATGCTACTAGCTTGACAGGTTGTATTGCCAAATATATTTTTTTCAATAAGAAAGTTGATGGACTCGATTGAAAAAATGGTAAAAGTATATTGAACTTTTTATCTACTTAGCTTAAACTATCTTTGTAAATGAACGAACATCAATATAGATTTTTATAACCCATATAAAGACATTGTTTACATAACTAATTACCCAATAGGATATTCACACTAAGGGCATGTAAGTTAGTTATTATTCGTATGCATTTATCCTAAATCTTTTTAAAATTCCATTTGTAGGACAATAAATTTGATTACTTTAAATGGAAAAACAAAGTAACAACAAATTTATTTTTTTGGACACGTATGGGGCATGTAAAGTGATTAAGTTATATAAATTGCATAGGGTAAATTGCATAAAATTCGCTAACTTTTTCAGATTTTTCGATTTTGACACTATGTTTTATTTTTGTTATTAAGTCATTATGTTTTCTGAAAAATTGTAAATTTGACCATATGACCTGGTAACATGTTGCCATCCTGTCATATAGTCATTTTTGCAACTTTTTGGAAAACATAATGACTTAATGGCAATTTTCTGAAAACATAATGACTTAATTGCAAAAATTAAAAATACAGTGTCAAAATCGAGAAAATTGGAAAAGTTAGTGACTTTTATACAATTTACCCTATATTATAAATAAGACATTTTTTACTTTTACCACGCTGATTTGAAACTTCTAACTTTTTAATTTTTTAATTTGTTTAATTATTATTATATTAATGGTACACTTTTGAATCATTAATTTACTATTAATATGTCTAAGAGATTGTTTGGAGAATGTTTGTTCTAATTTCTATTTATATTTTTTGAAATTATCATATAAAACTATGTATTTTGTATTACAAATAAGTTACTTTACTTTTATTTATATAATAATAATAATAATAATAATTATTATTATTATTATTATTATTATTATTGAGAAGTTATACGGAGACATCATGATGGAGAAGATAAATGATCAAGATGAAAGTCGTGCCGAAAGTGAAGCCAGTCTTAATGAAACTAGGAGTCCAGTCACATAGAAATTAAACATTTTAATCTTATTTGAACAATTTATTTATATTTTTGAATTGAGATTGTGTTTTTGTCATACTTTGAAATTTTGTTTAAGTTTGGAACTAATTTAAGTAGGTGTAAGTTTTAGTTAATTATTTATATAATAAATTTTAAATAAGTTAATCGAGATTTAACTTATTAGATTAATAGGCTGGGTTAAGTAGGTGTAAGTTTTGTGTTGGAATACTAACTCATTTAACTACACATGATATGTTGGCTTCAATCTTCAACCCAATTAGTAATGAGTTGAACTTGAGCCCAATTCATATCGACTCATTATCAACTCTAATATAATATACTTAATTTTTTAATTTAAATATAGTGTTCAATACAAAACCTAAATTAAACTTTTAAATTATCAACATAATATATTTATTTGTTAGTTTAAGTATGGTATTAACTATTAAACATATATCAAAATATCAAATAAACTCAAATATCAAACACTTTTTCAAATTTTAAAAGTTTAATGTATATTAAATATAAAACCTAAATCAAAATATTAAATTAACTAAACAATATTCAAAAACTATTTTATATAATAACATAAAATTTGCAAAATAGGCTTTAAATCAATTAACAATAATAACTAAAAATAATATAAAATTATAAATTATATTATTTTCTTAGAAATAGAACACATGCACAAGTCATTTAACATAACTTATATAACTTAATATAAAAAGTTATAATTTTATAATTAATATTAATAATATTACTACTTTAAATAACGTATATTTATCAATTCTTTTTATCCTATTACACACAAAAGCTGGCCTAATTAGTTAATAATCAAGAAAATATTTTATAAGAGTAATAAACTTTATCATAAGTATATATTTAGTCATTTATTTTTTTATACACATATGACAATTAAACATTTTATTTTGTATACATTTAGTCATTTATGTTTTTTTGTACGCATATGGCTATGCAACAAATTTTTACCGTATACATATGATCATTAAACTTTTATTTTTGTACATATATAGTCATTAACATAAGTGACTAAATGTGTGCATAAAAAGCATGTTTAATGATCATATGTGTAAAAAAACATAAGTGACCAAAATGTGTACAAAACAAAAGATTTAAGGGTTAATAACATAAAAACAGCTGTAGTTTGGCCAAAATTCCGGTTTAACAACTATATTTTAGTTTTTTCTCCATAAAAACCACTTATACTTTCAAAATATTCCATACTGACCATTATTCATTTTATTTTATAACTTTTAAAGATTATTTTCATCGAAAGATTATGTGAAAAGTTTCATATCAACATTGAAGCAAATATTGGAACTCCATTGCATTAAAAATAATATATAAAGATGTCTACATGTGACTTCAGTCTTTGTAAGTGCAACTCTTCAGTCACGTTGTGAATGCATATGGTGTCCAAATGAATCCACTAAATTTTGAATGTGACTGGGGTAAGAACTGTTCCAAGTTGGCGACATACAATCATAACTTTTATTTGTTATAGTGGTCGCAATGTATCTTCTTGAAAATATGAGTGATTTTACGAATTTTTTTGAAAGTATGAGTGATTTTTTTAAAACAAAAAAATATAGTGTCTAAACATGATTTTGGTCAAATTACAGTGATTTTTATGTTATTAATCTAATGTTTAATGATCATATATATATATATATATATATATATATATATATATATATATATATATATATATATATATATATATATATATATATAAAATAAAGGGCTAATAACATAAAAACCACTACAGTTTGGTCAAAATCCGGTTTAAGCACTATATTTTTTTTTGTTCTAAAAAAACCACTCATACTTTCAAAAAAAAATCGTAAAAACCACTCATATTTTCAAAAAGAAACATTGCGACCATTATAACAAATTAAAGTCATGATTGTATGTTGCCAAATCGGAACACTTCTTACCTCCGTCCTATTCAAAATTTAATGGATTCAATTGGACACTCTATGTATTCACAACGTGGCTGAAGAGTTGTAGTTACGAAAACTAAAATTATATGTAGACAACGTTATGTATCATTTTCATTGCAATGAAGTTCCAATATTTGCTTAAAATGTCGATATAAAACTTTTCACATAACATTTCGATGAAAAAAATCGTTAAAAGTTATAAAATAAAATGAACAGTGGTCAATATGATTTTTTTTTAAAGTATTAGTGGTTTTTATGAAACAAAAAAAAAATATAGTGATTAAACCAGAATTTTACTCAAGTTACGGTGGTTTTTATGTTATTAACCTTAAAATAAATGACTAATAACCAGTAATACCGTAAGAAGTAGAGACAAAATTACTAGCCTCTTGTTTTCTAAAACTTTTGTACATTTTTAGGATTTAATATTAAGCAGATATATATTCAAAATTTTGTGAAGATTTAACGTACAAAAGTTCACTTTTTCTATAAATAATGAAAAAGTTCCACTTTATTAAAAGAAGAGTCCGTCAGTCAATTTCACACTATATGTCATAAATAAAAATCTTGAACTTTTTTCATGATTTTCATATAAATTATTAAAAAATGTGATTTTAAATAAACTTGTTTTATATGTGTAAATATGTGTGTTGTATGAGTTGATTTCTAGACACATATGTTATATTATAGAAGATTTTTTCACCAATACCATTAAAAATCCCATCATTTATTGTTTTAAAATTCATTTCTTAAGAAGAATAAATCCTAACTGTTATCATAAACATAAAATAGCTTGTAAACTTTAGAGATTTTAGAAGTTGACCCTCTATTTTACATGATTTTAAAATCGTTTAATCTAGAAAAATTTCCATCATTTATTAAAAGTAATATTTGGAGATTGAAACATCGACCATGAATATAAATCTTGAATTTTTCACAAAAATTTCCCCATAAATTTGCATTAAAAGTTCCTTATCTGGGTCAAAAAGAATATCCGATTTACTGTTGACCAATTTATTTGCAATCTTTATGCCTTTATCCAAGCAACCTTATTCTTAATCTCATACTATAAATAAACCATCACATCATCGACATCCACCACTGTTCAGTAACATATATTAACCAATTCTATATATCATTGAGAGAAATGGGCGGCACCGATCAAGTTCGCGGCACCAGACAATCACCGGCGGCAGCCAAATTCGGAGACACAAGGGAGAACCGTGGCGGTGTCACCACAAACCAAGACTCAGATGCCGTCATCAATCTTGACCAGTAGGCTTTCCATACTTATTAAATATTAGTTTTCTTTTTTGTGTTTCGTGAATCTTTTCTTATCAATATTGTGAAATTTACAGTGGCGATCCAACGATGTACGAGTCTTTTTGGAGAAAGATGGGGGACAAATGTACGGTTGTGATTAAAGGGCATGAATGTTTGAGTTACTTTTCAAACATCAAGAACCCTTGTTGGTTTCTTGAACCAAAACTCGAGGAATCGATCAAGAGTCTGCATGGTGCGGTGGGGAATGCAGTAACCGATGGTTATAGCATCGTGGTTGGGACCGGTTCAAGCCAGCTTCTGCAGGCTGTGCTTTATGCGGTCTCGCGCGACCAACCGAACCAGATCAGTGTCGTTTCACCGGCTCCTTATTACTCGGTATGTATGAAAATATTCGACTTTTTACGTCAAAAGGATTTTTATTTTTATTTCCCCACTTTCAGTAATTATAACTCGATATATATGTTTGAAATTTTGAAACGCAGTCGTACCCAGAGATTATAGATTTGGTAAGATCAGGATTATACAAGTGGGCCGGCGATGCACATGGGTTCGATAAAGACGAGCCTTATATCGAACTTGTGACCTCACCTAACAACCCTAATGGCGTAATCCGTGGAGCCGTGGTGAACCGAGATGGTGGGATCTTGGTCCATGATCTTGCATACTATTGGCCTCAATATACTCCTATTACTTCTTCATTAGATCACGATATCATGCTGTTTACAGCTTCCAAGTGCACTGGTCATGCCGGGTCACGAATTGGGTAAGTCCTTATTTTTCTTTACAAATTGATTAGTTTATGATCTTATACTAAAAGTTTGATGTCGAATTAATTAACAGATGGGCACTTGTGAAAGATAAAGAAGTGGCGAAGAAGATGACGAAGTTCATGGAAGTGAACACGATTGGGGTATCGAAAGAGTCACAGATCCGGGTTGCGAAGATATTGCAAGTCGTTGCTGATGGATGCAAACGTTTTGGATCTCCCGATGGCGATAACTTCTTTGAGTTTTCAAGAAACTTAATGGCGAAAAGATGGGAGATTTTAAGGGAAACTTTAAAGAAAACACGAATGTTTACTCTACCTAAGTACCCTATTCAGCATTGTAATTACACAGGAGACGTCACTCAAGCACATCCAGGTAAATAAAGTATCCGTTGACCTTTTAGGGTCAAATTAATGAGTTATTGTCTAATATGACGTTGTAAATTTTCAAATTCATTGATAGAACTGAAACTGTGATGACAGCTTTTGCATGGATTAAATGCAAGGAAGGGATCGAAGACTGTGAAAAGCTATTTAGAGGTCACAATATTTTAACAAGGAGTGGAAGGAGATTCGGGTGTGATCCTGGGTATGTTAGGGTTAGTATGGTGAGTAAAGAAGAGGATTTTGATCTGTTCATTGAGAGGCTTTCTGTGATTCAAAGCTTCAACCATGGCGATGGGAATGACATTACAAAGGGGAATCTTGATTAAGCTTTTTATATGAATAATTATATGTATTAGTAATTAAGTATGACATTTGAGCTGGTTTAGATCCAGCATATGAGGTGTTTGACCACTGTGCCACCCTCTTTAAATATCTATACAATATTTGAATATGTGCTTGACTTATTTCAATCGTTAAAGATTGTGAATCTATAAGATATTGATGCCAGACACTTTTTGTCTTTATCCGAAGCGAAATATAGGAAGTGAATAGAAAATTTACGAATTAGAAGCATATGATCGAATCAATCGGAAAAAATAATATCTGAATCAATCAATTTAGATATTTCCTCTATCGTTTTAAAAGCTTATGATTATTACAAAAAACTGTATAGTTTATAATCGAAAAGTTGCCGGAAAAGTGTGTAGTATTTAACTATTTGATTTTGGAGCATAAAAAGCTTGTCATGTGTATTGAAAGATAGAGAAAAAAAACTAGTCTAATTTTTTATTATTTTCACAAAATTATTGATACAAAACACTATCATGCGTATGGAATACTTTGTATTAAGAAACCAGACCAATTATTAGGTTCAGTTAACCTGTACCGTTCAATTTTCTATTGGTGTTTTGTATTTTAGATACAATCAAGTTTAATAAATGTTTTGTTTTGGCCATTAACTTTTTGTTAAATATTTAGTCGTTAAAGTTTAAAAATAAGTCTTATTTTGGTTAACCAATACCTAAAGGATTTCACGACAATACTCCCGTAAAGTTAAAAGTGTATTTTTGCAAAAACTACATTGAATTTTAAATATGATAAAACTGTCGTTTTAGATAATATAACATACTGTGTATCTATCTCGTGCATACACGAGATAATGACCTAGATACTGTGCCCAAGCGGGTACACCACCTCTTCCATCTTGGGGTCCCCAATTTGCCAGAGCTTGATGATGAGGGCTGGAAGCTTTTTTTAGATAAAATTGTAAAAATGGTCTCTGTGTTTGTTATTTTTATTTGATTTTGGTCTAAAGATGTTTGGTGGTGCACCATTGGTCCAATTTTGGATCTTTTATGTGATTTTGGTCCATGTGATTGATATTTTTTTGTGGTTTTGGTTCACACCCGACTTGAAATAACAAATATACCCCTTAAGTAATTCTTTGTTAATTTCTTTTATTTCTTTTATTATTCTTTTAATTAAAATAAATAAAAAATACCACTCCCACCCCATCATCTGTGTGTGTGTGTGCGCGCGTGTGTGTGTGTTCCAGGGAACATCACATTGTGTCCTTTCCACCATGTTAACCCTATGTACTTAGGCTCCCTGTTGGTTTCAATTCTTTTCTCTATGAGTACCAACAAGAATATCTGGTTTCACTAAGCCTCTCATCTTAACTCATTTACCCACTACTTATCATATAACGAGAAACATATATGACTCATAATTGTAGGCGAAAATAGGTGCAATGATGCCAGTAGCGAAGGGGATGACCTCGTGCAAGGAAGAGGGAGAGAGAGATATATAGAATGTGTAGGTTATGTGAGTGTTTTTCTCTCTATTACATTTCTTCTACCGAGTGTTTCTGAAAACCCTATGGATGTTGGAACCACCGGTGCATTCAATCAGGGGAGGCGTAATTTCCGCCGTATTCGTTTTGAGGTTTGATCCATGAATGTTGTCTGGATTGGGGCTAATTAAATATTTATTTGAGGGTCATGTCTGATGTTCTAAAATCCCCTACCATATTGCTAGGTTTAGGCAAACCATTATTGTTGGTATCGACTTTCTCCTAGTTTCTGTCGTCGATTTCAAGGTCTCCTAGTCACTGCTAATTTACATGTCTGAAAAAATATAAAATTTCATGGCAAATAGATTACAGCTAATGAAGATAGGGATCCAAAGAAAGAATTAATCCAACAAACATTCTGAAAAGAAATTACTCAAATAAGACGAGTCTGTATCTACATTGGATTTTGGAATTTGGAACGAAAGGAGAATGAGATATCGTAAAAGCTGAAAATCCTCCGACAATTTGTTCAAATATAGAGCTTGTCGGAGCTGAAACCCTAGCTCCATAGTTGACATCTTTGAGGTTTTCTATGAACTTTGAACAACCCAACCTACTTGGTTTGCAGTGAGAGATTGTTGGAAGCTGTTTCTTGGATTTCAGATCGTGGACGTTAGATGGCTCTCCGGTTGGTACATCTTCTAGGGTTTTAATGCAAACAGTGGAGGTTGCGTCGCTATCCCCTTGTCGTGCCAAGCCACTAACTCGCCTGCATAGCGTCACTATCAGATCTCCATAGCCTCGCTACCCACGACACAATAGCGTCGCTATCCATGTCCCAACCAAGGCTTTTCTCAAACTTAATTCCTTTAAAAATTAAACTTGGTCATTTCGGGAACATGAGTCTTACAAATAATGTAAAAAACATTTATACCATTAGAATTGGAAGTACTGAAATGAAATTTTATATGTTTTCCAAGTTGATATGCCTCGCAAAAAGTACTAGACAAAGATTTATTACATAAATTAGAATTATTGGAAAGTAAATACTTCATGACATGGTTGTAGGGGTGGCCGAGGCGTTGGTACCAAATCGAAGTGCTTGTGGATGTAAATGCTTGAGGATCGGAAAGAACAATCAGGTAAAAGGGACCATCAATGTCACATCCAATTAAAGGTCGTCGACTCCTATAATCCTTGACAGTAAAACCAAATTCGTCAAATTCAATAAAGCATTACTTTTTACATAGTTGTAGGGGTGGCCAAGGCGTTGGTACCAAACGTTTGTGGATTGGGTTTCCACAAATGTTGGCAACTATGATTGATGACGTATGATGCTAGTTACCTAATTGAACCAGGAGGATAGTCCATTGTAAAAGGTGTTTCCCTGCCACTTTGGAATCAGAATCAAGATTTTCTAGTAAGTAGACAATACATTTTTCTTCTAGAATAGGTCGTCATGGAAAGATCGCCCATAGTGGCGTATCGTAACTCATTGTCAAGTTGCATGATATGAGCGCCTTTGTTGTCCCGTAACAATATTTCGAGGTTCAACCACACTTGTCTAGCGGAGAGATCCTTTTTGAGCACCATGTGAAGGATGCCTTGAGATATGGTCGAGTATAGCCACATCTTGACTATCGAATCCACCTTTTTTTAGGGGTGGGCATTATTTGGTTTAGAATCGAAAAAATTGAAAACCAAGCCAAACTGAAACCGAATTCGGAACAAACTAAATTTGAAATTTGGTTTTTGGTTTGGTTTCAAACCAAACCAAATTATGAATTTGGTTTATGGTTTGAGTTATGGTCTGCTGATGTTCGGATGAAACCAAACTGAATTACCGAATTCAATTAATTGATTAATTTATATATTAAATAATTTATATTTTAATACTTTACAAATTAAATTAATAAATTGAAACCATATGTTCGTAATTCAATTTAGCTTTTATATTTCGTAATTGACATCACGATTTCAAAAGTTTTCCCTCTTGTTTTTTATTCCATTATGTTCATGTAAGAGTCGATTATTGGACATCACTAGGGCTATAATCGAACCAAACGTTCGGCGAACCGTTCGCGAAATGTTCGGCGGGAAGTTCATTTATGTTCGTTTATTTAATAAATGAACGAACATGAACACAATTTCTCGTTCGTTTACTTAAATGAACGAACATTAACAATTGCCTCGTTCGTTCAGTTATGTTCGTGAACGTTCATTTATGATGTTCGTTTATGTTTATTCATTTAAGTTCATTTTATGTCCATATATGTTTAATTGTGTTTGATTACATTACAATATTATATGTTTGTTTATGTTCATGTATGTTTAATTTTGTTTGTTTATCTCTGTTCGTTTATGTTTGTTCGTTTAGCATGTTCACGAACATAAACAAGATCATTGTTAAATGAACGAACATAAACAAGAAAACTCGTTTGTTTAACCGTTCGTGTTCGTTTGTTTGTTCGGCTAACTTAAATGAACGAACATGAACAAGCCCTCGTTCGTGTTCGTTCGGTTCGTTTACAGCCCTAGACATCACTAATGGACTCATTCATCGTCACGCCTTCACCTACTCTCATTTCACTCGGCTATCGTTGCGGTTGTTGACTACAACAATTGAACCATTTACCACCGCACCTTTAATTTGAAACTTCGTATTTGATGTTTGAAACTTGAGATATTAATATTTGACACTTTTGATTTCATTTGGAAAAATTGAAACTTTGCATTTTATTTTTAACCCTAAAATTTGGTTTCTTTGGTTTCAAACGGAATTGTAATTTGGTTTTTGGTTTGGTTTGGGCTGCCTTGAATTTGGTTGGGTTTGGTTTTTCTTTTAGACCCAAAAAAAAAAAATTAAACCGAGAAAACCTAAGAAACCAAAAACCAAACTGATTCCCACCCCTACTTTCTTCCATTCAGGGCAGTCGGTTTCGATCTTGGATCATCATAGGTTGCGTCAATATGGTCAGTCACTCATAGCCGTCACCGTATGTGGAGAAAAACTCTCTTCAAGAATCGTAATTTAGACATTCTAGGTCGAGAACAATGGGTATGTTAACTTTTGTGTTGGTAATTCCAAAGGTTTTGTGAGGAGAAGATCGAGTTGCAGCCATGGAGAATCACTTAAGAAGAAAACCGAGAAGAGGACTAGGGTTCAACAGTGGGGATCCGCCGGAGAGAGAGGAGGGGGAAAGGAGAGATTTTAGAATATTTTTGTTAATGGCTTTAACACCATTGAATGAATTCTCATTGTCACCAACAGAGGAAATACAAACAATATATACATGAAGAGAGGCCATGGGCAATGGGCTAAGCTAATAGATACACATAATACAAAATAGACAACAAATATAATACACTAACAAAATTTTGAGACCTAATTTGGGAAATTTGTAAAATATTAAAGATTTGATGGGGAAGATTGATTTTTCATAATTTCTCTCTTAAATCGTTTTTTCTACATTAACTTAAAAATAAATGTATGTATAACTTACCGGATTGATTATGATTGATTTTAAGCTCTGTTGCTCGATCATGGGTGGTTTATCATTGTTATTTAATTGTTAATTCACAACTTTTAAAATGTCGAATAAAAAAGAAATTAATTAATTGATTAAAAACACATGGTAATGATTTGAATATTTATGTTTCTTCACAATGATCATATTATCAGTCCATAAAGTATATGTCACATGCAACCCGAATACAATACTATAATATGAATATAATTGTTAGGATTGATAGAATAATGTTTTAGAAATACATCCGAACGAATAAAATATTCATTACAAATGAGTTTTACATTTGAATATGTATTGTTATGGTTCCCACATTTATTGTGAAAAAGCATGACATGAGATCCCCAGTGACGTTTAGGTATTTCAGCACATGAGATGTAAGGTACGTTGGATATTCCTATTCATGACCATTGCGGGTTTTTTTATCGACCCATTTGTTCACTATTATTACATTCACCATTTATCATCTTGTAGATTTATATCACATATGTCATATTACAGCTTGATTTAGTTACTTTGGAGATAATACTAAACTAGAAACAAATACGCGTTGAATCAACACTCGTTGTCTAGCAATCAAGCATAGATGTACATAACAACTACAAAATATAGTTCCCAAAAAAAAAAAAAAAAAAAAAAAAACACAAAAAACAAATATCCGTATGTAAAACATCACAACTTACAAGTTTTTCCTTTAGTGCATGAAACAACAATCACTTCCCAAATACAAAATTCTCACGTAAGTCTTAGTTCGTATTCACCCGCCATTGTTATATATCGCACCCATGGAAGAGCTTGGTATCCACTCTTTTCAATAATTTTTAGGTAACGCACCTACAAAATCCCAAAAAAATGTAAAAAAAAAAGTCTCACTTTCTCTATTAAGTCGTTCTTTATGTATTAAGTCGATAACAAATACCTGTATTCCTGAAACTGTAAAATATGGTATTTCGAATTTGACACGGATAGGAGCTTTTCTCTCCGGGACTGCTTCTTCGGCTGCTATACTTGGAAGACTAAACTCCGCTCTCAACATATATTCCTAAAAAGATAAAAATAAATGAATACTAATAATAATTAAATACGTGGAAAATGCGTATTTATTACCTTGCCACCTGGAAACGATTTAATTTTCCAGGATAAAGCATCGTGTTCTGGTGCATAGGAAGCGGACCCCATGGAAGTTCGAATATTCGGGTTAGTAGCATCTGCTGGCACCGGTAATTCTATTTCAACATTTGTTGCGGTGCTACAAAATTAAATCAATATTATTTACGATATAACATATTTTTATTAATGTAATTGCTAATGGAAAAGTAAAAATTATATATTATACCTACGCTCCTTGAATTGACTCCTGGCTTTGACCATAATTTCCATACGGCTTCTAGAATGTCTTTCAATTTGAGCTTCCACCCATATCAAAGGCTTTACTTGAGTACTAAGTCGGTATGTCATTAAGTCAAATGCTCCATCTGGTGGTACAAATGATATTGTCCTATCATTTTCAAAACGGGCCAACCGCACACATCTACACCAATTTTTTTCTACATAAGCTAAAATATAATAAAACTATACAAAATATGTTACATACTGATATTAAAAAGATATTGAAAGATTACTGGTGGAATTTGATGTCATCCAAGTCAATGGCTTTTCCTTTTGTAGTCCTTCCTTGTGCCTCTAATAATACTCTATCATTCAGTCCAAGTTTACACTCGGGCATACCACTGCAACAATCATGAAAATTGTTTGTTGGAATGTAAGGGTAAAATGGTCATTTGAACTCATTCAGACGACCTATTCAGCCACTTTACCTCAAATAAGTTCGCATTTTTAATGCGCCAACGACTTCTGATCTAACTATTTGTCCGTTACTGTTGACAAGCATATTCACACTCTCCACAACATCCAAAAACACCTGAAAAGACGGAAATATCCTTTGTAAATATGATTGGAGAAATTATTTGGAAAAAAAAAAAAAAGAAGACAAGAAGGCTTACTTCATTCTTTTTGTAATGTATTCCTTCACTGCGCCATGAGACAGCATTTGTGACAGCCATGGGAGGTCTTTGTGAAACTTCCATCCTGTATGCATCAGTTTTGATGAACTCACTAAGGATTTTAGCTTCAGTGTATTGAGGGTAACCAAAGTCCATCATTTCATCAAGCAATTCATACTGCAAGAGATGATAAATGTTAATCTAATTTTTCCTTCTAATGATGTGAGAAATATATATAGTGTGAATATTCATACCACTACAACAAAGTTATCTCTGAGTGATTCCTCTTCCAACTCCTCAAAGTAATGCTTAAATACCTGTTATCAGAAAACAACAATAATCTGTTAAATAAGATCTATAAGTGGTCATATATTTATAAAGCTATTAACAACACGATGGTTGATTGATTTAACAGTTTTAATACTTACATCAATTACACGGTGTAGAAATAGGAGAAGACTGGCAGCATTACAGTTCTGTCTGGAAGCAGTCATGAGATATATATTGTTGTGTTGTATGAACATATATGTGACACCATTATCATAGACAACTGGATCTTGAGAATCTTGATCGCCCTGAAAGTTCGTGGAAACATGATAATTCCATCAAAAAGATGACTTAATCTCAATATATGTTTGTAGGATTGATATGACAGCAGTAGTTTTAACTAAGAGTAAAAATGCAAAAACCTTATCCAATAAAAACTCTACAAACTAAATGGACTGTGCTGTGGATTTTTAACAGATGTATATGTGTGGAAAATATCAATTGGAAATCAACTGAAACAGATTCTTATTTAAACCCCTATCGATTTAACAATACCAAAGTGGAAATAAGAATATCTTTCCTCAATCAACCTGCTTCATGAGTACATATTGTTTTACTAATCTTGTTTAGATTTCTAAACATGGGATATATACATAAGAATCTATCAAAAAGAAAATGAAAAATGGAAATACCTCTTTTTCGATCAGTTTGGTGAAGAAGCGTTCGGCCTGAACTGCAGAGACGTCGCCACGGTAGTCGCGCCACACCAGAACACGGCCTTTGATGTCGAGGAGGAACAGCGCAGAGGCCGCCCCTGCCATCAATTATCCGGAACCAGGAAGATCAGATCCGTGTTGATTGATTCCGAATTAAGATCTGGTTTCTGGTCGATCGAGCGGTAAATGAACGAACTCTTCCTACGATCAAATAGACATTACGTATCAGCTCCAATTCGCAGAAAAACACAAAATTTCACAGAACGACTTGGAGAATTCTTGTGTATGATCTGTTTACTTCTCGGCGTGTTTGAAAAAGAAAATCAAGCTGGTGATGATGATGACGTAGCTTAGTGAGCCAGTGGATGTAGGGGGCTGCCGGTTTAATCTGTCCGGTGATTGAGATTAGAGCCCACTATGTACGAGGCCAAGGGCCCAAGCCCAATATATAGAATAAAACGAATATGAAACCCCCGGCCCTCATTACCAGGGCTAAATTTCTTTGAAATTAGACATTCTAACATTCTAGAGGTGCACATTTGCCGGTTAAAACCGGTTTCGGTTTTTCGTAGAACCGGTTTTTCGTTTAACCGGTTTTGGCTTGACCGGTTTCGGTTAAAACCGGACCGGTTTAGGCCGGTTTTTTGGGTGAGAAATGTATAACCGGTAGAACCGGTTCCGGTTCCGGTTAAAACCGGTTTTTATATAACCGGTTCCGGTTAAACCGGTCCAAAAACCGATTTCAAAGTATTAAATCTTTAAAAATCCAAAAAAATACTAAAAAAATACTATAAAAATACCTAAAAATATATATTGTCTTTGGTTATGATATACAATAAGAAACAACATTGTTTGAACTTGAATAACATTGATTGAAATTGAAATGAAAAAAACAAACGTGAACGACCAATTGCGTATTATAAAAAACTTGGAATTATAGATTTCGAATAACCGAGGTTCAACATCGAAAAACTTAGGTCAATCTCCAACACATTACATAAACTAGGAATGATAGTCTTCATCTAGAAATACCAAAGTTTTAAAATTCAAATTACATAAACGTCAATAATAATAATAGTAGGAATTATAGTCTTCAACTTTGTCGTCTTCAAATCTTCAAGCCTTTAATCCGAAAATTCTTCAATCTCACCCTCATCAACTTCGGTCGTTGGAGGTGATATCCCCATTGCAACTTCTTCTTCGTGGATATACTCTTCCACCGGTGGTAAAAGCGGCCCTTCGAGCGAAACACAATTTTGTATCCTTTCGACGCCATCCAAGTAGTCCTTCAAGCAAACGCATACTTCCATCGATTCGGCCGTGAGTTTGGACCTTCTTTCCGTGATGACCCTGCCACTAAATGAAAAAGCGGATTCCGAAGCTACCGTGGAAGCTTGGACGGTTAGTAAATCGCGGGCCATGGCGGCTAGAATCGGGAATTGCACTTCCTTTTCTTTGCACCAAGCCAAAATATCAAAGTTTTGAAATTCTTCGACGGTAAAGTGGGCTAAAAAGTTTGTGGCCATATAATTGCCCAATTCGCTACTTGGGGCGGAAGTACGTTGGCGTTTTGTGGCATCCTCCATCAAAGTGTTATAAAGATTTATGTTAACGTTTCTTCCCGATGAAGATGAACCGGCCATACCTCTACGAATATGATCAACTATTACATTAGTTGGTTGACCATATTTTGAAACAATGTGATCGAAGAATACTCGAAATTTGCCATTTTTTCCGTCATAAGAAAAATTTGATTTAAAACCAACGGACTCGTGGGATAGTAAACGCCCGACAACAAAGTTGTTGCCTCCTTGAAAATTTGTAGAAAATGTGTTAATTCTTGAAGCAAATTCCAATCCGATTCGGGGATTGAAACCGATCGACGTTTTTCAACAAGTATTTCGTTAAACGCATTAAGTGTGAGTTTTTGACGTAAAATGCTTTCAAACATAAAACAAGTTGAGTTCCATCTTGTGGGTGTGTCAAAGTTAGGGCCTAAACATGGTTCGTTACATTGTGCACAAAAAAACCGGTAATTTGCTTGTTGTTTGTTACTTGTGCCATAAATTGTGGTTAAAAGATTTTTAAATTTCGTACGTAAATCATCACAAACTTGGAGCCCGGCTTGCACACTTATATTTATAATATGTGCAATACATCGGGTATGAAAAAAGTCGCCATCTAAAATTGGTTTTAGTCTTAATTTCATTCGATTGATGGCGTTTGTGTTGTTTGACGCGTTATCGAGGGACATAGAAAAGACTTTATCGTCTATTTTATATTCCGCCATAACGTCCAATAATATTTTTAATAAGTTTGCACCGGTATGTGGATAACCAAATAATTTAAAATCTATTGTCCGTTTCATCATTAGCCAACTATCGGGATGAAACCAATGAGCGGTAACGGCTAAATAGGAATTTGCATTTCCGTGGGGGGCCGTCCAAACGTCACAAGTTAGCGAAATCGAATTTTTGTAGTTTGCAAATCCTACAATTATTTCGGATTTCGCTTTGGCCCAAAGTGCAATAGCATCACGTCGAAGAGTATTACGACTTACAGCGGAGTATCGAGGTTGAAGTTTCGTTTTGATGATTTCCGTAAGCCGCGGGTTGTCGAAGTGGTCGAATGGAAGTGCTTCTTGGATGACAAACTTGGCAAAGGCTTCTCTTACGGCATCGTTGTCGTACACAAATAAAGCGCCGTCCGATCCAATTGTAGTTTGCGACGGATCGGTACTAGTTTGTTGGAGCGCTTTGCAACCACTACTTATATGTGCCCTCAACGTTGAGTTGCTCGTTGACGAATAAAACCTCCCACATTTCTTGCACCGAGCTTTTTTCGCACCATCTCTCATAACACAATAATCGAAATTCGACCATACATCGGCGGATCGCGTTGTGGTTTTGATTTCCGCTACATCATCGTTGGTATAGTTTCGTGTTATTCCCGAAGTACCAACGGAAGCGGAACCGGTAGCGGAACATGACGAAGCCATCTTGAAATTGTTAGAAAATAGGTCGGGAATGCGAAAAACATCGAGAATTGTGAGCGTTTTTTGCGGGGTGTTGAAACCAAATGAACCAACATCTATTTATACTAACAAATGAGGGGTAAAATGGGAATTTAGGGGTTTTAAACGGCTAAAAAACGAGCAAAAGAAGCCAAAATCTAAAAATTCCCGTTTTTTAACGGCTATATAAAAAAAACCGGAAAAAACCGGTTATTTTCCGGTTAAAAAACCGGTTAAAAAAAACCGGCTCAAAAAACCGGTCTGCGCAAAGGAATGGAAACCGGCTCCTAACCGGCGGTTCGGTTAAACCGGAACCGGTTCTAGGCTAACCGGTTATTGAAAAAACCGGTCCGGTTTATTTTTTCGGTTTTTTTAAAAACCGGTCACGATGGGCACCTCTATAACATTCTATACGCCTGCTTCGGGGGTGGTTGGGGGGGGGGGGGGTGGTTCAATTTTTTTTTGCACATACAATCTAAAGTTCACCTCGATATATACATATATTTGTAAAACGGTCCATATTTTTTAAGTGGTGGCACTTTTTTTGCAGCTACGGGACACTTTATTTTTTAAGTGGTGGCACTTGTTTTTTCGTGGAATTGCACACGATTAGAAAAAAAATTCCACAACGTACACGAAATTTAGCAGTTACACGGGCCACCCTGTGCCCCATAACAAAACTGCCGACAACAAATCCCATGATATGCTTTTGGGAAACGTGACTAACCATAATGTCAATGTATTTGGTCATATTAAATATGATGACTACATCCCTAATGTCCATAAGATATTCTTTCAGTCTCATTAAAAATCAAGACAACAAGTCCATACTCAGTATCATGCCAAACTGTAGGCTAGGGGTAGGGTTTGGTGGTTTTCATCGATGGCAACCACGATGAATAATTTGCGTAAGTAGTTCCCTTTTTGGGGGCACTGCCTATAAAGATCACATGTAGCATTCAATTTAGAAACGTCTCAATCTCAAAGTTTAGCCAAATTTTATTTAAAGTTAGAGATTTTATACACTTTTGCATGTTTATCAGAACAAAACTTCCAACTTTTCAGTTTTTATAGTCCTAGAGTGCAATGGCATAACTAAATTCCAACAACCCGGGACGGACGCAGGATTTACCAATAACCGGACACCAGAATTTTTTTTTTCGAACAAATATAATAAGATAAAAACATTTCTGACCAAACATAATAACATAAAAACGTTTAAAAGTACAAGTCAGTATATATAACAGTTTTTTTTTGCACATACAATCTAAAGTTCACCTCAATGTATACATATTTTTGTAAAACGCTCCATATTTTTTAAGTGGTGGCACTTTTTTTGCAGCTACGGGACACTTTATTTTTTAAGTGGTGGCACTTGTTTTTTCGTGGAGTTGCACACTATTAGAAAAAAATTCCACAACGTACACGAAATTTAGCAGTTGCACGGGTCACCCCGTTCCCCATAACAAAACTGCCGACAACAAATCCCATGATACGCTTTTGGGAAACGTGACTAACCATAATGTCAACTTATTTGGTCATATTAAATATGATGACTACATCCCTAATGTCCATAAGATATTCTTTCAGTCTCATTAAAAATCAAGACAACAAGTCCATACTCAGTATCATGCCAAACTATAGGCTAGGGGTAGGGTTTGGTGGTTTTCATCGATGGCAACCACGATGAATAATTTGCTTAAGTAGTTCCCTTTTTGGGGGCACTGCCTATAAAGATCACATGTAGCATTCAATTTAGAAACGTCTCAATCTCAAAGCTTAGCCAAATTTCATTTAAAGTTAGAGATTTTATACACTTTTGCATGTTTATCAGAACAAAACTTCCAACTTTTCAGTTTTTATAGTCCTAGAGTACAATGGCATAACTAAATTCCAACAACCCGGGGCGGACGCAGGATTTACCAATAACCGAACACCAAAATTCTTTTTTCCGAACTAATATAATAAGATAAAAACATTTCCGACCAAACATAATAACATAAAAACGTTTAAAAGTACAAGTCAGTATATATAACAATTTTTTTTGCACATACAATCTAAAGTTCACCTCGATGTATACATATTTTTGTAAAACGCTCCATATTTTTTAAGTGGTGGCACTTTTTTTGCAGCTACGGGACACTTTATTTTTTAAGTGGTGGCACTTGTTTTTTCGTGGAGTTGCACACTATTAGAAAAAAATTCCACAACGTACACGAAATTTAGCAGTTGCACGGGCCACCCCGTGCCCCATAACAAAACTGCCGACAACAAATCCCATGATATGCTTTTGGGAAACGTGACTAACCATAATGTCAATTTATTTGGTCATATTAAATATGATGACTACATCCTTAATGTCCATAAGATATTCTTTCAGTCTCATTAAAAATCAAGACAACAAGTCCATACTCAGTATCATGCCAAACCGTAGGCTAGGGGTAGGGTTTGGTGGTTTTCATCGATGGCAACCACGATGAATAATTTGCGTAAGTAGTTCCCTTTTTGGGGGCACTGCCTATGAAGATCACATGTAGCATTCAATTTAGAAACGTCTGGATCTATAAATTATTGGATCATTAATTAATAACAATAATAATGAAATTATAATTACAAGCAAACAAGCGTTCTATTTTAAATGTAACTTACCATGCATCTTAGAACAACAAACAAAAACTCAAAACCATCGTTGACATCTTTCTTCATATGGTTACGATTTCAGTATTAGTTCTTTCAAGATTATGACATAAAGAGAGAGATTGACAAAACTTTTTTTGTGAATTCGATTTGATGAAATCAATTTTAGTTGTAGATAATCTATATTTGCCGCCATAAAAGCCTAACACTTTAAGCAAGATATGCAAACACAATATGGTGACTATAAAATCCAAATTGGAATGTACATGTTCATCTTGGAATATACGAGATTAGTCCCGAACCTTTTTTTTTTTTTTTTTTCTTTGTCATGTTATATTACGTTAAATGTTTCTGTCATGTCTCACCAAATTATGTGATAGTCTGGAACAAAAGCAAATAGTCCAGAATGTGGCATTCTGAAAATATGGTCATTTTCAAAAATAAGAAAATTTTGATATTTTAATAACAACTTCATACATTTTAGTTACTTTTGTCAATATCCCTTTAATCTAATCGTCTATTTGGCCCATCCTATTAACCAGACTTTTAATCTATCTATATAACTCTTTAGAAAAAATCGTTAAGACATTTATCATCAATAATTATATGAAATGAAATAAACCAAGGCCCATGCTCACATTGTGTAATATTATACGCAATTCCCAACTTGTCCTATTTGTGTAAACTTGATCTGTATGAGCTTTTAATAATTATACAAACTAGACAGGTCAAATTACATTGCACTTGAACATGTTGCATTTATATATATATAAATATAACTCAGTTGGTGTACACATATATTAAAGGGTTGAATTTTATATAAAAAATAGCATACAGTTGGTGTACGCATATTAGTTTCACGTAGAATTATGTCCCCACATATTTTGATAATTAACATAGCAAAGTAATTAAAGATTTCAAGTCCTTAACTCAACTGTATAAAGAGGATATGTTTCAGAAAGGCGGTGATTATCAATCGTCAAACTGAATACGTAGGAAAGATATCAAACATATTTTAAACAGAGGAAGTTTGGTGATATACAACTAAATTTAGACATACTAAAAGCCAAATCGATATACATTTACTTGTATAATAAATAAATATATTTAGAAATTATTATAAACAGATAATTGTATATATTTGAAATCTTATTAATATATGATTATATAAATTTGAAAATTAACGTTGATAAAATACTAGATTCAAAGTGTTGATTTTATGGATAAACTATATGAAAAATAAATATACTATTAATCAATTTATATTTTGAAAAACATATTCTTAAAAAAAAAAACCTTCAAATATCTATTTCTAGTAAAAAAAACACGATTACTTCAAATAAAATACGATCTTTTTACCAAATATCTAGTAACTAGTACTGTATTAATTTATAGTACAGATTATTAAAGGCTTATTTTATTCATACCCTCATACACATACAAAATTACATTCTATTCATACCTTTTATGAATATGTGTTGGGATAGCTATAGCACAACCCTTATTAAATAGTAAATTTGAAAATGCGTTTATAACTAAAAATGAATTAACGTAGACATTTTACGTCTTTTTTCACTGGAAACAAATGTAGATGCCTTCAAAATACAAAGAAAAGCGGTGCAGATGACGCAATCAGGCCGTGCGTGCTAGCTTTGAGAACTGTCAGGCGGTGGTGGAGCGTTTTTGCATTTCGAAGTTCTTCTTTGCACAGGCGGCGGCGGGGGTGGTGGCGCTGGTGGTGGTGAAAGAAAAATACGGAAATTCCGAGGTCGACCTAGCTTTGGTGCCGGTGGTGCACGCTTGGGTACTGTACGTAAATTTTGAGATATACTTCGCATCTGTGTCGTTGACGGTGGCGGAGGTGGAGCAGAGAACATATAATGCGGAGCTCGAGCTAACGTAGGCGCCGGTGGTGGTGGCAGCTTTCTAAGTTCCCTTCTGCCGGAAAATAAAGTTCCTAAAGTAAATTCTGGATCAATTTTCTCACTTCCCGATCCATTACAGTCTAATCTAAATCCACGGAAACAACAAATCAAGTATTGGAAGCAATAGATTTACCTGGATCTGGTTCGAATGAAGCAGACTCTGCTTGAAGAGCATGATCAGTTATCAGAATCACAAGCAGTAGAACTACTCGTTTTGCGTATAAGGCGTTCTTAGCCATAGTTGGATCCTTGTTTCGATTTCTCAGAATAGTACTTTATAGGTGATAAATATCCGAAGAATTAATTCTTGGACCAATGTCACACGACCCTATGGATAAAATTTTAAGGAAGTTGACACGAAAATCTTAAAAATTGTCGAAAAATAACCGTATTCTAATATTATCTTAAAATAATTTAGTTTTATTATTTTATTTATTATATGTGTTTTCAAGTTATTTTGAAATTAAATTCGAAAAAAAAAAAAAAAACCTTGAAGTTTGCAATTTACCATAAGTATAGGATTAAGGTATGGGAAAATGACTTAAATTGGTAACTATATTTTCGGTTTGTTCACGTATGGGTAACATTTTATTTTTTGTACTCATTTAATCATCTAACTTATTGAAGGTGTATATATTTTACCATTATAACCGGGTATCTCCGGTTTTACCCGGTTTCATTGTATTACGTCGGATATTAAGGATTATGTGTCGTATTACGTGGCCATTACACGCATTTACCCCTTTATCAGTTATTTAGGGTTCAAAATAGAGCCAATTACGTCCCAAATTACATCCCAATTGCATCCATATTTGAAATTGACCTTCGCAAATCGTAGATTAGGGTTTGAAATAGCAGTGTGGAGTTGAATTGAAGACAACAATAACATGGAGGAGGAGTCTTCGTTAATTAAGTTACTTACCATCAATGTTCATTACAACGGGTTTTTGCGCTACACCCTTTAACGTACTTGGGTAGAGTTCGAGTCTCAGTTCGAGATGTGGATTCTGGTCGATTCTATTTCAAAGATTTCAAGGAGTTTCTTAGAAAGCTATGTAAAGGAAGTTGTGGCAATGTGTATTACCGTGGTAGACATGAAACATTAGCAGAGGGGATTAGAAGATCGGAAATGATGCTGATTACATTGAGTTTGTTGAAATGGGTTACGACGTTGTGAACGAGTTAAGAATGAATGTTTACATTGACCACCAGAATGAACCAATTCTTGATTGGGCTAGTACAGAGGTGCAGCAGCCGGATGAAGATGTTGACCTCGATGAAGACCAAGATGATGACAAAGATTCAGAAAAGTCTTATACGCTTGAATATGATCATGAAGCTGATGAGTAAGTGCATTCTATTGACAAAACAAGTGACGATAAGTTTTTGAACAAACTCGTAGGTGTTACTAACATTACAAGTGAAGTTGATTATGATGATGAACCCAACATTGAAGATGCTCGGGAGGTTGTGTTCCTTGTCCATGATGAGAACCAAGAATGGGATAAAATGGTCCCCATCTTAGGTATGAAATTTTCTAACCCTATGGAATTAAACAACTGTGTTATAAATTATGCTATGAAGAATGGGTATAACTTATGGTATAAAAAACGATTGTAACAGATTATTGGTCAAGTATGGTAAAGGTAAAAAGGATAAGAATGGAAAATCTTGTCTATTTCGACTGTAGGCAACCTGGATGGGAATATATGAGTCTTTCCAGATTAGGTCGTTGATTAGTGAACATAATTGTTCAATAGTCTTCACATTTGGTTGTATTGTCACATATAAATGGATTGGGAAACATTTTCTGAATGAGATATTGCTGGACCCAAATATGAGCATTAGGAAATTGAAATTTGAGGTTAGTAAGAAGTTTAACTTGATAGCAAGTGTAGGACAATGCAGAAATGCAAGGAAATATGCTTTTCAAGAGATTGAGGGTAATTTCGTGGATTATTATGCAAAAATATAGAGTTGTGCAGAAGATTTAAGAAGGACTAACCCCGGATCAACAATAAAGATGGAAGTGGATGTAATGCAAGATCAAACCACTTACTTCTCCAAGTTCTATGTATGCTTTAAAGGTGTGAAAGATGGCTGGATTGAAGGTTTTAGAAGGGTCATCGTATTAGATAGCTGTTTTTTGAAGGGGATATGCAGAGGTCAATTGCTTGCAGCTATTGGTAAAGATGCAAACAACCACATGTACCCTGTTTCCTGGGTTATGGTTTCTGTGGAGAATAAAGAAACATGGAAGTGGTTTGTTGATCTTCTAATTGATGACATTGGAATGGGACTTGGACATGGATTAACCATCATATCACAACAACACAAAGTACACAGCTTCTATTGTTCGAATTGAATTCTAATACTTGATATGTTTATGCTTATGTTGTTGTATGTTTTAAGGGATTACTTGAGGCTGTGAAGGAAAGGATTCCAGTAGCAGAGCATAGATGTTGTACTAGTCACATCTATGCTAACTTTAGGAAAATTTTTAAAGGAGAACGCTTTAGAAAGATGTTTTGGCGTGCTGCTTAATCAACTACACAACCAAAGTTTGAACAATAGATGAATGAAATCATGAAAATACAACCATTGGCATATGATCATTTGATAGAGAGAGAACCAAAAGTTGGTGTAAAGCATTCTTTCCGGTAGATAGGTCTTGTGATGCTTTTGAAAATGGTGTATCTGAAAGTTTTAATGCTACAATTAAAAGTGCAAGAAAGATACCATTTATCACAATGTTAGAAGAAATAAGAATTTATGTAATGCAGAGTTTGTTTACTCAAAAGAAGATGGGACATGAATGGAACTTACACATTTGTCCTACCATTTGACTTAAGTTGGGAAAGTTAAAGGTAAAACAAAGGTATGTAAATTACACTATCCTTCCATTATAGATTCTAGGCTTACAATTGGCCAAACTTGCCATTCCATTACAGATTTTGGACAGTTGTCCCCTCCGGATATCAGCAAATTGAGGTTCGATTTGGGTATGATGTAGTCGATTCCCAGGAGATCTGGTAAGTTGTGCAATTAAGGGATATGATGTATGCGAGATTCTTCACTGATCCAAGAGATGATACGGAAGAAGGTAAGAAAGTACATGGAAGAGGAAGATGAAAGGCCTCGATGCAATGTGAGGAAGAAGAAAGGTCGATGCAGTGTGAGAAAGAACCAAAAGTAAATGTTGAGTAATTAATTAGATCTCATGTGGTTTAATTATGGGTTAATTCTTTTAATCAATGTGATCGAACAGCCTATGTAAGTGAGAAAGGGGATGAGATGGGGTGTATTTTCTTTTTCTTTTTTTAACTATCTAAATCAATAATAAGTTAATAGAAAGAAATTTGAAATGGTAGTTTGGTCTTTTTACATGGATCAGGGACCAACAGTGCAAGCTTTTGGCAACCACATAAACCAAACCTATGAAAATAAAAAAACTTGGACTAAAATTGAAAAAACGTGTCAACCAAAGGGACCAAAAGATAATACTAGAATGCAGTTATTTACCTTGTGGTTGCAAGTATAAAGTATAAATGCCTTAAGGGAAAATGATTCAAATTGGTAACTATCTTTTCAGTTTGTTCACATATGGGTAACAATGCAGTTCAATTCAGATTCACAATGTGAATCTTGACGAACTGAGAATACAAAAAAACAAAAAAAATTATATCAATATGAAGATATATTTATAGAGGAGCAAAAAATGAATTTTGGTATATTTAGTTTATTTTTTTGAAAAAAAATAAGCTTAAAAATTAAAAAAACATAAAAAATGAAATGAGTTTTTTGGTATAATCGTCTACATTCGCATCCAACTAGAAAATGTATATCATTTTTTCTAGCCGTCGATATTTTGCATTCTAACCACACGATTGGCTCATTGGTTCTTTTTTTAATTTTGGTTCTCTATTGATCATATATATATATATATATATATATATATATATATATATATATATATATATATATATATATGTGTGTGTGTGTGTGTGTGTGTGTGTGTGTGTGTGTGTGTGTGTGTGTGTGTGTGTGTGTGTGTATATAATCACGGGTTCAAAATTAAATTTTGTTTTTTTGCATTACATGGAAAGTTACTTTGATTAATACGAAGTGGCATGCTAAAACCGGACTAACCTCATAGATTGTTTCTGTTATTTTTTGAGGAAAACTTTGGTTTTTTTTTTCAATAGATATTTTTTGTGGTTTTCTGAATAATTTGTTAATATTATAAAATTATAACTACCACAGCACATTGAATATGTCCTACATTCATTTCTTCTTATTACAACATATCTACCCAATTATAGCATGTCATCCAAATACAAAGCAAATTTCAAACAATAATGCCCTCATAATAATTAAAGTACAATGCTACAATTGGGTAAATTGTTGAAGTGAATTAACTTCATAAGAAAAAAATAAAAAGCAGAGTGTTTCGATAATATAGAAAGTAAAATGCCATACACATATAAGATAAAAGAATATGTTGTCATTTCTTGCATTTTGCCCTTTTATAAAATCGACCATAAAACAATTGATTTTAATTATTCAAAGCACAAATCCAAACACCTTGCTATAGGTACCATGTTTTAATAGATAAAAACATTGAACTCTAACTTTTAACTTCTATATAATTGGGTATTTTAAAGTATAATGACCTAATAAGAAAAATCTGAAAGTTCAATGCTTTAACCATTAAAACATTCATCATCTGAACTCAAACATTACATCAAAGCCATATGAATCCTCTCATTAATTAACAAAACCATCCATTTCAGCTTACTTTAAACAGGAAAAAAAACTTAAGAATACAAACAACACAACTTCACTCTTCAAGTGGAAATCCCCAAACTGCCGTTCCAACTTTTATCTGTTTTTTCTTTCTTTAATATGTTTGCATAGCTCCAGCATGGTACTTTTCCAATTTCTAGAAATTGTTAAGATCGATAAAGCGATCATAACTATCACCTAAGAACATTATGTTGGTCTTGAGATTTACATGAAATTTGTACGCAAAATGTAACAATATAATCTCAAATATCACATTCAATAACTATATAAAAACCCTTCCAAAATAAAGAAATTAACTTAGATATGTTACACCTCTAGTCAACACAAAAATAACCACCTCTAAATTTGTAAAATTAACTTAGATATGCTAAACCCTCGATGAAATATTAAAAAATATTCTAATAAGTACACTTGAAAACAACAAAAAATCTTATAAGTACAATGCTATTTGTAGAATAAAGAGACTACGTACAATGCTATATTGAAACCAGGGAAAAAATTAAAGAAAAAAATAATTTGTGAAAATAGCAACATTGTAAAAGAGGTTGTAATTGGCAACCTACTTTGTTCAATCGGGATTAGAGAAGCAACCAAGTTTCTTATAAGTACAATGCTATTTATAGAAAATTATACAAAGTGACCAAAAATAGTTAATATGATTAGCAACGTTACTTACCCTAAAATAGAAAATGACCAAAACAAACGTCCACCCATCGATCACCAAAAGCCCAAAAGAAAACAAAATATTATTGAAATTGATATGTGCAATAAATGTTATTTGAAAAGCATATGAGATTGAAATAATAAACTTACCGAGTGTAAAAGAAAAGTACCATAACTCCACCAATTACCAGATTTGAAATGATTAATGTCAATAGTACACCAAAAGCAAATAATTTATAAGCAAGAAGCCAAGCGGGATGAATTATTGTCAAAGAAGTCCTCCAAGTTTCATCCTCATACAAAATCACAATGCGTTCATTATCTTCTTAGTAACGTCTCTTTTTGTGAATCAGTTCATATTTGATTATTAAAAATCAAGTTGTTATAATAACAGTGAGAACCCATAATGCACAAAGGAAGAACCTCCAATTCAACCAGTAACTCGGGCTGCTGTATCATCCATCAGCGGTCTCTATAATTTAATGTTCCTATATGGAAAGAAACAAGGTGTTAGGCTTCTAGCAATATTCCAAAACCATATCAAATATGGATCCGAATAACTTCTGTTTGACACCAAAAATCAAAATGAACCTCCACGTTGGGGGAGTAGTAGAAGTGTAGAACATACACCAAAATCAATGTGTTTAAACTAAGAAAGCAAGTAAAAACAAACCATATAACATGAATATGTTAGAAAACCACAGCGGTGTGTGAGATATCGAAGCATAACACCATCAACGGCGAATTGCAGTTCAATAAAGTGAATTGAAGCCGAGTTTAAAAGTTAAATATAATACATCATTGTGAAACATAAATTATACAATTACAACAACACATAAGTATAATTCTATATATTTAAATCTAAAATCAATGAGAAATTAAGTAAACTAAAGAAAATAAAAACCTCAATCACATAAAGGGAACTCGGGAATTGATTACTAAGCTGCCTGCATCAATTCATGGAGATCGATCTCTTATTGTTATTTCGTGATCACCCAGATTTGGGATTTGAAGAAGAACACTACTAAGAGCATCTTCAACCCACCTTTAACCAAGCCCTCTACCTATCATCTGTTGATAAATTGTCTTCTTATTTAGCCCTTTTAAATCATCATTCTCTCGATTTTTTGTAATTTAAACACTTCAAGCCTATTGCAAATTCTGAAAAACGAAACAAAATATCTAAACCCTAATTTTTGAGAAATTAAACTAAAAACTTTACCTGGTGATTAGTAAGGGCGAGTGAGAGATCACGAGGAGAGACAAGGGAAGAAGCTGTGGCGGTGAGTGTGATGATATAGCAGTGGCGGTGAGGCACGGTGGTGGCCGGAGGTGTTGGTGGAGTTAATGGTTGGTTGCAGCAGGTAGAGATCAGAGAAGAGGGAGGGAGGATGTTGCAGGTTCGCCATTCAGGTGATCGAGATCTAGATATAGAGAAAGGGAAGAACATAAGTATTATATGGTTTGATTTTGAAAGCAGAAAGGCAAAATTAGGGGGATGGAGCGAGATCGAGGGATTAATCAAAAATCAGAATAGTCTTGCTTAAAATCAGGAAACCGATATCAAAATTAACGTTTGTAGCAGTGAGCGGGAAAACAAAGGAGAGGAAACATAAGAGGCTGCCATGTGGCATACTCAATAGTGATTTATTAGAATGTATGTATGTGTGTATATATATATATATATATATATATATATATATATATATATATATATATATATATATATATATATATATATATAATCAGGATCGGGTGAGGACACCTTAAAAAAATTAAAAAAATATATGAATAATAAAATGGATCATAGTAATATTGGAGAAAAAAAATTCGAAAAAAAAACTTTTGGATCATTATTTTTTTTAATGATCCAATGATCCAAAATAAATAAATAAAAATTGGACCATTACTTTTTTCAATGATCCAAATTTTTTTCCATTTTTTTATAATGATATAGTACTATTCTCGATTTTATGATTTATATTTTTTTCAATTTTTTTAAGGTGTCCTTACGAGTCCTCACCGAAAAAAGAGTCATCACCGGAACCAGACCGGCAGACCCTATATATATATATATATATATACATACATACATACATACATACATATATATATATATATAAATATATATATATATATATATATATATATATATATATATATATATATATATATATATATATATATATATATATATATATATATATATATATATATATATATATATATATCAACAACTCTGTAATTGTCAACTTGTCTTTGTATCTAAACACTCAATTATTGAACTTAATTGTTTAACGAATACCACTAATTGATTTTGCATAACCTAGGGGCAAGTTACGTAGTTTGCTCAAGCGTAATTTTTGGATATGTTTTCAAGAAATTTAATGTTCAAAATAGAAAGTCACATGCAGTGGTCGCGATTAATAATTTGAAACGTTTAACTAGGTGGGGCATGTCGATTGAGTAACAATATGTGATGATATCGGGCTCTGCAAGGTGGCTCTAATATGGATTCGAGAAGTTACGATTTTGAGAACGTAATATCATTTAGTAAACATATCATTAGCTTGGGAGTCCGAAACTGGTCCCAAGAATATATATTTTGACGATCAAGCTGGCAATTGATGTTTGAGAGATAACATGTATTTAGAGCAAAAGAGAGAGATAGAACGGTAACAAAAAAAAAAAAAAAAAAGATACTTAGTGAGAGTGTTCTCTAGTATTCATAGGTGGTGGTTGACTGTCAAACTAAAAATGTTGCAGGAACCTAGTTTTCATAGCGTGTTAGACCGTTAGGGAGTTTGTGTCGAAGGACATCCATTGTGTGTCAGACGGTCCTTATTTTACAACATTAGGGTGGGGGGAGTAGATCCCTCCCATCCCACTGAACCCACGCGCCACGTCAGCTTTTCTCTCTCCTCTCACTTCCATTTTCCCCATCTTTCACCAATCTTTCACCAATCTTTCACCCATGGAACCAGTACCCACTGAACCCACTGAACCCACAATGCCACATCAGATTCTTAATATTAAATTAAATAAATAATACCCAAAATAATAATTTAATTATATATATAATATATATATATATATATATATATATATATATATATATATATATATATATATATATATATATATATATATATACTCATACATACGTGTGTATGTATATATATGTTTTTGTGTGTGTGTATATATATATATATATATATATATATATATATATATATATATATATATATATATATATATATATATATATATATATATATATATATATATATATGTTTGTGTGTATATATGTGTGGGTTCATTGGGTTCACCAAGCCACAACATTCCCATCTTTCGCGAACCCGCATAGGGCGGGGCAGTGGTACCATCGGTACCGGCGGTACCGCCGAGCCCAAAGCCATCTTTCACCCATCTTTCGCATTACTCCGTCCACCCTTATAAGACCATGCGGTATGGTCATCACAATGGCAACGTGATGTCTAGGTAGACATCCATTACGGTAGTGCATACCACCTCGGGTCCACTGTGATGGACATTTTCGTGATTTTTCGTGCTCCTTTTCACAACACACCACACCCAATCATATATCATTAGCCATTTAACACCCAATTACCTGTCAGAACATCCAATCAATTTCGTTTTATTATTTATTTATTTAATTTAATTATTCTGTTTTTCCTAGCTCCTAGAGGACTCACTAACTTGCAACCCGTCTAGACCAATGAATCCGAAGAAGTGAGGAACTAGTCATGGTTCAAGCTATTGAGCGCAATTTTTGGACTTGAATGGGCTGGTACACCATTAGGTCAAAACGTATGTTTTTGTAAGGCTCAAGATTTGTCGGGTGTAGGGCTAATCGGAAATAATATTTTTCCTACTTTTTTTTCGAAATACTATCAATTCTTTGCATGTTAAATATGAATAAGAATCTATATAATCTCCACAATACAATCATCTTAATTAAATGTGTTAAACTAATCATTGTATAGTCCTATTTTAATTACTTTGTATAGTGTACGGGCCATTTGTAACTTTGTAAATAAAATATTATTGAGCAATACAACATAAACCTTAATAGGGATTTTCCGCTATCCAACATGGATCAGAACCGGCATCCCACTTGACTATCATCATTGATTCTTCCACTTTAGGAGAGTTTTAGGGGTGTTTGTTTTTTGGTTAGAAGCTTTTCTAACCATTTATGTCTGCGGGCGGGAAGATGTTTTGTTTGCAGGCTATTTGTTTTTTAGAAGACCGCGGACGTCAAAACGTCTGCGCGCCCTCTTCTCCAAGAAGACATGGACCAACTTCTGCGGGCGGGAAGACGTTTCTCGTAGACCTCTTCTAGGCAAACAAAATATACCTTTTTGTTTTGTTTTTTTGTTTTTGTTTTTTGTTTTGTTTTTATAATTATTACATAAATATAAAAAATTAAAACTTGTAAAATAAAATTAACTAATAATTACTCAAAAAGGGTATGTAATTATTTTAAAAAACATGTATTAACAATATTGATGCAATAATATTGAAAATATAGAATTGTGGTTTTTTTTACTTTCTTATGTTGAATATGATTTACAAAAAAACGTTTTATGTTATTTTTTTTAGATTGTTGTATCGTTGTCATTATTGTTAACATGTTTATTTTTTTAAGAAAAAAGACGTATGTTTCGTCAAAAAAAATTAACCATAAAAAAGTACAACGTTTTATTTAAATTCAATTTATTTTAACAGTCTACATAGTTTAAAAACAAACAGTATTTTTCATGCAGACTATAGACATTTAGTCCATCTCTTTTTATACAGATGTGGTCCGCAAACTATAGACGTTTTAACTTTTGAAAAACAAACAACACCTTAATATACCACATATATCAATGCCACAATCATTTTATATGTTGAAGTTTTCAATCACTCTTAACTATTTTGGAAAGTAAACTCCCAAGTTCCAACTTCTCAAATGCCTGCCAACTTTAAAACATTAGTACAATTTTTTTTTTTTAATATTTCTATGGCCGTTGTTTTTTCAAAATATGTTTTTATAGAGTTAGTTTTTTATCTCTTCTTTTTATGTATTCTTTAATGATTCTTTAGTTTTTACATTTTTTAGTTTTTATATTTTTTATTGTTTTTAGATATTTTAAAACCTAGTTTTCTTTTATTTAAAAAAAAACTTTTTTGGCAAGCTCTATCATATCTAATTACTATTTTTTAATGTTTTTTTTTTTTTTTTACATTTTTCCCGTTTTTTACGAGAACGAATAGTATGTAGAATTTTAGAAGAAGACATAATCGTTTCATCGAGTATTGTATATATACAGCAAACCGAAATCTGTTTAAATTGGATTAAAATTTTTAGTTACGAAAAGGAAAAATAGGTACTTGAACTTTTCTGGTAGATCAGTGGGGTGCATTCGCACACAAGTTCACTTAACCCACCCAAAAATGAGAAAAACCCCATTTTATGAAACTGGTTAAAACCAATTTTCCAACATTTACAACTTTAATGTTTTACAATATTTTTACATATTCATTTTTATGCAATTTTTTTTAAAGATTTCTGTAATTTACATCTTTGATTTTAGGCATGTCTTTATGAAATTTCAAGGATACTACTAAACACCTCATTTACATCCTTAACAAAAATCAAACTATTTTCAATCATTCAATAACTATTTATTATAATTATTTTTTATAAATTATATATACATAAATTTTCCAGGCCAACAAAAAAAATATACTACCCCTAGTTGTCGAACAATACAATAACGGAGATTTTTTCAGTATCCAACATAATGATGCAGGGCGTATTCATTCAATTCGGAAATCAACCTAACCAAAATCTATTGATAAGTAATCGAGTTGAAATTAGTACTCTATCAAAATACAAAAGTTTATTTGGTAAATGACAGTATGTTTATGTAGGTCCCATCTCGGCGTGTTTGACAAACTTTACAATATAATTGACAAATTTTACAATATTATTTAGTTCAAAAAATTTATTAACAACTATTAAATTCGCAAACCGAACTATTTACGACTTTGTTTGACCACCGCCGCGACCTTTAATATTTAAGATTCAACTAGTGGGACCCCGTGCTCCGTACGGGTTCCGGAGTGCTAGAGCACGGGTCCGGATAAATGTAAGAAAAATCTGCGTACTCTGCCGAAGAATAGCAATGTCATAATTGGGTTAAATTTTAAAAATAGATACACTTTTCAAAACACAAAAAAAAAACATGAAAGTGCAATGCTGTAACAGAAAGAAACAAAAGTAGGATGCTAAAAAAAATTAAAGTACATTGCCATCTATGGAAGTTAATATCATTGGTTCTTTTCTGTCTGATGTTTGAGTCATCAATTATGTTTTAAAAAGATTGTGGACATACTTGCAAAGATGCATTCCTATCAGCAGAGCTGCACATTGCAATTTCCAATCCTTGTTTTAGCTTAAACGACACCAATTACCAAACAAAAATTTCTTATAAACAAAACATATTACACCAATTTTTTTTAATAAATTCCAGTAATGATGACATACCTTTTCCAGGACCTGTAGATACTGGTCAACATAGTCACCGACTGTAACTTCCAATGCTTTTTCTAGAAGATATGACTGTGGACCTGTAGAAGATATGCATCAGGAATTATGGCCCAGCATCCTGATTAATGAAATTTTCTAAATTATATAGCTATTCACTGTTTACCTTCACTTGTAAATCTTCACGTACAAACAATCAAAGGTTTACCTCTGATTTTTGTGGTTACATATATCGATTCTGATAGGAGCAATGCGTGGCAATGGACCAGCATCCTCAATTTCTGAACACAAAAAAAAACCCCAAGTTCATCATAAACTCTAGAACACAAATAAAACCCATTAACGTTTTCAACAAAATAAATAAAAACAAAAATCGTGTTCGAGTCCCTTTCAATCAAATGGAGACAGAAAGATGGAGATTGTTGAAGCCATATCACATTCCAATCGAATTTAGGGCTTTCCATTGGCTCAAACCCAAATATCTGCTACAAATGAAAAGAATGTTGAGGTACAATCAATCGATCGACTCTTTCACCAAAAACCCTAGATTGTGGTGGCCCGATTCCAACAAATATCAGGGATCGACCCAATGATGGAAGGAAGCTGAACAGTAGAATCACGGAAGGGGAAGAAGAGGATACGTAGGGAGGAGACGATGGAGCCGAGGAGCACACGGTGGTAGCGGATCTCAAGGCACAAAGACGTGGTCGATGGTTTCGCCACGTAGAAGACGCAAAATCGAGGAGTCGATAAGAATGGGAAGAGTACGTTTTTTTCCCAGCGTTTGTGACATGCACATTTACAAAAAAAAATAATAGCACACTTTCGATATTTTGTTTATTATAGCATCCTATTTTTGAAAGTACAATGTTCTAATAAGAAAAAAAAATCGGAACTACAATGCTATAATCAGGTATTAATTGTTATTGTCTTTTTGTTAAACTCATGTTTTTATACTTTTTAACCAATATACTTTGGGTTTTGGTTTTAAAATACCAAAGTACATTGGTAAATCTGTTTTTAAAAGATTTAGCAAAGTACAATGTTATTTTAAAACAAAAATCCAAAGTTCGTTGCTATTAAAACTAATACTTGTTTGGAATTTTTTGCAATTACCTGTTAAATATTTGAAAATAACCATTTTGCCATTGAACCAAATCTGAAAAAAAAGACATACCACAGGGACCAAATTTGTAGTTTTCTCTTTAATTTAATTTAGCTGTTGTCCCAGAAACACGTCTTGCAATTTTGGTCCTTAAAATATGAATACAAGTTTAAAAAATTGTATACTTCATTGACCTGCATACTTTGACCTTCTGAAGTCATACTAAAAGCAAAATGAAAGTAAGTTGTTATAGTTAAAAAAGAAAGTACATTGTTATTATTGGTAAGTAAATGTGTGTACGTTGCTATTTTATGGGTAAAAATAGAGTATATTGCCCACATTAATAGTGAGAAAAAAATACGTTGCTATTCTATGCAATTTGCATTTAGACAAAAAAAAAAGGAAAGAGATCTCAAAGATCTTTTTCCTAAAATTACCGTTTGGTGCATTTATATCATAATCATACCTTCCCCTCAACGAATATTTGGTTTAGATCGGTCATCGAATCCAAATATTAACTATCCAAAAAAATATGAAAGGAAAAGAGACAATTACCCTTAAAGCTTTGTTACCCTCAAGCCCTTTAGCAAGTGCAGAAGCCCCTAATGTACCACCATAATTTCCACTATAATAATAAAAATTATGGTCAATTATATTATAATGAGCATTTTATGCAATTGAAGAAATCCATAAGACTTATATGTAAGATAAGAAATATGAAAACTCACTTTAGATAGAAGCTTTGTAATTATTTGTTCTCAAGAAGTGCCTTAGCAAGACCAGAAAATCGCTGCCACCAATGACAATTAAAAAGTAAGTAATATGTTATTAATTTAAAAAAAGATGAAGAAAAAGGTAAAAAAACATACTGAATAATCGATCAAATTATTGTTGAGTTCAAGTGTTCTCAAAGTTGAGTTCTTCTTTAGTAACTCAGCAATGGCCTTTGCTCCCTGCAACATGGAAATACATCAGTCTTGAAAATTTGAAAGTGGAAAAATAATTAAATAATTAATTAAAAGCTAATCAGAAATGAACTTGCCATTCGTTGAAGGAGCGAGATTTATGCTCTTATCTCCATTGATTTGCTGTATTATAATATTATGTTTATTTTAAAATTTTATTTACACTGCAAGCACTTTATTTGCATCATCAAACTTGTTATACTTTAACATCACAAACCCCAAAACACTACCATCAATAAAATATTTTATGAAAACGAAAGTAAGAAACCCTATAACAACAATCACCAAAAATTTGATAATAATGGAAAAAGAAAATGGTACAGAACTATTTTTTGATACTTTTTTCCCTCTTTGGATGACGCAAGTTACATATTACGTTTCTGGTTTCAAGTAACATAGTTTCATTTATTCAGATACAACAAATTTTTTTTCATGAGTACACATACAGATACATATAGATATACAATTAGAGTAAAAATAGATAAGAGAGATTTAGATAAAAGAATATTTAAAAATGAAACATCACTTACAGGTACATCAAAACTGTAGCCAGTCGTTGACCACCATTCTTTGCATTAAAGTGATCAAGGAAATAGTCATAGTGAGGTTCATATTTCTGGCCAACTTCATAATGTAGAAGTTGTAGTCCTTCACCATTTTCTGGAAAGAACTATTCATGAGCTTGTGTGAATCAAGTGGTCCGGTGTATCATGTAATATAAAGGTGTCCCTACAGGCAAAAAGGTATATTCTGCAATTCTCTTTTCAATGGCGGTGATTGTTTCATCGACACCTCGGGCCAGAAATGTTCCAGAACCTGTACGTACCCTGAATGAGATCAAAAAAGGGGAAGATAAGAAAATAATGATAACAGTAATAAAGGAAGATAAGGAAGAAATTGCATACCTGCTATCTACACTCTTGCCAGTTTCGTTATCAACAACAGTTGACTTTTCCATGTTAGGTTTGGCAAGATTAATCAAATGATTGCATTCATCCTGGGACTGTGGTTAAAAGTTGAAAAAAAATATTAGTTTATAGAATATGCGAATGATTCAAGGTATCTTACTGGCTGATTTACCGTAATTAGATTAGGGATTTGTATTCTTTTGATTCACACATTGTAAATACGTAATTGGATTGAAATAACATTGACATAATCAAAAGGTACTAACCAAGAAATTATGATAAATAACAGCTTGAGGCTCCCATGCGATTACTTCAACCCATTGATCAGCTTTATCCTCAATATTCTCCCTCCTGCATTCACCAAAACACAAGATTTCGGTAAAATTTGTAATCGAATCAGATCGCAACAGCAAATCCTAACAAAATTGAACTAAAACTTCTACTCACCTGTCAACAGTAGAGGTATGTTGTCAACAGTAGAGGTATGTTGAACAATAGAGCTGTGTTGAACAATGGAGTTCACTTCATGAGGTTTGGGGGAATCAGAGGAACCTTTTGGGATCGAGAGAATTACAAATAAAAGAAGGATTAAAACGAAGAATGAACAGATGATGCATCTTACTTCCGAATTTAGAAAAATCTGTTGTTGCTAAGATTTTAGCACAACGATTTAAGAGAAAGAGGTGCCTTACACATAACAATTCAAGACAGTCACGCTCGATTGCCTCTGTAGCCGCCGCCTCTGACGCCGTATCCTTTTCTTCACCGATGGCGATTGTTGAAGCCATATCACCTTGCAATCGAAGTTAGGGCTTTCTATTCGCTAAAATAGGATCCGAAAAAAAATATATTTACCTGTGGGAGCAGAAGGAGCTCCTAAGGTGACGGAAATTCGAGAAAGGTTAAGGCGTGATGATCGGGAGTTGCAGTGAAGCTGACGATCGGGAGCCGCTGGCGGGTGGTGGAGATGTAAAGCGATGGTGAAGAATAGGATCCAAAACACCACCAGGCACCGTCATCGCAAATCGGTAGAAGATAAAGGACGCAACATCTCCACAGCGATGATAAGAGAGAGAACTCAAGCGGTGGTGGTGAGAAATCAATTTGGGGCGGTGAAACAAAACGGATCCACAAAATGGATCCAAAAAACCGGTGTCACAAAAAAACGTTACACGGAGAAGAAAAAAACACGCTTTTTAAATAATAGAGTAATTAGGCAAAGACTACTGGCGGTGTATATAATAAATCAAACTTAGTTGTTCCTTAATCAAGTTGACTTTGTTAATTTAGTGGGTTTGGTATATGCTTTTAAATAACAAAAACTTAAAACCAAAGGTTAAATTAATGGATAAGATTTGAAGTTGTAACGTTTGATGAAATAAAATTAAAAAATGTAATAAGGTAAAATAAAAACAAGTTGGGTATGGTATAGTGAATTGAAATCAAAGATAAATAAAATAAATAATCTAAAAACAAGTTTGATACGGGTGATATCAATTCCTAAAAAGGTGAAATGAAAAGAAGAAAGTTATGGAATTTATTGTTATATTTCATCATCTCTACGTAGCTTGTATGAGCGAAATCATCCACATGTCTACGTAGCTTGTATGAGTGAAATACTCATTTAAGACATAAAGTTTGTGATTCATAAATAGATAATTGAATTAGGTTTAATATGACGGTGTTTTCTGATAATCGGCAATCGACAGTTCTATAATTGGTTCGTTCTTGACCTCGGTGGCTTCTAGTTTTGATTTGTTTCGAGTGGTAAGTGACTTTTATTACGAGTTTAGTTTACTTTTGTGATTTATACATGATGTTCATTTTGCATCTTTTATGTGGTGGAAGTAGGTGTAGAGTTTATTCAACAAAAGAGTTTCATGATCTTAATTTCTTGGAAGACTAATGACATATAAAGGAAAATTGGGTGCGTTGAAATCGAAATTGGAATGAAAATTTGTTTCTTCCAATAAGAAACCTAATGAATGGCATGATCAACAAGCTATGTATGTTAAGGAACAAGGAAAAAGTGTGAACAGGGTCGGATCAAGCGGATTTGGGGTCCAGGGGGAAAATAAAAAATGAGTCCCTTTCCAATAAAAAAGTTTTTGGTAAAAGAGGACGGTACTTCCGAAAATTTTATTAATTAAAAATTTTAATACAATACCAGTTTTCAGCTGTAAAAGTCTCTTCGATTTTTTGATAACTTGCTAAATATGGAGAGTGTTGTTGTTTGTTCTCAGATTGTTCCAGGATTCGGTAGTTCGTTTTCAGTGGGAGCCGATAGGGACAGAGAACGGGTCAAGGGCAGTTTAAGTCATGACGAACATGTTGAAACTCATGGTAGTTTTAACGGGCCTTTCAGGTTAACTGATGAGAATGCCGGGGTAACTAAGAAGAAGTTTACGAAAATACAGATGCACAGTTGGAGCACAGGTGAAGATTGTTCCGTGGCTTCAAGTGGGAGATTGTTGAGTGTGAAGCCACTCTTATGGTTTGTCAAAGAAGCTGCAGAGAAAAAGTGTGAAGGTTTGAACAAGGTTGTCAACAAAAGGAGGAAGACTTGTAGGTGGTTGTTTATTCAAAGCTTGCTTCTATCTTTGATTTTAACATTCTCATTTTCACACTAATTTATGTATATTATATACATTCCAAGATGTATATAAATAGAGCTTCAGTTGAAGAGATTTATGTACCACACCACAACAATGTAGTTGAATATAAATTCCTAGTTACCCGCCGTGGACGTAGGTCATTTTTGGACCGAACCACGTTAAATTCTTGTGTTCTTAATTTGTGAGCTGAGTGTGTGAGTTTACTGTTCGTATGCTAAGTGTCTCGATCCTAACACTTTTCGTCATCCTTTTGGTTGAGTTCTTCACAGCTCTGCATACAAAGCCAACATATAGTTGGGCTCCTTATGATTGGACCGACAAAGGGGAATGTATTGAGCATAGAACAATAACATTCTTCTTATTCACAACGGTAATTACTTTTGTTGGTATTGAACGGTGTTGCAATTTCTTTACCTTTGTAGGCTTCATGGGACATTTTTGAAAAGGAAAATACTTGGAATACAAGTTGTTAAGTAGAACTGGATAGGAAAGTTGCGGGAAGTTTAATAAGCACAAGACAAATATATAAACCGTTGGTTCATGAAAATAAATAAACTTCATGATATATTCGTGGGCTTTCATGTAAAATGGTTGAGAAGATTCGACATAAATTTACTTTGCGCATGTAAAATTCTCATGAGCACAAATTACCTTTTGTTAAAAACAGCGACAGAAAGGTAATTAATGAGATCGTTTCCGCAAGTTAAATGATTATTTTGTTGAACATTAACTCATCATATATAGCTCCTAGACATGAAAAAGAATAGAATGTTTTTATAAAATAAAACATTTAAAAACATAACTATTGGTAAACATGTCATAGTTTTTTTGGAAAATAAGAAAAAAAAAACTAATTATAAATAAGATAACTTCAATGAAATTATATATATTTGCTTTTTCTCTCAAAATATTGGGTTAATATCGGGCTGTTTAGTGGGTTAACATGTTGTATTTAAATTTGGCTTTCATTTCGTAATTTGTTATTATCTTTAGGATAAAACCATAAAAAAGTTTATTCACCCGTCTTACTAAACAACTTGAGCCTTTGAATGATCTAGCCATTTGAATCATTCAATGTTTAACCATTCACATGTTATTAGATAGCCATTATTCTCATGCAAATGGGTTTTGGAACAAAGTGGCGGAAATGGATTCGGGGGTGTTTGACCACTTCTAGAGCGTCGGTACTCGTCAACGGATCTCCTACGAAACAGTTCGTCATGTCGAAAGGTGTTAGACATGGAGATCCGTGGTCTCCGTTCCTTTTTATTATAGCGATGGAAGGTCTGAATGTTGCGATGAAGAAGGCATGCGGGAAGAATTTATTTAGTGCTATAAAGATCTCTAATAATGGTCCGCTTTTATCGCATTTGTTTTACACGGATGACGCCATCTTCTTGGGGGAATGGTCTATGCGAAATCTGAAAAACTTGTCTCGTATTTTGAAGTGCTTCCATGCTGCATCCGGACTCAGCGTTAATTTTTCCAAATCGAGAGTGCATGGGGTGAATGTCGAAGACAGCGAAGTTAGGAGATTTGTTTCCATTCTTGGATGTGAGATGGGTAAGATGCCATTCAGATTTCTCGGTGTGCCTGTAGGGGCAAATATGAATTTGAAAAAAAAAACTGGAGACCAATTATTGATAAATTTAATGCTAGATTGTCAAGTTGGAAAGCAAAAAATTTATCTTTTGGTGGTCGTGTTACTCTTATTAATTCGGTCGTGGGAAGTCTCCCGATCTACTACTTATCTTTGTTTAAAGCCCCTGTTGGAGTTCTTGATTACTTAGAGAAGGTCAGAAGGCGATTTTTATGGGGCGGAAATGGCAATAAGTCGAAGATCAGTTGGGTTTCGTGGGATCATGTTACAAAGGCGAAGGATAAATGTGGATTGGGTATAAGCACGCTAAGTTCGCTTAACATTGGGTTGATGTTAAAATGATGGTGGCGTTTGAAGAACAACGAAGGGAGTTTGTGGTGTCAAACGGTGGCGAGTATTCACAATCTGGGAAAAAGGCCCGCTAATTGTCTTTCTAACATATGCTTTGCAGGTGTTTGGAGCAATATTGCAGCTACTATTAAAGATCTATGGCAGTTCGGGCTTGATTTCAAAGACATCTTCAAAAAAGTGATTGGTGCCGGTAACAATACAATGTTCTGGTTAGATGACGATCGATGGTGGGCCTCTTAAGGACAAGTTTCCAAGCCTATACAAATTAGAGAAAAGGAAGAAATGCTTGATTAAAGAGAGATTTGCTCCTTCTGGGTTTAAAGGGGAATGGAGTCGTATGGCTTGGTCTGATCAAGAATTTTCTGAGTACAGGCAATTGTGCGACTTGTTCGACTCTTTCAGGCTGTCCCATCAGGACGACTCGTGGCGATGTGTGTTAAGTGATAGTGGTAAGTATTTTGTTGCTGCTTTGAAGGAAGTTCTTGAAGACAACAATTCCTTGGCGAATATAGTGAATTTGCAATGGTTTAAGGAGATCCCGATTAAAGTCTCCTGCTTTGTTTGGAGGGCTCAGCTTGGTAAGATCCCTTCTGCATAAGCTTTGATTAGGAGAGGAGTTCGTATCCCTTCTTCGATTTGCTGGTATTGTAACACGAATGTGGAATGTGCTAATCATATTCTAGTGAGTTGTTCGTTTGCCAAGGAGGTGTGGAAGAGAATCTTTCATTGTTGTAAGCTCCAAGACCCGGGTGGTGGCAGTGTGGGGGACATCATCGAGTTTGTGCACTCTAGTATCAGCTGTTCTAAGAAGTCTAGGAGGATTTGGGCGATCGTTTATGGCTCGTTCTGGTGCTTGTGGAAGGAGAGAAACGATAGAATTTTCCTTAACAAAAAATTGTCTCCAGATAGTTTAGAGGTATCTATCAAAATCATGGTGAGGTTATGGTGGAATTGTAGGAGTAGCCTTAGTGAGTCGCAAGATGATGCTTGGTGCTCCAACCCTTTTATTGATATGTAATTCCTTCAAACTGTTGTATTGTTGTTGTGGTTGTGTCTGGCAACTCGCCTGACTCGATCGCTTGTTTTTTATTTATATATGTTGCCGATACAAAAAAAATCAAAAGATTACAAACCGAAAACCAAAATGGCTAGTATTAAAAATCACATTCAATGAACTGTTCAATGGAAAATTTGTTTACCTTTCTTTGTTTAATAAATTAACAAAAATGAACAAGAAAATTTTGGTTATGTAGTTAAATAAATAAACATGGACTTGGCTATGTTTATTTATTTATGTTGGTAAATGTTCATTCATCATTTATATGTGAGTATTTCCTTTGTTTATGTGTCATATGTTCATTCATTTATGTTAGTTGAGGTGCAGACTTCCAGACTTCGAGACAGGAGGTACAATTTTCAAATCTTGGTACGTCCAAAATATCGCTAGTGACATTTAATGTGGGTCTTGAAATGGATTGATATAGGTCGCTCAGATATGCAATTTACCTTTTTTATGTGGTAGAAAAAGAAAAATTCTCAATTTTATATTGTATCCAAAATGGTTGTTGATGTCTTGGGAATTCGCGTCATCATTGTTGCTTCTACATCTATTTTATATACTTTTAGTGCTAGTAGAAGAGTTATTGATCAATACTATCAGCTACAGAAAGCGAAAAACGAGAGATTTCTCTGTTGTTTTAAATTCTAATACTGACTATTACTTGTTTTGTTTGTCTGATGATAGGTTGTGGTTCTGTACGACTATACTGAAATAAAAGATAAAAGATTTTCAAGTTTGCATTTTGGAGGAAATGCTTCGATGTGAATGAGCTAAATGGTGAAAATTTTCAGGTTTTCATTCAGGCAAGTCAGACTGGAGAAGAAAAGTCAACTCTCCTGATGTTGAAGATGTAATAGAGCAATTCAGCAAACACATAGTTTTAGAATTAGTCTTTTGTGTGTGTGTGTATGTGTGTGTTCTTAAATATGTTTGAATGTCCATGAGTGTTCGTAAGTATGGGTGTGTGTTAAAGGACAAACCTAGAAACATGGATGGTAAGAGAAGAGAGAGTCACAGAGAAAGAGAAAGGAGGAGGGAGAGATAAATGGTGGGCGGTTTTTTTCTTAATTCTTATTTATTAAAAATATAAAAGGATAAAAAGAAATTTTTTTTTTTTCAAAAGAGTAAGAATTTTTTTTACATAGACCAGATATTTTTTTTATATTAACCAAAGACCTCCGGTATAAGATTTGTAAGCCATATGTACCAGTCAGATCAATTTTTCAATAGTTAAATGAGAAGTATCGTTTTAGGTAAACCTTTGGGAAGACAAATAATTCATTTATGTTCATTTGTTAACGTCTCAACAAACCAATAATGAACGAATACAAACAAAAAACTTGTTATTCGTTAAAATTAAACAACCATGACTAAGCCTTCACCTGTTTTCAACTTTTCGTCCAATTTATTTATAGCCCCGGTCAAGAACATCTAACAAAAAATCAGTTTATAGAAAAACAACGAGTTTTTTTTTTTTTTTTTTTTTTTTTTTAAATAACAAAAAAGAAACTAAAATTGTTTTCGGTTCAGTTGAGTTTGGTCCGTCCCGGTTTCGTTAACCGATTTTCCCAATCCGAACCAGTTTTGCACAGGGTTTAGTTTTTCTCTAGGGTCTTGTGACTGCCCCCACAAGCATTTAAGTCTTTGGATAATTTTCTTCTATAAAGCACTAATCGAAGGAATCAAAAGTCAAAACGAGGATGCAGCTATGGCTATGAAGTCCTCTTACGCAAAACGAGTAGCTCTACTGCTAGTGATTCTGATAATCGATCATATTCTTCAAGCATATTCTGCTTCATTGGAACCAGATCTAGGTAAATTTATTGCTTCTTATGCTTAATTTTGTTGTTTCCATGGATCTGACATCAGACTGTAATGGCGAATGAAAATATTGATTCAGAATTTACCTGTAGGAACTGTATTTTCCGGTAGAGATAGAATGCTTAGAAAATTGCCGTCACCACCAACGCCAAAGTTAGGTCAAGCTCCACATTTTAAGATCATTGTTCCACCTCCGCCACCACCAACGACACACAGACGGAGCACAGCTCCGAATTTACGTGTGGTACGCAAGGGTGCACCCCCGACACCGAAGCCAAGTCGACCTCGGAATTTCGGTATTTTTCTTTCACCACCACCAGCGCCACCGCTACTGCCACCACTACCAACAGCTCCACCGCCGCCGTCGGTGCAAGGATAGCCTTCAAACTACAAAATAGTTCCACCGCCGCAACATCGGTGACCTGATTGAGTCATCTGCACCGCCATTCCTTGTGTTCAGTCTATTATTAAAATGAAATACTTTAAATTCGGCATTTAAAAATCCGTTTAAAGTTATACAAAAACGCGGTTATTGTTTGTTACAAAAAATTAAATATCTATTAAACTTAATCGTGTTGTTTGCCTGTAAACTTATAATATAAAATACTAAAATAGAAACTAACATATAGTGTATTTAGTTTATGTGTAATTTATCCATGAGAAAGCAACACGATTAATCTTGTATGTTACTAACAAGAAGAAATGCCTCTTTTTATTACAAGTATACTTTGCATAATTAACAATTTGTAACCATTACAAGATAATGCAACATTCATTGCGGGTTGTATTAGGTTGTAGGTATATCCACACCATCTCCACACCGAAAATAAATGGTATAAGAGTACGGTCACATCATTCCTACTTCTCCACCATTCTATGTAGGAAAATTTTGCCATTCCACATCATATTTTCTTTTTTATTTTTTAATTATTTAATAAATAAATTTTTAATTTTTAATACCCATAAGAGAGAGCACATCGAATGGTCTTTTTTTTTTGAACCGGCAATTTTTAACACATTGAGGGTACTCAACCTTGCAACCCAGTGCGGTTGACAATTACCTATGGCGCAAAGCCTTTTCCCTCCACCTGGCTTCATTGCCACATCTGCCAACGTAGGAGAGTTTGCCTCCATACCCCCAAAACTTTTTGTTATAAGGGTAAAAATATATGGTTGCTTTGTTAAATCGATCGAACATTTTGGTTTTTGTGATTAGCCGTTTTGAAATTTTGATTAGCTTTTTGAGCATATGAGGACATATAAAATATGGTAACCTGTATGTCTTTCCAAGAAAGGAAGACAAAAGCACATAAGATTATATTTAGGAAAAATGACTTGTATGGTAATGAATTTTATCTTTTTTTATTTAGTCATTTTATTTTTGTGTACACGGTTTATAATTAAACTTACCCGAGCTATTCAAAAACTACTATTATGACTTGCTATTGCAAGTTAATACTTTCTGCATATAATTTATCATTATTTTTTGTACACAATTTACTATTAAATTGTCCTAAACATCTTTTCGGGCCTACACTATCTGCTCCTACCACCATCGTCCAACTCCTACCTCTCACCGCCGCCACCCACCGCTAACAACAAGCACCATCTTTCATCATCTAACAAACAACAATTAAATTATGGATTTTTGATGATTAGATCTTTAAACATCACTTTATACTATCTGGTTTCCTTCCCCCTATACGACACAATTATACCTTTTTAATTTATATACTTGCTACAGTCTGCCTTTAATCTGTTAATTTGGATATACTTGGATTTGATAATATGAATAGTATCCGAACTCAAAACAATTTAGCTGCCTTGCTATGAAAACCTGATACATCATTTAATAAAATACCTCTATCAAAAAATATAAATCAAAATCAACTATAATTCAGTACTTTTCCTTTTTTTTTTTTTCTTTTTCCCCTCCTTCCCTTTTCCTTTATACTCATCTTTTGTTTTTCCTTTTTTCTCATTTTTTGTTTTCATTTTATTTCTTTTTGATGATTTGACTTATTATCTTATGAAAGAAGCTCTTTTTAAGCTCTTTAAGTGACATAGGCTTAAAAAGAAAGATTTTTTTGACATATTTAATAATTAAAGTTCATTTATAAACATAAACATTGTCGATTCCTTTTAATTAGATTGAATTTAGTAGTGTTTTGTTGAACCCTGAAATAGAAACTTTAAAATCTGAACACATATTAGTAAATTACCAAAATGTGATATTCGAAAAATAAAATTACAGGATTATTGAATTCTAAAACAGTTCAAATGATATTAATGAATTCTAAAACAGTTCAAATAATATTAAGAACTAAAGCAGTTCAAAATTAAAATATAAAGTAAAAACCAAAAACAATGACAATGAACATAACCGATAGGTATGAGTGATAGAAATAAAAAGCTTGTCAATTTTGTAAGATATCAAAAAAAGTATTGCAATTTTTATAAAAAATGAAAGAAACAAAAGTTGGATCTTTAATAACTTTAAGTTATTAAAGTATGTCAAACAAAATACATCAAATCTTAAATTTAATACAAACTCAGAACATCTTTGAGAAGATGCGGCTAAATACATGAAAACGTGTTATAGAAGCAAAATAATCATTAAAATATTTGTTAAAAGTTAATAATGATTATAATGCATTTAGCAAAGGTTTGTTAGTATCTCATATTGGTTTTATACATATTTCTTCATATACATATATAAAGTTTCCATCTCTCTATAATGATCTTTTAGAGATTAAACTAAAGATTCCACGTATATCATACGGTTTGACATTTTACAAATATCTTATACTTTGACATTTATGTGAAAAAATAACTAAAGAATAGAGAGAAAAAAAGGTAATTTTTTATTGCTACATTTCCTCATCAAATCTTATACTTTATAATGTAAACGTTGTTATACGTTTTATTTTTCAATAATATCACACCACTTTTGCATTATATTATTATTCGTTTCGTAGGAATCAATACAAGTTTTAAAATCAACCATAACCATTCCAATGTATACGTAAAAGATACATACTTCTTTGTATTTTCATGGGGTGAAACTGGATTTTAGTTTTTATGCACATACTATCATATAATGTTACACCAATCCTCCCCCTCATCATCTCATTTCCATAAACCAATAATTTTCATAGGGTGAAACTGGATTTTGGACTTGTCAAATTCCATAAATCAATCGTATTTTAAAAGGTCATAACGTACAATCAATCGATCAAAAGCCGTACATCTTAGCCTCAAAATTTTAAAAACTTATGCAGAAACTGTCAAAGTTAACAACAAAGAATGAAAAAGAAAAAACAGCACCAAAGATTATAGAATGTAGCCGATAAAAATATTATTAATAATATCAAACCGTAACAATCCAATAAATATTATAAATAAACAAATCCCAAACATTAGAATATAACCAAACTAAAAAAAACAAAACTTTAAATATTGTAAACCCGATAACCAAATCAAATATAGATTTAAATCCGGTTCCAACACAGTTCACGCCTACATTATCCCATTATTCCCCGGCAGGATTAATTGACATTAAGATGATACAAATCCACAGTACAAGTAACAAAACCTGATGTACAACCTCATCAAATGTGAAGATACGACATCAAAGCGAGGACAAAGTTGTAAATTTATACCAGCCGGAAAGGAATATAGAGTGCTTTGGCGCCAAAACCGAAGTCAATTGGGCGTGTTCCCTGATTCCTGCGTGCTGCCCACGGTCAGTCTACGTCTCACGGGCACCTTTATCTTCTTTATATTTTAAATTTAATACCCTATTAGTCTACTACGTCTTTGCTTAGCTCACGATTTCCTCGGGTTCCTTTTACCCCTCAATTCAATACTCATCACAAATGACTTCCGCACAATTAACCCTTTAACTATTGGTTTTTAAATAATTAGTCCCTACCTTTTGTTTCTTCTTACAATTTCATACCCAAATTCCAAACTTTATATCATGCCTAGAAAATCTATGATAAATATGACATATTAAAAAGATTGATAGGACACTAAAGCCGTCATTACACGAATATCATTTATTACAGTTGTCTCGCAGTTGTGGCCAAGGACTCTCTAAAGACCCCACATTGACAATCATTCTATATTTCTTTTCGTATTTTCATCTAAAATTGAACTAACATCCGGACGTTTCTACAAAACCTTTCATTTTTAACTCTTACAACAATCATTCTATATTTCTTGATGGCCATCTCTTTTTTCCCCATTAATTCTAACGGTTAGTTATCGGTTATTAATATTATTTTATTATTGTTACTTTTCATTTTTAACTCTTACAACAATCATTCTATATTTCTTTTCGTATTTTCATCTAAAATTGAACTAACATCCGGACGTTCCTACAAAACCTTTCGTATTATCCTATGCAAACTTCACAAAACGAATTCATTGTAAGATTAATGGCGTTGAACGATCATCTAACGGGTATTGAGCGGCTCAAGCGTTGAAGGAAAATATAGTAAAAAAGAAAGAAATAAATTATTGTTATTGAATGATATTATTATTATTATTATTATTAAGTAACTTTAAAAAATTCAGTTTAAATTAATTACAAAATTAATTATTAGCAATCTTATATTTATTTATATTTTATTTAATAAGTTAAATATTTAAAACTAATAATTATTAATTGCATTATAAATAAAAAGTTAGGTGTAATATGAAAGGAGAGTATAACACACTTTAAACCAGTGAGTAAAAGATGAGGGGAAAGAATGATGTAGCACTACTCGCTAAACGACTAATATGACACATAAATTTGTAAAGTAAAAAAGAGTCATTTATCTATTTGAAAGATTAGTATATCAAGATAACATCATAAAATGTAAGTTATTTTTTCAACAAAAAACTAAAACTTTTAGCCTGGATTTGCAAAAATACTCAAAGTCGCGAATTTTGAATATATTCGCGAGTTGAAAAAAAATCTCAAATTTGGCTATTTATTGAAAACGGTAATAAGGTTTAACAAACATTGTTAAGTTGTAGGGCTTTTATGATTAGTTTGTGGGTTGAAATTTCGACAAAGACAATAGAATGTTGTTTAATTGCTTTTTCAATTTCAATGTGTAATAAAAGGTCTTTTTGATGGATTTGAACAAAACATGTGATCTAGACCAAAGAAACCACAATATTAGCAAAATTTAAGATTTATTTAATATCACGAAAAGTATATCAAACTCGTGAATAATACAAGATTTTGTCTTACAAATACGTCCTAAGATTCTTGAGATATTTGTTTAAAAAAGTCTTTTCGTATAAACAAATGTGATATTATGATTCTATGGATAGACTTTGAAATATAGTTATCATGATACATTAAGCTTCCATATACAATATTTTGGTGAATCGCTCAACAAAAGAACTTCCTAATAACCAAACTGAAGTAACGAAAACCAAGGACGTCATGTGTCAAAAACGTGAAATGGTATAAATCAAGGGTGTCATGTGTCTAAAAGGTGAAATGATAGGGATAATATGTGAAGTTAATTCTTCAAAGTCACCACTTCAATATGATTTATTAATATTAATAATAAATTCAAACACGTACACATCCACACTTCCTTTCTTTTTCCTCTCATCAACTCAATCATTTTCTTATAAAGCAAAACCACCCTCCATCAAGCCTCAATTCCTATTCCTCTTTCAATCCCAGTTTAGAAATCACTCCCCCTTCCCCCTTCCCCTTTCATCTCTTCACTTTCCCCCAACGTCCCCTTTCCTGCTTCTTTCCATCGGATTCCGTTCCTTTTCTTGCTCAAAACCCATCACGGCTTTCGATATCAACATGGGAATTGCAGAAGAAACAATGGAATCGGAACCAGCACCCAAGAAATGGGTCATAGCGGGAATCCAATTCATGACTCCGTTAAAGCCGATTTACACAAAGAAGGAAATCGTAAAGGCCCATGAAGACGAAGACCAGGGAAAGGACTGTTGTACGACTCCGACGTCGCCGGAATCAGCGATTCCGTGTTTGTTGAAATGCCCGGGAGCTCCGAGGAAAAGAAAGGCGGTTTCCAGAAGCCACTGTAATGGCGTGAGAGATTACTTCAAGCCTCCGGAATTGGAAAGTGTGTTCTTACGTATGGAAAGGGCATAATGGTCTTCCAAGTTCATTCTCTCTCTACTTCTATTAACTCTAATTATTGTTAGGTTAATAGGTAGGATAGATTTTGTAATTATCGTATTTACATTTTGGTCACAAAATAGCCCCGCTAAAAGTGGATTAGAACGAGTGATTCTAACCATTTTTTTAGTTTGTATCAATAACTTCAAATTGTATCAATAACTTCAAATTGTTTCCGACTGTCATGGTTTTCTTTACGATTTAATACGTAGAATAGTTAGTTTACAAAGAAACTTTATCCATGACGTTTCGAAGTTTTTTCTGGTCTTTTGGCTTTGTATTTGGTTCTGGCTCTTTCAGTAAATAAATAAAGTAATTTATGCTATTTTTAAGTCCTTTTACGTATATTGTTGGCATATACAAACAGTACACGGTACATACATCACAAATCTAGTCTTATGTTTTACTGTTGTATAAAATATGTGACAAATTAAGCCAAAGGGCATAGAAAATAGAAATATATACGTCATAACATAAAATAAAACGCGCAGTGTTAGGTCTGTCTTTGACGTAATACTAGATTCCTAGTTACGTTAAACATTTAAAAGAAGGTACATGCTTCGCTCATGAAGCGACCTGTAAAATCCAAAGGGTATATACTCTTATGTATCTGAAAATGTATTATTGTAAAGACTTGTTACGTTAATGCCTACGCATTAAAATAGAAAAGGAAAAATAAACCATATTCTTTTTCTCAAAATGTATATTTATTCTTCATGTCTCGTCGAAGGGTGCTATCATACAAAGTTGATTTGATTGGAACAAATTCCTTAGATACTCTTCTTTTCCATGTTCCATGTTCTAGTCGTGTCAAAATGAATGTGCCTTAGATTTTATTAAGTAATTAAATTGATAATATATTTTATATATTATGAATTAATGAACATCAAATACGATTATATTAACTTGATAATATATTTTGTGTATTATGAATTAATGAACATCTAGTACGATTATAAACTATGATTAAAGTGATGAGAAAAACAAAACCAGTTAAAACATTGTAATCAATTGATTATAGCACCTGCAATATTTTACACGTTTGGCTCGTTATAGTTACTTTGTTTAAAATTTACCCTGTCAGTAGTAACAATAATCAAGTATATTTATTTCACATAAGCGGATAGATATTAATTACCCCATTAACCCATTTTGAATGGAAAAAATTAACATATAGATGACCAATAATCGAACATGATCGAGGTGCTATTAACTAGTGAACTGGAATTTGGGCTAAAATATATAATTAAATTGACACATTTACTCAATATTTTAATACCTAAAAGAATAAATGATCAATTTTGCAAGTTGATTTTTACTTAAATTTGTTGAGGGCGGATTTATGGGAGGGAGGTCCCCTCTTGCACAAGTATGCAATGAAGTAATTGCCAAAGACAAAGCCACAAGAACTTTGTGTCTCATTCTTCTTTATTCAATAAATCTATGGATAATGACAATTATTTATATCAATAAGATTGTACGACAAGCCACTTCATTTTTAATATAGATTGTGAACTATTAATAATACGATGTCACCAAAATTCACTAGTATTGTCTTGATGGATCGGAATCTAGTAGTTAGTGTGAGTTAAATATCCACAATAGATTCACTTCAATCGATAGGATTAACCATTTCGATAAACATGTTATTATCTTGGCAATTAGAAACGCAAAGACAAAATAAGGACACAATGTTTTTAGTGGTTTACTTGATCGAGATAATCAATATACGTCTACTGTAGAACTACAAAGAGAGGTTGACCTAAAATCTTCCTGGACGGGGGTCTATGGGCCTATGATCTCACCAATATTGACTAACACATGCGACAAACGTCCATCAAACGTCATTTCAGTGAGTTTTTCTCTTTATTTTCGTTTTTTTAATTATTGTTTTAATTTTTTTTTTGGTTTTTTTATTTTTTAAAATTTTATTTTTTAAAATTTTGAAGTTACTAGTGTTATTTTATTTTTGTTTTTCTTTTTTGGTTTTATTTATTTATTTATTTATTTTATTTTTTTGTGTTTTTGAACTAAATATATGCTCGAGTTTTTAATGTGTTACAACTACAAAAGGTTTCAATCATAAAAAAAATTAAGCATCATAATATTTTCAGGTCTACTATCTATCGATCATATTATTTTTGGATCAAATCATTTTGAATCATAGTATTTTGGATCATATCATTTTTAGTCACATGATTTTAGATCAATAATATATTAATTAAATAAAGTTTTTGTTCATAACAATTTTGGATCATTATATATGTTGAATCATTTAATTTTGAATCATTATATATATATATATATATATATATATATATATATATATATATATATATATATATATATATATATATATATGAGAATTATTTTACAAAAAAAAATTCTTATAATTTTCGCAACTTATTCTATTTAAAAAAACCTGCAAAAATCAAAAAATATTCCAGTGCAATGTTGCATATTCTAATAAAATATTACACATATATTGTGATATTCTACTTGAATATGACAAAAAAGCTATTTTTTATTTATCTTATTTTATTTTTTGAATAAAAAATAACGAAAATAAAAATAAATATAAAATTTTCAATTTTTTTATTTATTTTGTATTTTTTTACATCCAAAATAAATGGATATGATTGCATCTCTCCGTCTCACAAAAAATCTCATCCGTCTCATATGAACCAAACCCTATATATATATATATATATATATATATATATATATATATATATATATATATATATATATATATATATATATATATATATATATAACATCCGTGTTTTGGGCCTAGGAGTTTTAGGCTTAAACCGACAAATAAAACTTATTTTGTAAATAAAGAAAACAAATGAATAAATAAATTTAATATATATATATATATATATATATATATATATATATATATATATATATATATATATATATATATATATATATATAGGGTCCCGTTCCGATGATGACTCTTTTTTCGGTGAGGACTCGTAAGGACACCTTAAAAAATTGAAAAAAAATATAAAAAAATACAAATCATAAAATCGAGAATAGCACTATATCATTATAAAAAAAATTGAAAAAAAAATTTGGATCATTGAAAAACAGTAATGATCCAAAAAAATTTTATTTTGTGTATCATTGTTTCATTATAAAAATAATAATAATCCAAAAGTTTTTTTCGAATTTTTTTCTCTCCAATATAGTACTATGATCCATTTTATTATTTATATTTTTTGTTTATTTTTTTTTAATTTTTTAAGGTGTCCTTACGAGTCCTAATTTTAAGAAAAGTCCTCACCCGATTGCTTATATATATATATATATATATATATATATATATATATATATATATATATATATATATATATATATATATAGGGGTGGGTTCAACATAGAACCATTTTTATGCATAGAACCATAGAACCATCTCATTGACCGTTAGATCAAATTAGGGTGATAAGGGTATGATGGTAAATAGCACTTATATGTTCATTGATGAACATATACGTATGTTCATCAATGAACGTTGTGTGCAAAATCCTAGAAATTATTAACAACTTACCTAATATATACAAATCAAATCCCAAAATTGTTGAAGTTTCCTAAGTTACAAACATGTTCAGAAATGAACATTCATCAATGCGAATTAATATGTAACCAAAAATATCAAAAACTTACCTAATCTATACAAATCAAAGTCCAAAATTATTGAACTTTCCTAAATTACAAGTATATATTCATTTTCTGAACATACACACACGTTCATTGATGAACATGTTTAGAAATGAACATTCATCAGTGAACATACGAAATTGAACATATGGATGAACAGGAACAAAAAGGAATAATATTTTTGGATGAACACATGTTCAGTTATGAACATATGTTCATTAATGAACAAATGTTCATTAATGAACAAATGTTCATTGTTGAACATATGTTCATTTACGAACATGTATTCATCGATCCATCTATCTCGATCTCTCTCTCTTTCTCTTCCTTGATCCTTGTGTCTCGATCTCTCTTTTTCTCTCTTTCATTCTCGATCTTGACTGTTCAGTAGTGAACATGAATGAAATTGATTTCTGGAATCGCCTCAAATGTTCATTACTCGTTCTCGATCTCGATCTCTGTATTTCTCTATTTCTCTCTTTCGTTCTCGATCTCGATCTATATCTCTTTTTCTTCTTCAACCTGTTTGTAATTAATTGAACAACTGAATAATTGAAAACAACAAGGAAAATATGTTTGTGACACCCCATTTCTACTGTTTGCAAATACTATGGTTTTTCGTATAAATACATGATTACAAAAATACGGTTTATCAAAAACCGATATTTTTGATGATTAAAACAGTGGGTGTACAAATTCATATCAAGCTAACCATAGTAAGCAAGAAAGGATTTAACCTTGAGTCCAATATAGGAGCTAACTTAAGCTCCACTCCAGCTAAACTTCATCCCATTGATAGCAACTTATATTGACCTGGAATACATGGCAAAACATAGAATACGTAAGACAAAAATTGTCTCGTGAGTTACATGAGTTTTAGACTCAAACTTTTAACTTCTTTTCCAATCTTTGTATAAAACTTATGACATAAACATCTTTCAAAGTTTTAAAATACTAACATACCATAGTTCTTTATTCTTTTCAAAATCATTACATATCATACCTTGCATAATTATCTTCTTTCAAAACTTTATAATAACAATATACCATAACTCTTTACTTCTCATAAAAATATTTTATGATTTACTTTACAAAAATAACGTCTTTCTTACTTTCTTTGACTGGTTTTATAAGCTTGCTGGATTTTTATACTTAGGGCTTTAATCACTATAAGTGATACCCCAAGTCTCTATGGCTAGAAAGAACGGATCAATCCTCACCATAGAAGTGCTGAGGCGATCTACTTCGCGATGGGGCTTGTCCCCAGTAGACCCCTTACCTAACCCGGGTAGGTTGGAACATAGTTCCCTTACTAACGCTGCTTGCTACAATTACCAGTCATACAAAAAACTTGCTGCTAGCTTGAACATTTCTCATAAACATATAACTTGTGACTAAATGCCAAACTACATCATTCTATGTCTTTATGGCTAGATGCCAAATACATAACTTTCCAAACATATTGTGGCTATATGCCCTTTCATACTTGAAAACATATAAGGTTTGTAACCAAAACATACTTCTTAAACATTTTATGGCTATATGCCTATCTATACTTTCAAACATGTATAACTTGTATTAACATATATTTTCATATATTTGGTTCATAGACCAAAACATACTTTCACATAATTGGCTCATAGACCAAAACATAACTTCAAATATAACATTATACTTTCACAAACGAGTTAGAGATAATATTCTTACATATAATTTCACATATAGAAATTTTATAAGAAATCTTGAAAATACTTACTTGCCATGTACCCCAGAATGAGTAAAAATACTACATGTACTCACCTCATGTATTGCTAGAAGATTGACTACACGTTCCTTGTATTTATACTCTTTTGATCCATTAGTCACTTGGCATGGACCTATATTTAACATGTTATACATTAACATTAATGCTAACTGACTCTATAACTCATTAGAGTCCTTATAATACTATCTTGGGTCATAACACTTATATATCATTTAAATGACCAACTTTAGTTAAACCGTATTTTATACGTATTTTACTACAGTACCCTCGGAGGGTCGTATTTCGATTCCGACAATTTTTCATGAAGTTTCATAACATATTAGACTTATGTTTAAAATTTGAGGTCAAACGGACAAGTAAAAGACCAAAACTCAAAATCCATTTGGGCTTGGCAGGAGACTAATTGAGAAAACTGCATTTTTACTCTGCCGCAGGGCGCATCGCGCCCAGGAAAACTGGGCAGCAGCCCAGAATCTCCCGATTTTTATGCTACAAATTTCCATTTTTTCATATTAAGTGCTTAATACACGTCTTAATCCCTAGGGTTTGTTCCAAGACCAAAACCATTCATTTACTTCATGTTTTTAACCATAAAAATCATAGATTTTGATTATTTTTCCAAACATTCCCGTTTTTGCATTTTTGATCCAAAAACCGAATTTGTTCAAAATTACTCACTTCTAATGCTTTATTTTAACAACTACCACATATGGAACTCATTAAAACCTCTTAGAATAAATTTGATCAAGTAAAATTGATTTCTAAAGCTTTTGAACAAAATTCCAATTTTTCAACAATAGCAACATACTTTGATGATTTTAAGATATGTTCTTAATACTTGACTTAATTGGTTTAGGGTCATTTCCAGGCCCTAAATACCAACTTGTACTAAATTTTAAGCTTCAAAATCATCAAATCATCTTTATAAATTTGGAAATTCTTCCAAAATCACCATTTTTCACCAAAAACCATTGTATTGAATTTTCAAGCTTAAGAACTGATTTCTTACTTCTTTTATGTCATATTTGACTTAACAAAACTATTAGAACTATATGAAATCAGTTTCAACTCATTAACCCATTTCTAGGGTTCTTGAGCTAAAAACCCATTTCATCATTTTTTTGGGATTAAATCTTCAATTTCATTGAATTACTTGTTAATACAAGTTTCTTTCATCATTTCTAACATATTAGATTAATTAAAACCATCTAAACTTTCAAACCCGTGACTTAGGGTTCTTGAGCAAAAATAATCTTTTCTTGATTTTCAACATGTTCAAGGATTAGAACATGTTTACTTGATGATTTTGAGCAAGATGGTTTAAATGATTTCACTAGAACCATGACTTCAAAAAAAATCAGAAATCAAGTGCACGATTCCCGTTCAAGTCTTGGATGAAATAAGCTTAGAACATGAAGTTCTTACCTTATTTGCTTGGAAACCCTCAATTCTAACTTCAATTTCTTGCAAGAATTTCCAGAAATCCTTCTCTTCTCCAATGCTCTCTCGCTCTCTCCCGTAATCTCTAGAACTCTCTTCAGAAATTATGATCATTAATGAGATATTTTCTCATTTTTATATTTTCCAAATTTACAGTTTTAGTCCCTAAACTTTCATTCCTTGGAATTTTGACACCAATATTAAGTTTGGCCACATAAAGCTATAATTTCTTACATTTTTAGTCCAAACTAGAATTATACTTTTATAATAATTCTTGTATATGGTCAAATAACCAAATTACCCTTTTCATGGTAAAATGACTAATTTACCCTTAAAAAACATACTTTCTCATAAAATATGCATAAAACTTTAAATTATACACACCTTGTTTTACATATTTATATTATTAAATTTGGGTCGTTACACTGCAGCTCCAGATTCTAATCGCCGGTGATGAGATCTCGATTGGATGGCAGTAGGGGAGAGCTCCGATCAAAGGAAGAGGAGGCGTTGATTTGTTGGTCACGATGAAGAAGAAATCGTGAATTTGATTTCCTGGAGTACGAAGATATGAATGGAATGAGATCAGATCTAGAAGTGAGATAATTATGGAATGTTGTTTAAGTTGAATTTGATTTCCTGCAATAAGGTTTCAATTTTGATATGACTAATTTACCCCTCCACCTTTTTTTCTAGAAATAAAAATAATTTTTTTTAAATCAAATAATCATATCCGTTGATTGCTAGATCCAATGGTTTAAGATGAGGTTCTATGGTTCTATGCGTAAAAAAGGGTTCTATGTTGATCCCCTCCCTATATATATATATATATATATATATATATATATATATATATATATATATATATATATATATATATATATATATATATATATATATATATATATATATATATATATATATATATATATATAGGGAATAGTGAATATATATAACAGCCACACACAACCTTAGGTGTAGAACCATGTTTTTTAGCTGATTTACAAATACCCAGCTACATCACGCGTCAATGACTCGATCGGAAAAACAAAAACTCGAAGCCGACCAAGAATCAATCGTGATTAGATCGTGAACATCCCTTCTCCTCGCATTCGATCTTTTCTTCCTTGCGACTTTATTTATGCAGTGATACAATCTCACAGTATCCTTCGCCAATTGCAAAATCGGTAAACCTTTCAATCTCACGGTATCCCTTGCCAATTGCAAAATGCTAAAGCTTTCAAACTAAAAAATCTAAAGCTCAATTTGTCGATGGAAAACCCTAAGTCGATAAAGCCATTGCGATTCCTACTTTACTCAATTTGGGGATATTTCAAATGGAGCAATTTCTAGAAATTATACGAAGATATTGAAATATGGATGGTATTTGGGGCTGTAGATTGCAGAGGTGGAACGATTGATGTTTATAGGGTAGTTCTCTGATCTTAAGGGTTGATTGGTATGTAAAAGTTTCTGATTAAGCACATAGCGGTCGTTTGTTTGAGCTTATAGTCACTTTAAAGATTTAATTTAGTTTGCTCACGTCTTCACTTTGCCTGTCAATCCTGCTTTTAGTGTGGAACTCGATGACTTGCTTGCAGATGCAGATGTCACTAAAGAAACTGGTTCAAAAAAGCGCTAATTAAATTACTACTCTTTTTACTCTTTACATACGTTATTCTGAAATGATGAGAAAAGATTAGCCATATTTCATTGTGTAAAACAGGGAAGATCTGAACAATGCAGTGGTACAAGGTCCAAAGCATGCCGAGAGAAATTGAGATGGGACAAGCTAAATGACAAGTATGCCCTTGTCATACATACTCTTTCTCTTTTTTTTTCTGTCTCTCTCTCTCTAAAATGTTAACATTATGAAATGAATTGTAGGTTTGTTGAATTGGCTTCAATTCTTGAGCCTGGAAGAACCCCGACAAAAATGGTAACCTAATTGTATTTTTTTGACAAAAATGGTAACTTAAAATTTCTGTTCAAACGTGTCTGTGTCTATGTTAACCGTTTTAGCAACGTACTTTCATTTTTCTCATAAATAGCAACCTACTTGTTATTTTTTTGACAAAAATGGTAACTTGAACTTTTTGTTCAACCGTGTTCGTGTCTATGTTAATCGTTTTAGCAACGTACTTTCATTTTTCTCATAAATAGCAACCTAATTCTATTTTTGACAAAAACGGTAACTTAAATAGCACGTAGTCTTCAATGTTAGCCGAAATAGCAATGTACTAATTATGTTAGCGTATAATAGCAACGTACTTGTTATTTTAGTGTATAATAGCAACATACTTATTTTTTAGCAACGTTAGTAGCCACGTACTATTCAAGGTTACCCGAAATAGCAACGTACTTTCATATTTAACTTAAATAGCATCCTAATTGTACTTTTTTTGACAAAAATAACAACTTAATTATATTTTTGACATATAGTAACCAAATCAACAACTTTTTGATGAATAAAACATGGTAACCTGCTTAATAACTTATTCAGATAGATCAGACCTGCTTAATAACTTATTCAACAACTTTTTGATGAATAAAACATGGTAACCTGCTTAATAACTTATTCAGAACATTGCAAATATCATGAAGCAACAATCATAAATACTTGTGAATAAATCAAGACGCAACAGTAATCTGCAATTAATTGCATACATTTAATGGTCCAGAACAGAGCAAATATCATGAAGCATTAGATCAGACCATGATTCGGTATACAATTAACACAGATTCCAATTTTATACATTAAATCGTCTAGTTGCTCTACAATTGACCTAGATTCTAAACAAATTTTACTATATTTTTTTGAACGGCAATATATTATTAAAAAGCAAGCGCGGAACTTGCAGAAACAAATGTACAATATAGTGGCCATAAAGGAGACCGAACAAGAAATTAATAAAACTAGAGAAATGGAACCAGGGTAGAAATGTCCAAGAGGAGACTCGCCCAAAGAGCAAAGACAAAACTGTAATATTACCAAGACCATCCGAAATCACACCAGCACCATATGAGAAACCCGGAGACCTTCGCTCCTTGCCACCATCTGATAGCAGTCTACATTCATCCAACTTAACGACCTAGACAAGATATACGGTGCACCATTTGAGATGCCCGGAGACCTTCACTTCTCGCCACTTTCCATAGCTTTTGATTAAGATAAACAGGGACTGAAGAATATATAAATCCGCCTTAAAATAGCAGCAGCAACAAAACTCCCTAGCATGGAACAAATATGAAAATGGAGATATAGAGCGAAACACCTCAACAGCCTTTCTCTTAACCATAACTGTGAAAAAGTTCACTATTAGCAGAATTAGAATTTGACGCAGACACATACGCATACCCACAAATCGCCAGAATCAACTCCAAAAATCGATGATCAATTAAATTAACAACTCAAGAAAGTACATTCTGTAAACAAAATCGTGATATTTTCACATTTAGCTTTTGTAAATTCAAGAACTCTACTTACCAGAAGCAGAGTTACCAGAAATTGATGATCACGCACATTTAAATTGAGGTACAAGAAGCAATTCAATTACAGAATGTACTGAGGCAGAAGCAGCAATTCACAGATTTCACGTGTCTAGGAACCAAATTCAATCAACTCTGGTTCCCGCATCCAAGAAAAAAATTTGCATACCCCTGATGATGCTGTAATCGAGAACCTGTAACGCATTATCGATTGAATCAAGTTAGCATTATCGATGACTACTGTAGCGTTATTGATGACTAATGGAAAATTTGAGAACTTGTAGCAACTGATTCTGAGACCAAAGTAATCAAAATTCTAGAACTGGTATTTCAAAATCATGTAATCAGTCTTTTGGATTAATCCTTATGAATAAAAAATAACTATGATCCTTTTGACGAACTCGAAAATCATGTATTCAAGTTTTATTAGGAAGAGATAACGATTGCCAAAACATAGAAAACGTAATTTTTTGTCAAAACGACGTGGTATAAATAGTTCTACACCTAAGGTTGTGTGTGGCTGTTATATATATTCACTATTCCCATATATATATATATATATATATATATATATATATATATATATATATATATATATATATATATATATATATATATATATATATATATATAAAATACTACATTAAAAAGGAAAAATGGTTTCTAAAAATGGAAACTCTTAAAATTAAGAGGTCCAAGTTATTGTACATAGTGTACAACTATCGATTGGGATACGGTTTATCAGTAATTGAGTTCGAATACCAAACCTCCCATATTCTCGGCATCTATCTCCCATTCTCCCTTTATCTTAGCCTGTTCCGGTATATATGGCTCATATGAACGCCTCCCTCACCCCTAGCCTAGCCGTCACCAGGTAAAACTCTCTTCATATCCACGACTACCCAAGGCCACCACCATCGGCACCCCCCATCCCGTCGCACCAGAATCATACGCCTTCAACCACACTCCTAAATGTCCCCGCTTACCCCAAATCGAGGACCTTACCCTCATCGATCTACAAAACGAAGGATATCTTGCCGATAATCGAGGCCTTCAACCACACGCCTTCAACCACCGTCTCCTGCCCTCCTTTTGGCCCTAAAATCGATCGGCATTCCTCATTCTTTCTCTTTCTTATTTCTAATAATTTATTTTTGAAAGCTTTGATATGCTCTTTATTATGCCAGCTGTGAGATTATCATTAGCCTTGTCTTTGGTTAGATACTTAGATTGGGAGCTTAAGCCCTTTAAAGTTTTCATTAAGTTTACAACTGTAATTTTTCCAGGTGGTTGCACAAAGCGGTTGTTGCTATAAGACACGCTGATTTGGAAGATCTGAGATGGAAAGTCTTTGATGTCGAAGGCCAGGTACTGTCATTTGATTTCCTAGGGACCTATTTTGAAATAAAAAGCTCTTACATGCTTTTTTTAAGAACAAAAACGGAAAATAATATGTTTGTAAACAGGGTATGTTCTTCCTGCAATTTATTTTCAGTTCTATGGATCAAGGTATCGACCTTTTTGACACAGGTTAATCCACTGATTCAAGGTTTGTGGATTTGAAAACCGTAAATGTAAGTTTCACTTTTCTGATTTCATTTCGTATTTGCTTTTTTGGTATTTGGTTTCGTATTTCATGATCAACCTCAAGGTTTTATCTAATTTGGTTTCATATTTGGTGAAATTAACGATAAGTTGGTTTTTGCAGGTACAACCATCCATCACCTGCACTATCTCTCTGTCTATGCACCATAGCACCATCTCTCTTTGCTTGTTCACACACATGCAACCACCACGGTTTGCATCGTATGCTAGAAGGGAAACAATATATATTCTTTTTCTTTCTTTGTGAATATCTTAATGATAAGAAATTGTTGTTTTTTAGGATTTTTTGAAGATCCCAAGTTTGTGTGTGATTTGAAGACATGTTCATCTTTAATAATAAGCCGTATAAATAAATGAGTTCATTTCTCTTTCTTCAAGAACCTGCATGGAAAAATATCTGGTTCAACTTCTAAAAAAACTTCATCACCAACCTCCATCAAATGTGCTTTTTTCATTATAAGTTTATTGCTTCTATTCTAACTTTTGTTATTACCTTCATTGACACAATTATGTTAATTAATTGCGTGTTATATGGGATTTTCTAGATTTCTGAACTATATCTTGTAATGGGCAACACCTTTTTGCTTTTGGCTACAAGTCAAAGAAGTCTGCAATGTATTCAGGTAACTCCAGGAAGATTTTGGGCAAAAATTTTTGTTATTTGAAATCCTTACTTTAACAAATGTATTCAGGTAACTCCAAGAAGACTGTTCAAGTAACCTCCAGAAAGAACAGAGGATCTTCGGATTGGTTCTCTAATATTTAGATCATCCACGAAGTAAATCCACAACCACTTGGCACTTTAATTTTCAGGTATTAGAACATAGGTTTTGTGGGCCATGATTGTTCCTGTTAAGGGCTAAATGCAACAAGTACAATGTACTGTTGTTATTTTGACAACTGGTTGGGAACGAATCACTAATGCCCGAAATAAAGAATCACAGAAGCACGAAATGAAGAATCTTCCCCTGAAACGTATGTTATCAGTTTGAAAAGTTGAACTTGTGCCTTTGATTATTTTTTCTCTCATAACAGGCTTTCTTGATCCTGCCACAAAAGGAAGAAATAAATGGAAGTACATTGCTATAACTTGTATTTAACCCATTTTTAGGTCAAATGCAAGAAATAGCAATGTATGTTCAATTTTTGTCAGTTTTAGCATTCTATATTAATTTAAGGGACGCACTATAATAATATTCTGTGAAGAATTTTGTTGTTTTATAATTTTTTTACTTTTAGTTGAATTTTTCTTAAAGCATTGTATTTTGAAAGTACAATGCAATAATTGGGTAACCTTTGTAAAAGTATAATGTGTGTGTTATGTCTGTGAGTGTGGTTTTGTTAGTGTGTCTATCTTGAAGTCCCTACGTATGAGTTAAAAGAAAGACTTGTGTAATTCTTGAGAAGGCTTTAAGTGTTGATGATAAAATCCTTTTACCAAATCCAAAGCCACTTAATTTGATCTATATTCAAATTCCAGATTTTGGATTATGCTGAAATGGAACTTGGAAACAACAAAAAAGGACTGACCCTAGGCTTGGCTTTTGGCAGTGAGGCACAACAAAGAATTAGGAGTGTGCTGGTTTCGAGTTGACGTGTTAAACGCCCTAAAGCATCAAAACGTGAGCCATAGGTTATATTATTCTGTTTCTATGTAGAAATTAGAGTTTTTTCGTTTGCTTTTGATTTCGTTGGTGTCCAGTGTTTTAAAATTGGGCTTTGCTGAGTTGGCCAATAAGATTTGGAAGTTCACTGTTATGATTTCGAAATCTTTTGGTTTTACTTTACTCTGCATTTTGACTTTCAAGTTAAACATACACCACAAAAATTTGCATATGAAGATGTGTGATTCATTAGTGGCGTAGATGGTTTGAGTTGTTGTTAAACTGGTATCTATCAAGGGTGTTTTCAGTAGTTTGTTTGTGTGTTTTCACTGAAAATAATGTTATTACTATGCATCCTTTTAAAAAAACTTATTAATTGTCATTTATACACTATGATGTTTCTACATGCTCATTAAAAGGATTGTTAAAAGGATACATCACACTTTGATTAAATACCTGACATGTGATAATAGCATTTGGTTTACTATGATCAATATAATTTGGACGACTAGGAAATATGCAACTCAAGGTGAATAGTAAAATTACTAAGAGCTCATATGATGGGACACTTGAAGTATGCAACTTATCAAATAGTTATTCGGAATAATATGATTTGTATTATGTACACTCATTAAATCTTAAAGTTTTATCATTTTCTTTATATTTTCATCCTCAAATATTAGATACGATGATGCTTATTTCCTTACATAGGGTTGATTTTACAAAGTACAATGTTGTAAAAGGAAGGTAATATTAAGAAAAACTTTTCCATTTCATGTTGCCATATTACATCATTTGCATTTCATGTATTGGGAAAAACTTTTCCAACTAACCATGTTATAGAAATAAAGATGAAATAATTATTAGATTTCAAAAAACACTTGTTTACCCAATCAGGCAGTTTAAAACGATTCTAAACCGGCAATAACAATTAGTAACAAATAAAGTATAACGGTAAGAATGTTGCTACTATGGGTAAACTATTCGTCAAAAGAAAGCTCATTACTTGTGATGTTGCTTGACGGTTCCAACATTGTCATCTACTTCAAAAGTTGCTTCATACTTCTAACACTTACCAATGCTTCAAACACACCTTTAACCTCAAACCTTCCCCCGCCCCCTTATTTGCCGCCCGCCGCATTGCGCGGGTACATGCATTCAGCTTGACAAGGAAAGGTCTACAAATGGTAGATTTTTTATTAATTTTAGTTGCTACTATTGTAACAAACAATTAATCTACGGTTTTTAGGGCCAACTAGATAGACATCGAAAGATTAAGAAGAACGGCACTATGTTCTACACATTGCGGTTCCATCACACACCCATACCTCTTTGACATCCCCGGCCGATGAAGTTTTAAGGTAAAACCAATTTCCCTCTTTTCTCATTGGTGCTCAAGGGACCTAAACCTTTTGGGGAAGTTTTCTTATACAATGTTTTTACATATTCGTCTATGGGTGCTTAACTGGTAGAAAAACTTCTCCAAATTGTAAGTTTTTTGGAATTTTAGCATACTGTGATCAAATCTATGGGTGCTTAATTGGTTCAATTCATTGCTATTTTCATTTGTGATTTTATATTTCAAATCTTTTTGGCAGAAAGAAATTATAAAGAGTATAATTATTAAACTGTCAAAGTGCTACCAAGAAAGTTGAAAGTAGAATGTTACAACACTTATATTGGTATTCAAATACCATAATTGAGATCTATTTGGTAAATCTTGATAAAGATATCGTTTTTGTTTTATGTATTTTCACATCAACAACTACTCAAAGAAAAAGTAACAATCAAATGTAAAACGTTAGTCGTAGCCTAGAAGAGTTAATTGCTTGATTTTAGATTGTTTTTTGGAGTATGGAAGGAGTAAAGTTGTGAAGTTGGTACTTTGTGCAACTGTGATTGTATACGTACATTGGCATAATCATCTTGCTACTACTTAGTCATAACTAAACAAAACTTAATAACTTGTATTTATTTTTATCGTTAATACTATAATCCATATTATTTGTATATGTCTTATTTGTTATTTCTTGTGGCGATAATTTTTCGGAAGAAATGATGGTCATGCGATTACAATGACAATGGAAACATTAATTAAAAACCTTTAGTATATGCATTTTTATAGTAATACTTTATAGAAAATGTACATTGGTATGACATTCTATTTTTTAGATTAAGCTTATGGTTATATATGAATTGTGAAGAGTTGACATATGATTATTATTTTATTATATTTTGTTTCAATTGTGCTGTTAAATACTTAAAAATCCTCCACGTAGGTACCAAAAAATCAATTAATAAAATTCATAATCTAAATTGTTAAAAGTAACTAATAGAAATTTTAATCTAAAAGTTTAGTCTGTCTAATAAAATTCTAACCACAAATAAATGTATTTGCACGATTACTATGTATTTATAAGTCATCTTCTATATTTAAGTTCCAACTAAAACCATCTCTATTTAATAAAAATGTCATACAACGAGAGACTCACAAAAATAACATACATAACATGACCATCTTTGACAACCAAATGTCTAAAATCCTAATATTTTCGGTAAAAAAAAAAAAAAAATCAATCAGGTAAAGGTATTTATTACATACCTTTCAACAATTACGTAAAATTAATATATTTCCGTTGTAACGAAATTACTCGTTAATAGAAAACAAATCCCCGATGCATTGTATGTTCTTTGTAACATGAAATATTTATGAAAGTAACTATTCACAGAAAAGAAAGTAATCGCCGAACACCCCCCCCCCCCCCTATTAGCATCCCGCCGCATTGCGCGGGTACACCACTAGTATATTAAAAAGCAAAAATGGTTTCTAAAAATGGAAACTCTTAAAATTAAGAGATCCCATTTATAATGCACTAAATACTACCCATTGATGCACAAAACATTTTCTTCTACGTTTATACCGATAAATATGTTTATGTTCGCTTGTGTTAGGTGAATGTGAACATTTTGAAGTTGTTTTTTCAAAGTTTGGTGAAACAATTTTCAAAGGTTGGTGAATGTGTTGAAACACAACTCTACATTCACATTACCTTCTCATATGTATAAATAGCCTTCATATGTTCAAGGAAAAATTGCACCACAACACACAATACATGTAAAGGATTGAGTGTGTATCTCTTGTAATCTCCTCAGTCAAATAAAATCTAGTTGTTGCCCGTGGATGTAGGATTGACACCGAATCCGAACCACGTAAAATCCTTGTGTTATCTTTTGCTTTATTTTCGTGAGTTTGTGTGTGTGTGATAGTGTTTCCGCTGCGTGTACCCTGTCCGATTCCTAACAACTGGTATCAGAGCTTCGGGTTTTGGAGGAGGTCTCGGTTTTAGAAATTAGAGTATGGTCTGTGGTTGCAGTTTTGTCTGATCTTCCACATCAGAAACTAATTTCTATTAATCGTATTAAAAGGTATCTTGGTACTTTGAAGGGTACTGTTCTGTCACACAAAAGTACTATAAAATATTTGTCTATTGTCTGTCGTAATGGCTGAAGACAAGGTTGTAATCGAGAAGTTCAACGGTTCTGACTTTAGCTGGTGGAAAATGCAAATAGAAGCATTGCTATGTCAGAAAGATTTGGACGTGGTACTTGTAGACAAACCGGAGAAAATGGAAAAAGCTACTGAAGATGCGTGGAACTCAAAGGACAAGAAAGCTAAGGCGGTTATTACATTGTCGTTGGAAAGGAGCGTCGCTTTCAACATCATGAAGGAAACCACGGCGCGTGGTATGATGGATGCTCTGACGAACATGTATGAGAAACCGTCGGCGGCTAACAAGGTGTTCTTGATGAGGGAGCTGTTTACTACAAGGATGAATGAGGAAGGCTCAGTTACTGTTCACATTAACAATCTAAATTCAATTCTGTCCAGATTGTCATCTGTGGGAATTAAATTTGATAACGAGACTCAAGCTTCACTGCTACTAGCTTCACTACCTGATAGCTGGTCTGGAACAGTAACCGCTATTACAAGTTCAGTGGGGACCAGTGGTATGACTTTTGAAGGGGTTAGAGATTTGGTTCTTGGCGAGGATGTCAGACGCAAGAATCAAGGTGTATCTTCTTCTTCTGAGTTATTAAATATCGGAAGAGGTAGAGGGAATAGCAGGAATAGTGGGAGCAGTGGGAGTCGGGGAAGAAGTTCATCTAGAACTTGGAAGAATGTGAAGTGCTGGAACTGCCAGGAGGTGGGACATGTTAAGAGTCAATGTCCAAAGAAAGAATTAAACATTGCTGGTGCTGAGGGTGTGTCTGAGGATGATGCACTAATACTAAGTGTGGAAAGTTCTGTAGACTCTTGGGTCATGGATTCAGGGGCTTCGTTTCACGCCATGGACAACGGAGAAACGATGGTGAATCTAAAAAAAGGAGATTTTGGAAAGGTACGGTTAGCAAATGACGAGATGCTTCAAGTAACGGGCATGGGAGATATTGATCTGGTTACTTCATTGGGAACTACATGGAACCTGAAGAATGTCCGGGTGATTCCGGAGCTGAAGAAGAAATTGATTTCTGTTGGTCAGCTGGATAAACAAGGACTGGAAGTAAGGTTTGGTGGTGGTAAATGGAGGGTGGTCAATGGTAATTCGGTGATTGCTCAAGGTATGAAGCGTGGGTCATTATATATGGTTGAGGTACCTGCTGAGGGAAGTATGACCGTCCCGGTTAAGCATGACAAAATCTGGTTCGCTAAATCTAGTGCTAAGAGAGTTCATTTTGCAAACATGAATTCTGGAGCCAAGGGGATGTTAGCTGAAAGAGTCGGAAAGTCTAAATCATTCAGGGGATTTTGTGACAGTGGGAGCACGGGGTGTGTTCCAGGTACAGTTACAAAGAGCCGTTGGGTTTTGAAGACTAAGACTGGAAAATTCTCTCCTGTTGGAAGTTTGCAAAGTTTGGAGAGTGTTAGTGGTCCTCGGTGTATCTCTGGAGCTGGTGGAGTGTCCAAGCCGGTTGAGACAGGGGATGAGTCGGTGGCGGTATTGACCACGACTGAGTTGGAGCTTGTAGGAGCTTCAACTGGCCCTTCTAGTACTTGATGATGAGGGGCGGCTGCAACTAGGAAATTGGCTGAGTCTTAGCTTGTTCTTTGGAACTGGAAGCTTGGAAGACTTGTTATGTTAGGAGATTAATGAGAGATGTTCAAAATCTTCAAGTGGGAGATTGTTAGGTGAATGTGAACATTTTGAAGTTGTTTTTTCAAAGTTTGGTGAAACAATTTTCAAAGGTTGGTGAATGTGTTGAAACACAACTCTACATTCACATTACCTTCTCATATGTATAAATAGCCTTCATATGTTCAAGGAAAAATTGCACCACAACACACAATACATGTAAAGGATTGAGTGTGTATCTCTTGTAATCTCCTCAGTCAAATTGCCCGTGTGGATGTAGGATTGACACCGAATCCGAACCACGTAAAATCCTTGTGTTATCTTTTGCTTTATTTTCGTGAGTTTGTGTGTGTGTGATAGTGTTTCCGCTGCGTGTACCCTGTCCGATTCCTCTGTCAAATTCGATATCCCAATCCCCCTACCTCGCCCTATCCGTTGCACGACTCCTATTTATGTTTTCCACAATCGTCACCACCATCCACCTCTCCCGAACTACACCGCCGCCGTCGCTTCTTGTAGAATACACATAATTGCCACTCTAGAAGGTCAACCGATGGACAAGGTAATCATCGCTACCACTTTGCTTGCGTTGATGTTGACTTGAAAAGAGACGATTGAAGCTTCACTGGAACAAAAGTTCACCTTATGTTTTTTAATCCTTCGTATCTCTCTATGTTTTTGCCCTAAAAATTCATTTTTTCCATTAAAATCTAGGAGACGAGAAACCATTGTTTTCGAATCCTTCATCCAAACGACTTATCTCAAACTGATAGTTGGGAATAGATTTAGCAACTACCCGATCATCTGTCGATCCATTTCGAGTTTCTTTCCATTTTCTATTTAACACTCGATTTCATAATAAGCAATTCTTGATTATTTCCTCATCACTTACTATCTTTAATGCAGAATGGAACTTCAGAGGATGTTAAGAAGGTTGTGTCAACACTTAATACAAGTCAAGTGCCATCTAAAGACGTTGTAGGTAAGCAGTTTCAATCAATCATCAAAGGAATCCATCCCTGTGTATCGAAACAGTAAATTGAACAAGATGACGTTCAAGACACCTGCTTTAATTTCATGGTTAATATATCAAACTCAACACTTTTTTCATTTTTAAAGATCGTGGTGAGCTTTCTGTTTGTGTTTATCCCCTCTGTCAAATGCGAATTGAAGCTTGAGTTTCAAATCGCCGCCCAAAATTGTTGGGTTAATAAAGGAGGCGCATTCACCGGTGAAATTAGGTATGTTACTATGCATTTAGTCAATGTTTTATCAAAAAATCTTGGATTATTTACTATTTTCCCTTTTTTGTATTCGTAGTGCAGAGATGCTTGTTAATTTGGGCATTCCTTGGGTCATCATTGGTCACTCAGAAAGAAGAGCTCTAATGAATGAATCAAATGAGGTCCTTTTTTATTATAAATTCATCATATGCCCATTTGTTAATCAAGATGTTAATATATAGGATTATAATTTACCTTTTTAAATTACTTAGCACCTTTTTGTTTCATTTCTGCAATATTGAGTTCGTAATTTCCTTCTAAATCTTGACCGCATTGCATTTGTACTCCCCAATTGTTATATTTAGTGTTTGTAGTGTAAATTTTGGGTGTGTTGTGTGTTTGTAAAATTAGGGTGTCTGTGTGCTTAATTTTTTCTAAATATCAACTGTAATGTAGTTTGTTGTGCCTTGTTAGCAATAGGTGTTATTGGTAATTGTTGTAGCTTATCAATGTTTATATTGCATCCATTTAGTTTCACTTCTAATTGCTTGATGCTTGCAGATTGATAGGATGATGCTCATTTGATCCCACAACCAGCTTTATAGCAACTACAATTCCTCATTTGTATGCAGGTGCTGTATGTGTGAGTTAAAAATCATTCAAAATCTGTTTGACTTAATAAGCATTATACTTTTAATATTTTATTTTAAAATGTTTAGGGGTTCCATTCGAATTGCATCACTTGCTACAGTCAATATTTAAAAATCATTACAAATCCATACCTTGCAGCTACCTAAAGTCAATATTTGTATATTGTATATAGAATTATAATGCTACTTGAAAGTCTAGATCTATAGCAACTCCCAACCTTTATGGAAATGAAGACGTGGTTATATAAAGCTTGTATTACCTCCTTATCCTGAGATGGAAGATGAAGATATGGGTATATATAAACTTTTTGTGTTTTTTTTTTTTTGTTATTCTTGCTGGTAGATTATAACCCTTTCTTTGGTTTACTCACTCAATACGTTTTTCTAATTGTGCAAGATTAATATAAAGCATCAAGGTATTGCTCTTGATTGCCTGAATCTATTAGAAATTCTTTGCGTTTATACATCATTTTGTCAAACTTGACAAGGGTTGTAGAATAGTTAGCGTTCAATAGTCTTGATGCTGCCACAAAGGTAATCTAAATCCATTGATATCTTCAGTACATAACATAGTTTACTAAATTGATTACGTGTCAAATGCAAGTTTTTTAAGACAACACTTCTCTTGTTAGGCGATTATAGCTTGTGTTGGGACCAACAACATTAAAGTTACATAAAACGACCTCTTACTTTTACGCTACCAATATTTCTAACAATTTCTAATAGGCAAATAGGTAATATATTTTTCAAAATCTCATTTACAATTTGTATGATAAGGAAGCTATCAACATGGAGGTGCAAATGGAAAATACTCTCTTTTGGTCTCCTGGTGGTCGCTTTTTTATTTTGGCTTAATTAAAGGGGTTTAATGGATACTTGTTTTATAATGCGGAGGAGCTTGAAACTATGGCAATTGTATTCTCATTTATTATAGTTCTTGTAGCATATGTGTGTGGTAGGGCGTTAGCTATATATTACTCATTACTAACTTCTTATTCTTCCAGCATCCTGCGCCCGTATTTATTTTTATACATTCTTTTAGTATTCAAAAATAAAATAAAAGCAATTGTTTTACAGGTAGAACAAGTTAATATAAATGGTTTAATAGCAGCCACATTTTTACTCTCATCCTTTTATTGCCTGGAAGAAGTTTCCATAAAGGTGTAATTTGATTTCTAACTTGGGATAAATAATTTAATGGCTTTCATGTCTAAGTCATTCTTTTGTAGAAAAAATGAAAAATATAACTTATGTTCCCTTAAATAACCATTTTTAATTTTAGTCATTATTTTCTAGAAAAAAAACGTTTTTTATATTAAAGTAAGAAAAACAACAAAGTTAAACTTCAAATATTGGGAGCTGATCAGTATAGAACAGTTTTTTGACATACACAACAATTTATATTTTACATGAGTTGTACAATATGCTTAAAAACATGTTATTGTTGTGTATGACAAAAAATTGTTGTGTACGGATCAGCTCCTTTTTTAGTATATTCATTAAAATGAAACAATTTAAGTTTGACGTATTTTAAAGGAAACAAACATTACTTTCGAATGGTAAAACTTCTTAAAAATTTTGAGGTACATAGGTGGAATAAGACTAAAACTATTTACTAAGTAACAACATCAACGCAAAACTACAACCGATGAAATTATTCGTTTTAACGAACTAATTGATGTTCTTATTTAATCAACCGGTGCATTGTGTATTCTTTGTAACATGACATGTTTTTTGAATAAAAACTAATGGATGAAAAGAAAAATATATGCTGCCTGCCAACGCTGTTACATCGATTATTGTTCCGACTACCCTGTTGTTAAATTGTAGAATAAAATTATTTTATAATAAATATATCAACCATTACAACATATATAAATGAACCATAAATGCTAATGATTATAACTCACAAAAGTTAACAATTACCGGCTCCTAAAAATAGACAATTAGAACACATGAACAATAAATTAGATATACATTTTGCATAACGGAAATAACAATGATTTTTTGCTTATTGGAAATACAAACGTGTCATTCAAAACCATAAACGAACCTAAATGACCAAAATCTCACTACGTAATGTGGAAGCAATGCTTTTTGCTATTGAACTATTCAATTTTGTGCGAAATTTTCTACATTGAACATTCTAAACCTTAATCATAAACCCTAAAGAAACAATTTAGACCGACATATTTTATGTTTTTTGGTACTATGACATGTTCTTGAAAGATAACTATATATTTTTCGTTTGCAGCAAAAAAAAAAATGTTAACTCTCCCCCTCCCCTCCCTATATTTTCCTCCCGCCGCATTGGACGGGTACACCATTAGTATATATATATATATATATATATATATATATATATATATATATATATATATATATATATATATATATATATATATATATATATATATATATATATATATATATATATATATATATACACACACAAACACACTTGCTTACATCCCCCAAGGAACTTCTTCGAGGTACCTTTGCTCGTGACTCGATATGTTTTTTAGTTTCAAGAAAGTGACATGCCCGTACGAAGATTCTAGTTATATAACTAATTAATTAATCAACTAAACTAAACCTATTTGATACCAAAAGCTTTTTTGATTATAACTAAAATGTAAAAGCCAATCTAGACGTTTCAGTTCAAGTAAGGTTGGTGTTGAATTATTTTGAATGAAGAGAGTAAGGGTATGTCATGTTATTTTAGATAAAATTATATGAACAGTTGATCGTTGTAGTTTATCTAATGTGGCACGTTTGGTCTTTTGTTGACTAGATAGGGTGGTTAAATTATGAGAATCATTAAATAAACACCTCATATTCACTTCATACACATATCTATTCAATGTCAAATTCTTTTTATTGGTTGAAACTGTTTTGTTTTCCGAAAAAAATAAATATGATTGGTTAAAAATAGTTTGACTTTTGTGTAAGGTGTATGTAGGATGTATGTGGTGTCCTATGTGTTTATCGCACCATGACGCAGTGAATAATGAAATAAATTAAATATAAATGAAAAGTTATAATATTATATAATTAAATTGTATGAATTAAACAAAACCTTTTGAACCGCTTCTAACGTATATGATCGTTTTTAGCTACATTTATATAATTATATTTGGTTAATGTCATTGTTGAACAATCAACTATTTATCTTGATATCAATTGCTCACTGATATTTATTTGTGTATTCTAGGTACTTCAACTCACAGACAACATGTTAAAAGAATATATGTATAATTTATTTCCTTGTTTATCATGATGTTGATGTTAATGCACTAGCACATGGATACATTCGTGACAAAATTACATAAATGATGTTTGTGTGTTACAAAAAGTCACAAGTTCACTCCTAATTTTTTTTTTCATGATGAAATTGGTCCATGTGGTTTCCATTTGTTACATTGTTGGTCCATAAGCCATATAAAATTATTCTATACCATTTTAATATATTTTAGACTTTATTTTATATATTTTAACATAATTTTAATTGAAAATACATAAAATGGATCGACCACCCCTACCACCACCTCATTCTATCGTTTTTTTTGTCTCACATACTTTCTATGTTTATAGGCGTATTAAACACACACACACACACACACCCATACTCCGTGACTTTAGTTCGGACATCACATGTCTCTTTGCTTCGTCTAACATATTTCCCATCAAAGAAAAAATCTTCATTTTCAAACTATTAATCATCACTTTGCAGATTCCAAATCTTTTCCAAATCTTTTCCCTGTAAAACCCATCCATCGAATTTGTAAATGTAACAATATTATGGTAGGCCTCCACTATCATTTTTTAGAACGACAACACACACATACACATACACACACTCTAATCCACTCCTAAATTACTTATAGTTCCACCTATGTACCAGACGGGACTTGAACCCTCAACCTCTTGGAAGGAAGACATACACCATACCGATAGTAAAGAGTATATTCTAATATCTTTCCTTTGCATAATCTGTGAAGTAAAATACCATAACTAAATGCATTAGGTACAACCCAAAGGCTTTGAATTTTATTGAAAATCCTAGTTGCATCATCGAGCTTCTAACATGGCGGAATTCTTGAAAGATTGAAATATATGTTCCAACTTTGTGGGATTATCCCACTCTGTCACAAAAGAAAAACTTACGGTTTGGTGGGGGAGGTCCAAGACGACAGCTGCATTTGTTTGGAGGGAGGGTGCTGACGAGATGAAATTTTGGGAGAGGGGATCGATGGATGGTGATGAAGATAATGATAAAATAGAAGGAGGTAAGAGATTACATGGGAGGAAAAGTGGGAGGTGGTGGGCACTAGGGTTTTATTGAGATGGGATGAGGGTTTATATATTTATTTTAACTGAATGTAGTTTTAAAATATTAAATACATTAAAATGGTATAAAAGTCATTGTACATGGGTTACAGACCGATCGCACAAGAAATTGAAAGCATATGAACTATTTTCATCATGAAAAAAATTTGGGGAGTAAAACATGTGACCTTTTGTAAAGCATAATGACTATTTATATAATTTTGTCTTACCGTCTTATTTTATTTTTTTCAAAATTTAGAAAACAAAAATGAATTAACCCTAAGATGATCAACATGCCTTCTCCTCTTATCTCCTTAGTCATGCCTCCTCCTCCCTAACGCCAGTTTGTTTCTCCTCATTTTTTTAATCAACAACGATGGCTGTAGAAGTCTCTATCAAGTTTATTAGAGATCCTGATCATAGTGAAGATTGTTACAACAAGAAGAATGTCTGATAAGGCGAATATGAAGATGTAAGTGCTGGTTCTGGTAAGGCGAATAATACAACCACCGCCGCCCATTGGTGTTGATGACTTGGCAAAATAGAGGCAACTAGAGACATCGACAAAGACTAAAGACAGAGGCAACTGTTAAGACGAATAACAATAGTTTAGAAATTATGAAACTATAAGAAAATAAAAAAGTCATGTGGGCATTTGTTCGTGTGAGTAAAGTTACAAGTGACATGTCATGTAAACATGGTAACCGGATGACTCATTTACATCCTGAAAAATGGTCTATTTGACAAACTTTGATAGTTTAGAGACTAAGAATGACCAAACGACATCAAACACCATACTTCATTAGCCAACCAAGGTATTGACTCAATTCTATTTTGTCCTTGAGACCTGCCATAAATCACATAAATTGAATTTCAACTTACTCATACACAGTTTTGTTATAATTGACAACTCTATGTGAAAGGGAAAAATGAATCAGAATAATTACCAATAGAAAAAAAAATCAAAAGATGAAACGAATTGTCTTTAGATTTGTAAGAAAGAATGATTGACACACAACCCCTTTGCGGTTTTAAAACCCTATCTATCAACTAAACATGCATATATTAAGGATATGTTTAACATGCCACATCTGGCTTGTAAGCTAGCTTTTTTTATAGTTTTTTTACTTTACATGTTTGACAGACAAAACACTAACTTATAAACTAGTATATAAGCTAGCGTTTTAAAATGTTACTACGAGTAACGTTTAAGGTAACTTTTTCAAATATTTCAAATTTACCCTTCAATATGCTACGTACTACACGTACCGATAAAACTTTTATCTATAAATTTGATTTCTATTTTTTCCAAATCTGACTAGTAGTAGATAACCACCAACTCCCTCCAAATCGCAAAGCATTACCTCCATCATCGATTTCTATAAATTAGGTCGATTTTCTAGAACTAGCATCATCCCTTCAGAATAACAAAACAATCAGCTAGCAGCTAGTTTTTCAGTTAGTCTGCCAAACATAGTCTAATACACAGCCTGATTAAAATAATTTAATTACCATCATCGGTATTTACAAAAACACGTCAGACGAAGTATACCTGCTCTATAAGAGATCGTTCTCCGTAGATAATAATTGAAACCAAAGATTCTATGGTTTATTAAAAAAATGGGACAATTATTATAAACTTGGAGCAAATTTTATAATGATACGAGAACAAAAACAAGTTTCACCTAATCTAGGATTCCTTTTGTAAAAATAAGAAATATTATAATGCCTTGCTGGGATTGGAGCTATAAGGAAGGAATGATGACTCGACACGTGTACATTTGTTCATTGTAGAGTTTTGGGTACCAATTATTGGTGTTTTCAACAATTATATATTATTACTTATACTTATACATAAGTTTTTACTGATGTTCCCAGAAAAAGCTTATATTTAAGTTTTTACCGGAACGTAATATGTTGAAATTTTATTTATCAAAATATCGTAACTCAAAACAATAGCAAATCACATGCCTGAATATTTAAGGTGTGCTTGTTTAATGGATCTCGAATGGAGAATTAGAATTTAAATTTTAGTAACAATAGTATTTGGTTGATTAAATTAAAGAAAATGATATTCTTTTAAATTGCATTAGATTTTGTGTTTTAATGAATCAGTCATTCTTTGTTGAGTAAATTACACGAATGGTCCTTATGGTTTAGGTAATTTACGTATTTGGTCTCTAACTTTTTTTTTAACTTGAACCGTTCCCATTCTCTAGTTTTGTTGCGCGTTTAGTCATTGTCTGACATAAATAATCTATTTTACCCTTAATGGTTTCTTATTTAATTATTTTATTTTATTTGTTTTTAGTTTTAAATTAAAAAAACCCTCACCCCTTTACACACACACACACACACACACACACACACACACACACACTCTCTCTCTCTCTCTCTCTCTCTCTCTCTCTCTCTCTCTCTCTCTCTCTCTCTCTCTCTCTCTCTCTCTCTCGGACACATAATTGCAACCGGCAACCACCAATTCCACTCCCGATCGATCTTTCTTCAACGAAAACCCAAATAATCAAATACCAGAGCACGCGAGATCTGGTTTCACAAGCAAGCACGTCCTCGAAGAAGCTGTCGACTATATGCGAGATCTGGTTTCACAAGAAAGCACGTACACAATCTTTGCAAGTGGGATACTTCAATCTATGAATGTTTAGGAAGAAGAGTCCTACCAAAAACGAATTGTAAGCGAAATCCCCTTGCATTCCTGATTTTATCTCCCATCGAACACATAATTGCAACTGACATTCCTGATTTTATAGCCTTGAACTTTTCTTTTTACAAATTTTAACCCAACATTTTTATAGTGTTATCCTAACAATTAATTATTTTTACGAATTTAATCAAGCATACATAGTATTTATAATAATTTTAATTTTTTTTACAAATTTAGCTCAACTTTTAACTTCTTTTAAATTTTGGTCCTAATAATTTTTCTTATTTTTTATATTTCATTTATTTACAAATTTGATCCAAACATTTCTTAATAAAATTTGTTAATTTATTAAGGTTTCCCCTACCCCCACCTTTTTATTGTTACAATTTTAGCTCTATTTTCAAATTTCTTTATAATTTTGGTCCAAACATCTTTCTTTCTTTTCTTTTTTTTTCATAATTTTGGCCCAACTTTCAAATTTCTTTTACAAATTTGGTCCACATTTTCCTTTTACAAAATTTCCCTAGCTTTTTATTTTTATTTTAAGAATCTGTTTTACAAAATTATTTTTTACAACTTTGATTTTAACGAAAACGTTTTTACAAAATTATTTTTCTACAAGTTTTTTATATTTTCACTTTTATACATTGTTTTAAAGATTTCTCCATTTTTACAACTATTTTATGGGTTTTTAAAATTTTTGTTTTTACATATTATATTTCGATACAAAAATATTTTTTTTTAGATTTTTGCGTATTCGTTTTCAAAGATGCAGGATTGTAGAACATACAAATATTCATTTTTTATATTTTTGTCTTCACAACTCAAAAGTGCCCTTTTATGCATAATTAAACATATTTTTTCCGTAAATTACGTCTTACCTATTATACATACATAAATTTTGCTCCTCAACGTGTAGCGTACAATCACCTAGTTATGTTATATATGTAATTTACCAAAGTCCAAAAGCCCCACGATGAAACTATTTCGGCTCAATCTTCTATTCCATCACGGCCATCGCAACCACATTTCTTTCGGTTCTACCATATTGCATAAATATGCACCCACAACCATCAACTTAAGTATCTCTTTTCTTCTCCTAATTCTCCCTTCCACCACAACACCACCATCATCCCCACCATGCTTGTAACGACCCGGCTCTCCAAAGCCTAAGGTTTTACAAGATAATATCACCAGGGATCGTCCCATGATCCAAGCCGAGCGTTACCTAAACCTGCAAAACCACATAAAATAAAAGGGTAAGCTATAAAGCTTAGTGGGTAATCGAATCACAGTATGGCCTAAATAGCCACACTCGTTTCACAGATTCATCTTACTACATCGGACCGTCATACGATCACTTTTTCTTACTCGTCCATCATACTGTGAAACTACCGTATTACCCGACGGATCTCACTTCTCTTGTACGTACACTCTTACTAGGTCTTTCTGCACTTTCCTCTACTATCTGGTAGCTTATGACGCTACCGTACTGTCTGTGCTTTCTATTATTACTTGGTAACTTATAATGTTACCATACTGTCTAACATTACTCATTTTCAGTATCAATAGTGATGTGTTTTACTACTATGTTACCTACTACTATCATACGGTAACTCATTCCTTACTTCTTTTTATTACTTACGGTATCACATACCGTGACAACTCATTCGTTCTTGCTATCTTAAAATATTCACCGGTTCCGCACCGGGTTTCTCTCGGCACTATCGCTCTTTACCAAATTCATCATTTGGTAACTGTCTACACAATTTCCTACACTTGCTTTATGGAATATCCATATCCCTTCTAACATACTAGACCAATACTGGTGCAACATCTAGTGTTGGCATACATCATCTACCTAATCTTCTTTCTATGTCATATGTCATCCTTCCGCATGGGCACTACACTACTGGTTAATCACACTGCTTAGTATCACCCCGTGACACTCTACTATTCATGAGACGGACTCGTCAAACGGGTCCACAACATATCTACCTTCCACATGACTACTATTAAAAATCATAACTGTACTACTTTGCATTTCCTTCAATAATATCTTTCTAGCACAGTTTAACACGTATAAACTACTAGGGAGATACGGTAGCGATTACTCACCTGAGTTTGGTGCTTTCCCAGAGTCCTGGCACGGTTCTCGTTCCGGACTTCTGATAGCTCCCGAGCACCTCGATGCTAGCTACCGCTGGCTCCTTACTTCTCACTATCATCTCTCAACGTATACTCCTTACCAGAACACTCTCCTATATCATATATGTGTTTGGTGTGTGTTCTGCCTCAAAAATGAGGCTTGTGCCTCGTATTTATAGGCCTCTGGAGCCCCGTCGCGTCGCGATCCAACCCTAGATCGCGTCCCGATCTCTGACGTAAGCACTTATCTCATCACGCACTCAACCGACACTGCCGACAGAGATCGTGTCGCGATCCTATATCCCGTCGCGTCGCAATCTACAAAATTTTTATCACTTAAACTAGACTCAATTTGCAAACTTTGTGCACTGGTTTGAGGTCAATCCGATTTTTATAGAATTAATTATGATTTTTCTAAGATCGGCATACAATGCTGATTTTTATATGAGATTGTAACTAATGTTTTGATCTGAAACATTATCCGGGACACGGGTGTTACAATCCTTCCCTCTTACAGGATTTTGTCCCCGAAATCTTAGTAATCTCTCAAACTAAGTCTTATGTACCTGTGTACATAATCTTCTACACCCTTAGGTATTCTCACCATACTATATTTATCATTACTTGTTTTCTCTTATCGTCACTCATACTTACTTGACTTATACTTTTGGGTACAAGGGTTCCCATATCTTTTACTCATTTCACAACATAGTTTTATGTTTGTTATACTTTCTACTTATTTCTTACCAGATTACTATGATTCCTTCGTGATTCCGTTAGCATCAATACATATTTTGTAACTATGATAATACGGGCCCTTATTATCATAATCACCTATACGCATTGATTCTAACGTTACACTAGGTTTCCTGGTTCACTGGTTCCCTTAACTCATATACCACTAATTACTCGTGGTATAGTATACTTGTATTCTTTCTCTTTCTAAACCTCACCAATCTCGTACATAATTCGCTTCCTCATATACTTACTATTGTGATTTTTACTATCACATAACAACTTTCCAACTGATTTGTTTCAAAATATCATTATATTTTGTTACGGTTGGGTCTTTCATTTTTTTTTTTTAAAAAAATTACCTTTTTTACTCTTTCTAGTCATAAAGTGACTCTATTAAAATTTTAGCATACACTAGTCACGAAAACGACTCTTTTAGAAAAAATCTCTTTTTCACTTCTTGATCATAAAACGACTCTTTTAAAAAAATTTATTTCATATCTTTTGGTCATTACAGGACCCTTAATCTTCTTTGGTTAATAATAACTCTTTTTTTTTAATTCTTTCCTTTCTCTTAGCATAAGACCAACTGATACTCATGAAACTCGTTCTACTAGCTCCCCTCGCAGGACAGAACAGATCCGCCCGCTAGGTTATGCTCATTCTGTCTCCCCTTTGTGACTTGGAACAGATTCAAGCACAAGGGTATACTAAGCTAGACAACTACTTCGCGAAGGGAGGTACCATCCCAGTAGTGTCTTCTAGGCTTCCTTAAATGGCGAAAGCCTGTCCGGACCTCTTTCTTTTCTTTTCTCGACTGTCATTCGTTTCAAATTGGTCTTAGCTAAACTAAAACATCTTTCACTCTTATATAGAGCGAATCTCATAGCTTTCAAAACTCTTTTCAAATCTCATATCTTTTAAAAATCTTTTCTGAAACATAGTTCAGACTCGTAAAACATTTTAGCTCGTATGTTGAGCTACTATTTTAGCTTTTTACAAACTTCTTTCAAATCTTTAGCTCTTACGTAGAGCTACTTTATTATCACTTTTATCTTTATATCTTACATTCTTGTTGACTTTTTAAATCATATTTTTAAAAATATCTTATGGTTAAAAGCCAACTCTTTTTCTTTATAGCTTTCTTTTACTTTCTCAAAACTGTTTACTCAAACTGTTTATTGTCTCAAAACTGCTTGCTTTCTTATTTACTCATTACAATGTTCTTTTTTTTTTCTTTTTTTTCAGCTTTCTTATATTACTCGTATGAGTATACTGCTTATCTTCTTTGGTACCTTATGTACCATTCTCATGTTTTAGTATTTTCTTGTAGCTCTTATTTCTCACTTACTTTCTTGTTTATATTTTTAACAAGTTATCTTATCACTGTTCTTACTATCCTCTTCTCCTTCAATTTCTAAGGAGTTCTTTAACACTCATATTGAGTTACTATGTATATTTTGCTTTATCTTTATCTATCTTCTCATCACAATATTTTTGTGATGTTTACCCATCTCTCTCCTTATCACAATATGTTTGTGATATTTACCTATCATTAGGTAATTTACATATACCTACTGATTTGAGTCTAGGAATCTTTTCTACTGACACCTAGTTCACTCAAATCTCGGCTCTGATACCATTTTGTAACGACCCGGCTCTCCAAAGCCTAAGGTTTTACAAGATAATATCACCAGGGATCGTCCCATGATCCAAGCCGAGCGTTACCTAAACCTGCAAAACCACATAAAATAAAAGGGTAAGCTATAAAGCTTAGTGGGTAATCGAATCACAGTATGGCCTAAATAGCCACACTCGTTTCACAGATTCATCTTACTACATCGGACCGTCATACGATCACTTTTTATTACTCGTCCATCATACTGTGAAACTACCATATTACCCGACGGATCTCACTTCTCTTGTACGTACACTCTTACTAGGTCTTTCTGCACTTTCCTCTACTATCTGGTAGCTTATGACGCTACCGTACTGTCTGTGCTTTCTATTATTACTTGGTAACTTATAATGTTACCATACTGTCTAACATTACTCATTTTCAGTATCAATAGTGATGTGTTTTACTACTATGTTACCTACTACTATCATACGGTAACTCATTCCTTACTTCTTTTTAATACTTACGGTATCACATACCGTGACAACTCATTCGTTCTTGCTATCTTAAAATATTCACCGGTTCCGCACCGGGTTTCTCTCGGCACTATCGCTCTTTACCAAATTCATCATTTGGTAACTGTCTACACAATTTCCTACACTTGCTTTATGGAATATCCATATCCCTTCTAACATACTAGACCAATACTGGTGCAACATCTAGTGTTGGCATACATCATCTACATAATCTTCTTTCTATGTCATATGTCATCCTTCCGCATGGGCACTACACTACTGGTTAATCACACTGCTTAGTATCACCCCGTGACACTCTACTATTCATGAGACGGACTCGTCAAACGGGTCCACAACATATCTACCTTCCACATGACTACTATTAAAAATCATAACTGTACTACTTTGCATTTCCTTCAATAATATCTTTCTAGCACAGTTTAACACGTATAAACTACTAGGGAGATACGGTAGCGATTACTCACCTGAGTTTGGTGCTTTCCCAGAGTCCTGGCACGGTTCTCGTTCCGGACTTCTGATAGCTCCCGAGCACCTCGATGCTAGCTACCGCTGGCTCCTTACTTCTCACTATCATCTCTCAACGTATACTCCTTACCAGAACACTCTCCTATATCATATATGTGTTTGGTGTGTGTTCTGCCTAAAAAATGAGGCTTGTGCCTCGTATTTATAGGCCTCTGGAGCCCCGTCGCGTCGCGATCCAACCCTAGATCGCGTCCCGATCTCTGACGTAAGCACTTATCTCATCGCGCACTCAACCAACACTGCCGACACAGATCGCGTCGCGATCCTATACCCCGTCGCGTCGCGATCTACAAAATTTTTATCACTTAAACTAGACTCAATTTTCAAACTTTGTGCACTGGTTTGAGGTCAATCCGATTTTTATAGAATTAATTATGATTTTTCTAAGATCGGCATACAATGCTGATTTTTATATGAGATTGTAACTAATGTTTTGATCTGAAACATTATTCGGGACACGGGTGTTACAATGCTGCCTCTTCAAAATTTAAATGGGTTGAAAACAAACGACACGAACTTGACACGTTTAATAAACAGGTCAGAATGCGTTGACACGAACTCGACACGTCTAAATAAGCCTAACCCGACACGACCTGTTTAACCCGCTTAACCCGTTTAACCCGTTTGATCTGCTTGACTCGTTTAACCTGTTAATATAAGAACACTAAACCAATTTAACATCTTTACCAAAGCATTTGAAAGTTTACAAACCCCCAAAATAAAAGTACATGTTATAAAACATTAAATCGTACAAAATACAAAATATTAAAACCAAACTAATAGTTTTCAAGAATTTCAACTAAAGTTTTCAACTTCAGAGTTTAAGTTCAAGTTTTCAACTTCAAGTTTTCAACTTCAGATTTTAAACTTCAAGTCTTTAGCCTGCTGAAACTGCCAACCTCCTGTTTATCACCCGACAAATTGATAGGATCATCCATGATTAACAGCCCTATAACAGATAACAAATGTTACATATTATAAACTAAACATAATTTACAAATGCGAAGAATTAAGATCGAGGTGAGAGGTTGCGACTTACACTACGGTGGAGAGTTGAGGCGAGAGGAAGAGTCGTCAACGAGAAGCAACCAACCGGAGATGAATGGAGAAATAACGACTGTCGACAGCAAGAAGGAGGAACACGACAACTTCAACCTAGGTTTGCTTCTGAGTTCGCCAATTACAACATCAGAGAGACCTGCCGCTATGAGGAAAAACACGACAACTTCAATAAGTCGAAAATATTAGGGTTGCTTTTTTATGGAATACCGTTTACTACTTACTAGTACTCTCAAGCCCAGCCCATTTTATTATGCATTTTAAGAATTTTTGGGCTAACTTTTATATATATATATATATATATATATATATATATATATATATATATATATATATATATATATATATATATATATATATATATATATATATATATATATAAACGGGTTATTTTCGAGTCATCTTCGAGTTGAAAACGTTAACCCTAACCCAACCCGTTTAATTGTCGTGTCGTGTCGTGTCGACCCGTTTAATTAAACGTGTCAAAAACCTTTACCCAAACCCGTTTATTTCGTGTCGATTTCGTGTCGGGTTGACGGGTCGTGTCAGCTTTTGCCAGGTCTAATCCTACCCCTGTTACATCCGCAACCCCTTGTCCCCTCCATGCTGCCTCCACCGACCCTTGTTACCAAGCATATCACCCATCACCAAATTCCTCCTTTAAACCACCAAGGGGGAGCGCCTGAGATCTTAACGATTCGAGCCGTAAAGCAAAAAACCACTCTCCAACATAACAATAACAACCGCCTACAAATTCATTTGAGCAGCAAAGCATAAAAACACCAACAATCATTTGTAAACCCTTCCAACATCTCACAATCTACTTAGTGTGTGAGTGTGATTGTTCGATTGGTGATCAAATGTGTTCATATGCACTGTCCAATTTTTTAAACCATTTCTTTAGTTAATTATTTATGTTTGAGAGTTCAATGGAGGGAAATGTATACTATTTTGAATTGGTGTATAGAAAATCAATATGATATTTTATTGGATGTAAATGTAACACCCCTAGTATGGGTTATTCACCAGTCATTTAAAAATAATCATTTCATGTGTTTTTGAAAAATGACAATCTTTTAGGAAAACAAGTTGTAAAAATATGCCCCGAACAGTTAAGTCTTTAATATTATAAAGTTTGTCAAGAAGTACGAGAGCGTAAAAAAGAAATCAATAGAGAATAGTTTAAAATGATAAAACTTTGATTGGCTAAACTCTTTCATGTAGAAAGTTGATGATGCAATGGATACAAGTCTTTTTGCATGATTTGATGATGTCAGCACTAGTGGAAATAAAAGTGTGATACATCATCGTCAAAGCTGCCGAAGTAATCTAATGGTGTCCGAATTGGACGAAATTCACACAGTTGATGTAAAATGGGCCGATCTTCAAGACTCTTCGCTCTGCCATGAGGTCCGGCATTTTTCGGCCATTCGAGATCATTTAGGCCCCCAAAACGGCATTTTTCTGTATTAATTTTTAATTTCAAAAGCTTTATTTTAGTATTTGATTTAGATAATTGATTTGTCATCCTATCCTAATCAATTTGAATTTCCTAGGATTAAGGAAAGAGGTTTATCCTCTTCTCTTATAAATATTTCGTCTTTTCTATGTTTGAAAATAGATTACGTTTTTGAATAAAGAAAACCTTTTTGGGCGTTATTATCTGTTCTTGTGGTTGTAATTGGTCATTCAATCTGATCGTCTTGGCATCAGTTGACGTGGTTACTTGATCGGGTCAACTAATGCCTATAATAGAGTCTGGCAAAACTTTCTTTTATGAGATTTACATCACCAACAAGGTTAACTATATACAACATGATAAAATCGGAGACCCCTTGCTTAGCCTAGTACCTATTTAAACGAGATGTGCTATGTCTCAGTATGGTGACCATCATCCGTTCATGTTATGTAGAGATGTAGATTTCGATCCATTTGTCTATAAGAAATTAATCGATTAGTGTTATATTATATCTTTACAATAGACCAGGTTAATATAATCTCTAAGTTTGGCTATAAATAAAATGGATCAAATGGGTCCGTCAAAAGTCGACTAAAGTGTGTTTTAATTAGTGCTATATTCTAAAACATATTATTCAAAAATTACATTATCATTCTAACAATCTTGGTTTTTTTCTAATCATGTTTAATACATTAACTATTTTCAAATTCAATAATAATGAGAAGAAATTAACGTTGATTGATAAATTCAAAAAACACTACCTAGTACCTAGTCTAATTTTAATCCAATGAAAATTTTTCCTTGGGAGATGTCATTTTTGAAGCCTTATGTTATGGGACTTTTATTCAAAGCCATTCCCTAGTCCCGTGCAGTCTGCAATATTCCAGTAATATTAATAAATGGTACAACTGTGTCCGTACAGTTTTATCAAAATAACAAAAGATGTTTGTATGCCAATTCGTGTCGATCCATTTTGATATGTTGCTAGTTGCCAAATTCATTGAGATTACGTGATCAACCAGGCCCATTAACATGAACATTTATTTTTGACATCCTACATAACGTTTCTGTTTTACTACCTTTAAACCATGCCAATATTTACTTAGGTTGTGTTTGGCGCGCCACAGTTAACGTATAAACTAATGTTTTTTTCGAGTTTTTTTATTTTGACATGTTTGGGAATCCAAAAACTAACTTATAAGCTAGCTAACAAGCTAGATTTTTTAAACGCTACTAACAGTAACGTTTTAGTAGCGGTTTCAAATGTTCTCATTTTACCCTCACATGAGATATGCTTCCTTTATCCCAAATTATATACACTCCTTTATCCCAAATATTATCTACGTTTTCTTTGTCTCAAATTGACATATCTACGTTTCATTTACCCTTCATAACTATATTCGAATGAATTACTTGACAGATATGATTTTCAACATCGTTGAACAACATTTTGATTACATACATTCATAAGAACAAAACAACCATTCAATATCTAATCATGCGAACATTCGAGTGTCACATCACGAGATGCGGGAACTTCGTGATAATATTGTGAATATGATATGGGATGTAAGAAATTTATTTTAAAATCTGTAATATTTTATTTATATTTACTTGAATTTAATTTAATGTATTATGGTTTTTCTTATAATATTGAATTAATTTTGTGCATGTCCTTTTATGTCATTTTACGATTTTCAGCTAGTTTTATCAGTTAGTTTTTACCAAACGTCATTTATTATCAGCTATTTTTTCAGCTCAGCTAGTTTTTCAGTTAGTCGCTAGTTTTCTAGCTACCGCTAGTTTTTCAGCTAACAGCTACTATTTCAGTTAGTCTGCCAAACATAGTCTTAAAATAATCATTTCTATGGAAAATTTGCAGAGACTACAGATTAAAACCCATAAATTCAATCAGCTAGACGTTTATTACAAGGGTTATATATTTTTTAATAAACAGCTAAATATTATATGTATAAAAATCGCTAGGGAAAAATGGAAACAATTACAAGAAAATAAACAAGAATGGATTTTGCAACTAAAAAATGAATTAGACATTAAATTTACAAGCAATAATGGAATCAAATAAATAAAGTAATAAACAAGGGAACCCTTCCTAACTATTTTAGAGCCGACGAAATTTAGAGACCATCCAGCCGGTTTGGGCCCAATGACTGTTTGAAAATACTAGGCCTAAACATCACCTAAGGTAACCCATAAATGGTGCCGTTATCTTTTCTAATGTTCAAAAGAATCAAATGGGCATGACTTTAATTGAATTCGGATCAATTTGTTTTATGAACTTTTATCAAATTTTTTAGAACATATGAAATGATGTACATTTCAATCATTCAATGGATATTTTTAATTCTTTAAAATTACGAAATTAAGGAAAAAATTATATTAGTATCATTAAACATAGATGAGTAACTATTGGTCATACATCAGTAAGGTGTTGTTTCTTTTTAATTTCATGGACTTAATTCATAAATTATTTAGTTGGCCAGTTATATATAGTTGTTTTTTTACTTAATGATAACAAAATGTCTTAGTAGATTAATTTAAAAAAAAAAATAGGTGTCCTTAACATTAAGTCATGATTTTATATTCAGTTTTTCAAAATTACATTTATTTTTTCAATAAAAATCATAATTATATCGAAAATTATGAGTAATGGAGTATAAATTTCATTCTTATATATTGAATTATTCACTATTATATATGTAAATATCATACAAATTTCATATGCTCGTTATTTTCTTTAATCCATTATATATGTAAATTAAGTGTTTGAATTTAGTTTTATTATTTGACTTACATTAGTTATGTTCAATTTAATTAGCTCTGCCTTTAGCTCGTTGCAGTCACATCGTACGGTGATCAAGTCGGCAATGAAGTCATCCTTCATCACGGTTATCCCAAGCTGCATCTCTAGACACATAATCTTGCACATCAGTGGAATGTTCTTGTTGGTATCGTTGGTGTTGAAATCGGTGAACGAAAAGCTTTGCTCCGGGTCCATGTTGTAAAGCAGGAACGAAGTTGGATTTTTTTAAGTTTTCGGGTAGGAACTTTCCAAAATCTGCTAGATTTAGGGTATATTTAAATGGTCAGTCACATCAGCATCAAAGAAAACCATGACTAGGCATAGGTTACCGGAACATTAGTTGTTGGTGACCAATTTAGCAAGTATTCTTTGATTTAGTGCTTTTATAAAGCAAAAAAAAAAAAAAAAAAAAAAAAAAAAAAAAAACTTGTGGACCAAAAGTATAGAATTCTTTGGGCCTTAGTGAAATTTTCCCATTTTAAAAGGTCCCTCAAAATCATTTGATTTTACAAAACATAAGCTTGTTTGGTACATAGGACATGACAATCCTACATCATTTTTCATCATATACAAAGTAATACAACCTTGTATTACGTTCGGCATGCACTATATTTGATCGAAATTGCTGTAACTGAATTTTTGTCCACCCAAAGAGATGAAACAAGCCTAAATAAGGACTCACTCTCTATCTCCTAATAGCCACGTATAACAAACATAACCATTTTGTAATAAATGCACTCGATAAAAAATAAATGCTTGCTAAAAATCAAACCCCAAAAAGTTGCCAATTTCAATTTAACGTTTGTTATACATTTACAAGTAGAATTGTTAGGTTAAAATCTTCAAGATGAGTACACTTGTCTTTGAGGAACCACACCAGCATGATACATATTAAGATGATATATCGCCTGAACCACCAACTCTTTCAACTCCGAATGCTGACCAACAATGGATTTATCAGCCCCTTCTAACGCCGTCAAAACTCTCGCCTGTACAAGAGCCTCACTATTTCCCACGTGCGTAGCAACATAACACAAAAGCACCAACGCATGATACTGTGTCCTCTCACTCCCTCTCAACAACCTCATTAATGGAACAACTCCATCGAATTCAATTATAGTTTTTGAATGCTCTGTACATAGAAAATTCTCCGGGCACGCGAATTTCCCGAGTGCAATCGCGGATTCTGTTCCGACTTCCGGATTCCGGTGACCGAGTTGTTTTACAAGCGGACCGATGATGCGGGTTTCTCTAGCCGGGAATGTCCGTGCCAAACAACCGATCGCGCGGATCGCCGGAATCTTGATTGAAGAGTTCTCGGAATCGGAATCGGAATTGTTGATTAGTCTCAAGAGTTGGTCGATTACGGCTTTTGCAGCCGGAGAATTAGTCTTGAAAGCCGCCCGTCTGAGATCCGGGTTTGATTCTGCTGCGGTTGTGATTTCCATGACATTCATCAAACAGTTGGTCTGCAGTTCGCCTTTTTCTGTTTCTATAATTCTAGCCAAACAGAGTAACCCTTTTGTGTCCGTTATTATCCTACTGTTTGCTAGATTACCTCTTGCAAGCATCCATAAGGCCTTCGCACAATTAGTTTTCAATTCAACTTTCAATTCAGACGGCTCGTTTTGTCTCTCTTTTCTGTTCATCGACCATGTTGAAGACGACGAAGTGTAATTTCTTGTGTCTTGTTTATTGAACTTGACAATCGAATGAATACTTTGCTTCGGATCATTACCTAAGAATGTTTCGAATGATAATAATGTGACTAGTGGTCTGATCACATTCTCTCTAGCAAATGCCTCCTGCGAAACTTCATCGTTTTCCGCCATTCTAGCAATTAGTTTCACGATGGCAATCTGAACCCGAATTGGGGATTTCTGGAAAGATTGTACTATAATCGGGACACCAAGCTCGTTGGTGATTAACCTAGCCCTGTCCTGATTGTTTGCCAAGTTGAAGAGTGTGGTGGAGGCGGCGATTTGGGCTTCCGGTGATGTATCTTCTTTCAGAAGCTTTAACAATGGCGGAATTCCACCCTCTGCTACTATGATTTTTTTGTTCCGGTCGTTATCATGTGCTAATGAAGATAATCCGTTTGCGACTTCGATTTTAACATTTAACGGACATAAATGAAGTGAAGATATATAAGACCAAACCCATGCTAAAATCGGATCGTTACTCGCAATTGGGGGTAACGACAGAACAACGCCGGAATCTCCGCCACTGTCGAATATGCTAAGCAACCATTTCATGTCACCGATTGATGCATCAAGGAAGTTAAATAGTTTCCTAAAATCAGCGGCGCTTACGATGCTGACGATACGGAGGAACACACCGCGACGGCGGCACTTTCGTACAAGAATTAGGGCACGTTTTAGAGTCCTAGTAACGTCGGCGAAGACACGGCGGACGGGACGGTCGTAGAAAGAAGGCGCGGTGTTGGTGAACCGGACGAAAGTCCGGAGCATCTGAGAGAGACGGTCCACGAGTTTTCCGACTTCGGTACACTCGAGTTTGTAGGATTTGGACTCGTCGACGGCTTGACGGATTCGATCAGACAGAACTATTGGGAACGATAAGACGTGTTCGATCGGTTGTTGTTGTTGTTGGTCTTCGCCGGCGGCGAAGTCCATTGATTAATTGAAGAGATGAAATGGAAGTTGGAAAATTGGAGTTTGAAAGTTGAAACTGAAGTGGTGGGTGGGAATCGTGTTGTTCACGGCGAGGTTTTTACGTTATCACGAATGGTGTGCGCTGTTTCGGAGTGTACTTTAGTTTGGTTGAGGATGTTTTGAGTTTCCACGGGAAGTTCTAGGAAATTGTGCGGTTTTTAAAAAATGTTATAAAAGAAAAGAATGACTTCTCAAATTCCCCCGGATCATTTGCTGAAATCGAATTTGTGTACAGCATTGGAACGGTATTGGTACAGTCGATTTATGTCGAATTCTCGAATTTTTATATTATTTACAGTTTTGGGACAATCAAAACTATTTGTAATATTTAATCTGGTTATTAAACTTTTAAGAAAAAAAAACTGTAACTTTGTAAAAAGATATTATTTTGCATGAAATGAAACAAGGTAGAGCATTATTTAAATGTAATCAAGGTCAAATGCATGTTTTTTTAAATTTGTCAACGAGGATTCGGTATTAAATCTTTTTCCGAACAACAAACTTGTATTAGGAATCTAGCAAGGTGAAACATCCATTGCATGAACTATTTGAAATAACTAATTAAAAATAAAGTTCAACATCTATATCAGAAATTTTAAGTTCAGAATAAGGTCCCATAGTTAAGGTTCCAAAATAACTTGGTAAAATAGGAGAGAGTAATAACTTCATCAAAAGTATAAGACAAGTAAAATGTCTTAGCATAAGATATAACTCCTCTATTTGTCAGATGCTCCCCTCATCTCCAATCTTCCTATAATCCCTATTTCGAACACATATCAAAATAATAGTATGTTTGGCTACAGAAGAGTCTAGTGAGTAACTCTCAAGTCCAATGATATAGGTATAAATAAAGCTTAATCAACAATTCATCAATTTGAAATGACAGCATCATCCACAAAAGAGATATGAATTGAAATGTGTATCATAACTCCTAAACCCAAGTCTCCAAATATATCTCACAAGTCAAGTCCCTCAACTCTAAGGGCATCCCAAGGTAGCATAAGGGATAAATATGGTATTTTCCACGACGTTTCTATGATAATTTGTACGTACAAAATTACCCATGGTGAAGACCCTACTCTGGATCATTTGGCCATCACACAAGATCCATGTGAAGGGGTTGCAGAGCCCAACATGCAAAACACCAAACATTGGAGATCGAAACCGTCAATTATTAAAAATAATAAAGTAAATTACAGTTTTGGTCCCTGTAGTTTGCATGTTTTTACAGTTTCAGTCCATGATTTAAAATTTCAAAGTTTGGGTCCCTATGGTTGTCATTTTATTACACTGTTGGTCCCTAGTCCATGTAAAAAGACCAAATTACCCTTTCTAATTTCTTTTTCAATTTTCTTTTACCCTATTATTTATTTAATTAATTAAAATTTTGAAATATACAACTAACCCCACCCCACCCCACTACCCCCATTACCCTCTTCTAATTTTATTCCATCAAATGTGAATCCTCAAAATTCGATCTCAAAAAGCCTTCATAACCCACTATTATGGAATCAACATCATCTTCACGACTAAGTTTCTGACAAGGAAACATGACGCGGTGTAAGGAAAACAAAATAAAATTTTGAAAGACTATTCCAATAGCATGTAAGGACAAAAAAAACGAGAATGGGCAATTGCTATGGAATTGGCGTAATGATTAGATCTCAAGAAATAAAATCTTCATTAAACACTGTCGAACAATTGTTGTGCAAAACAAATTTGCAGGCTAAACTTGGCCAATCATGTGAAGATAAGGATGGTAAGATGAACGACTGATGACAACAGGTGAAGGTCGTACTAGATGTGCAGGGTAAACGATGGTATGTATATAAAAAGACATTGAGTACCATGAAACAAGAAACTATTGTAGCAAAAGAATCATTAAAAATAACGATGATAGCATGTGTGTATTTCTCTAATGGTGTTTGAGACATTGTCTTGACTTATGTTGGTCAAGATTTTCACTAGTTAAAGAAGTAAAATATCAACAACTAATTTGTTTTACCAATGAATACAATTCAAAGTGTAATACATTTTTTGTGGACAAATATGACATTGACTTAAGGTATAAAAAACATGCTTCATGGAAAAATATAGCAATGCCTAAATTGTTTTGTATAAAAAGGGGAAAATAAAAAAACAAAAGAAAAGGGTAGTTCAAGTATAAATCAGATGGATACAAATTAACCATCATTTTTCAAAAAACATGGCAAATCAAATAATGGCTTCTTCAAACTTCTAACTTTTCTCTCTAACTCTACTAATCAATATTACACTCTCACACGTACTAAATTTTGCTTCTGCTTCTTTGGAGGAAGCCATTGCTCTTCTCAAATGGAAATCAAGCCTTCAAATTCCAAACAACTCATTGATGTCTTAATGGATTCCCTTCCTTGTGAATTCTAGTTCATCGGCTTCATGCACTTCTTGGTCAGGAGTAGTTTGCAATGCTGATGGGAGCATTCAAAAGTTGAACCTCATGTCATTTGGATTTAATGGTACGCACCTATACATTGTCAAAAACTTAGTCATGAATATGATATTGATTCCAGAATAGTTGGTTATGAATAAAAGGCTTTCTGAGATCGAATTCTGAGGATTAGCATTTGATGGAATGAAATTAGAAGAGGGTAATGGGGGTCGTGGGGTGGGTGGGGTTAGCTGTATATTTCATTTTTTAATTAATTAAATAAATAATATGTTAAAATAAAAAAGAGAAATACATTAGAATGGGTAATTTGGTCTTTTTACATGGACCAGGTCCAACAGTGTAATAAAATGCCAACCATAGGGACCCAAATTGTGAAAATTTAAAGCTTGGACTGAAACTGTAAAAACATGCAAACCACATGGATCAAAACTGTAATTTACTCAAAATAATAACATGCAAACTAAAGAAAGGTCGTAAACAATAACTAAAGAAAGTTCTCGATGTTTACCATTGAAGATTGATTATGCCTTGATGTAGTCTATAATAAATTATCCCCGTCCCCTTCCCCATTAAACGAGGATTTATTCAAGGAGCATTATCGGGTAATTGGGGAAAATCGTGGGTAATCGAGTATCCCCATTTAACATAAACGGGTAATTAAATGGGTAATCTTCACCACGAGGATTCCAGTCACCGTTTATATTTTATTGCGTGTTTTGAAAAATAACTATAATAAACTTATACATCATGATAGAATCCAAACATATAAAAGAGATTAAAATTCTAAAGTCCAAATTCATAAAAAATATTGAAATTAAATAATCCAAAAAAAATGGAAATGATCTACTAACCAAGAATTATGGATACATTGGAAAAGTAAGGAATAGGACTCATAGATTTTAGGCATGAGCTATCAATCGTTAGCTAACAGTTGGACACCAATAAATAATAGACGATTGCATCTCTTTATCATGACACATGGAATTTTTCTTTGCCCTTTGGACACCAATAAATAATAGACGATTGCATCTCTTTATCATGACACATGGAATTTTTCTTTGAAAGGGCAGATCTGTTATAAAATAGAATGACTTAATATTGTTTGATGATTATAATGAGGGTTAACCTCATATAAATAGGGTTACAAAATGGCTCTTGGCCTAACATAAACCCTAATGGACTAGCCAAAACCCTAATGGGTGTTAACCCTAATCATTAACATCCCCTCGCAGTTTGATCGGGAGGAGACGATTAAACTGGAAAAATTAACCAAAAGAACAAAACTAAAAAAACATAGATGAAGACAGCGGCAGCGGCGGTGGCAGAGCTTTGACGATAACGACTAATCGTGACTGTTCGTCGGATAAGAAGAGAGAAGGAGCGGCGGCCAGAGGCGGTTCCGTTGTATAAGAAGAGAGAGCTGGTGGCGGTGACAACGATCATAGAGTCGGCGGCAGAGGAGTCCGGAGAAAGGCAGAGAGCAAGAGAGAGATGGCTCGAGCTGCGGCGGACGGAGCCAATTCCGATGAGATCGGCGACTGCTGTGTAGAAAGAGAGAGAGAGATTACTGCATATCAGAGCCTACCCAACCAAGAAGGTCCGGGGAAGAAGAGGCCATCCGAGGAGAGGGGCCGTAGCAGACGAGGAAGTAGACGTAGACGAAGCCGATGCAGCAACTATAATTGTTATAATATAGAATGTTTGATAATAATAATGAGGGTTTAACATCATATAAATATGAATATAAAACGGCTCTTGACCATAACCTAAACCCTAATGGGTATTAACCCTAATCACTAAGGCCCCCCCGTAGTTTGATTGGGGGAGGAGAGACGATTAAACTGGTAAAATAAGCAAAAGAACAAAAGATTAAAAAAAACATAATTGAAAAACAGCGGCAACGGCGGTGACAGAGCTATGCCGATGGTGGCTAAAAATGACTGCTTGTTGGAAAAGAAGCGAGGAGGAGCGACAGCTATAGTCGGTTCCGTTGAAGAAGAAGAGAGATTCGTGCCAACGATTATGGACCCGACGGCAGAGGAGTCTGGAGAAAGGCAGCGAGCAAAGAGAAAGGGCTCAAGCTGCGGCAGAGGAGCTCAAGCTGCGGCAGACGAGGAGTCTGGAGAAAGGCAGCGAGCAAAGAGAAAGGGCTCAAGCTGCGGCAGACGAAGCCAATGCCAACGAGATTAACGAAAGTAGTGTTGATAGAGGGCGAGAGAGATGACTGCAGATCAGAGGCTGCTCGACGAAGCATGTCTGGAGAGGAAGAGACCATCCAAGGAGAGGGGCCGAAGCAGACAAAGCAGTAGAAGAAACCGATGACTGAGCTCTGGTTTGATGCCGACGGCTGTATTATTATTTATGAGATGAAAGAGTAAAAGGAAAAATATTGAAGGCACCTCCGACGACTAGAAGGTCGCCGGAGGTGGAAGTCGGTGGTGGCGGGTTGTGGTCAGGAATAGGGTTTTAACCTAAAGCTCTGATATCATGTTATAATATGAAATGCTTGATAATAATATTGATGGTTTACCCCGTATAAATAGGGATACAAAATGGGTTGGGCTTACTTAAACCCTAGTGAGTATTAACCCTAATCACTAACAATAATACTATTAGAGAAAGTCGTCGGAGGTGGAGGACGGCGACGGCGGATTGTGGTCAGCAGTATGGTTTTAACATAGAGCTCTGATACCATATTATAAAATATAATGACTTGATATTATTTGATGATTATAATGAATGCTTAACCTTATATAAATAGTGTTACAAAATGGGCTCTTAACCTAACCTAAACCCTAATGGGTATCGACCCTAATCACAACACATTCATCCATGATATGATGAGGCGGCTTTCATACAAACTTCTGCGATTCTTGAGGGTATATACCTCATAGATTTTTATGACTCTTGGATTTAGGAACATGAGAAAACAATAAACATGGTGTTTTTCAATGTCTTTATTTAAGATTTTCATGGATAGTAATTCTATACTATGGACCGGTATAATGGAACGTAACAAGTTGGTATCAATTGAAGTTTACCTTTTGGCTCGACATGTGTCTCTAAATGCTAAAAAGAGGTAATGTGGATCATATTGGTGTTAACTAGAATTGCTTTTATGCCATTTTTGTGAATTAGAAATTATATTGTGTTCTCATTTTTTTTCTGCAATACGACTCAAAGTCTTCGATCAAAGGTGATGTAATGGTGGGGAATTGCAGATTCTACGCATGTGGATATGGCCGCTTTGTTGGGTTGGTCTGACTTGGATTTAAAGGTTTGCACAAAGATCAATGTTGACTTAACTTTTATCTAACATGACAGTTATAGATGCATCAAAATGAGGCTGGGGTATGCCCAGGACGCACCAACGCGGTGCGTCTTGGTGATGTGGCTGGGTGAAACGCCCATGAACACCGCCCCCTTCCTCCGACGTCCTCATTCTCACATGTTTCCGGAAAACACGGTGGAACCCCGTTCTTGTAATTTTTTTTCTCTCATCTCTCTTCATTCTCTCCCGTTCTAGCGGTACAAGAATGTCCAGGAAGGGCAAATGCCTTTGAAGTATCTTTTTGACTTGATTATAGTTGTTTCTTTTATGTGGTTGTTGTCTCATTGTGATAAGTTCGATGGTTATTGGACCGGATACCTTAAAGAGCCAAATTTGGTGCGTGCTTTCTAGTGCAACAAGCTACTTGCTAATTTTGATTATGTTGGTTGTTTGGAAAAAGGAAAAAAATCAAGGTGAAAAATGACGAATGATTTGGTATACATTATTTTAATTGGTTAATTTCATTAAAGGTATACAAGTTTGACTTTTTTTATGACATTGCTTTTTTAAACTATTAACTTTCCTAACTTTTTGTATTCTACTCATTTATCCAGGTAGTAATCTTTTGGTAATCATAACTTTGCGACAAAACGAGTCGTGATGTCCCATATTGAAACACTACACTAGTTAAAGAGTTTGTCCCTAACATTACCAATTTAACTTTTATATCGCGTCATGTCATGTCAGCCAATTACTTAAATGGACCGAAATATCTTATCCAAAACCATTTTTTCGTGTCGGTTTAGTGTGTCGTGTCAGTTTTGTACAAATCTCCACATTCCAAAGCCTAGTAGCACAATTGATTCAGCCCCTTCAGAAGCACTGTTTTTTCATAAATCATGTACCTTTATCGAGTTATATTGTCCTTCCAATAGCATGAAGTATAGTAACCGGAGTATGATGTATCTTGCTTTGTATATTCTGTATATAAATATACATGTGTTAATGTGTATGTATCACGAAGCTTATTTTAAATAATGTTTTGGATCTTATAAATAGCCATATAATTATATCGTGTTAGAAAAAACGTTTTTAAACCCTTTGGTTTTGAATTTGTATTGTCAGAAGTTTGCTTGCAACCTAATAAATGGGCCAAATGGAAAAAGTTCGAAAATTTATAGGAATTTTTTTTGGTAGAAAATACATTTAGTTTTAAGCCGTAAAAGCGATAAAGCATCAAATTTGTGGGTTCTTTATAAACCTAACCCTATTTTAAATATGTTTTTTATTAAGTCATGTATTTTCATGATGGCTTTAAGCTATACTAACCAATTTTAAAGTTAAGATGCAATATTTTTTACATTAAACTCATTAAAAGAAGAAATAATAATAACATGAAACTTTAGTATATTAAAATTTCATATCTTTTGTCTTTAAAATCAGTTGTCTTTTGTTTGGACTTTAAGCCTTTTTTTTTTTTTTTTTTTTTAATTAAGAAGACTTCATCCAACCAATGCCATAATCCATTTGTTAGGTATATGAGATTTTTAAAGTATCTTGGTCTATTTGATTCTTCTTTTTCCTTCATGGAAGAATTGAATGGAGCAAATTAGCAAAATCTTAGCTTTGTGAAAAATGACATCACCCATGATAACGATTAATACATTCCGATAAATCAAGCATTTGTTTTTTCATTTTGTAAGTTCATCTTTAACTATCTCATTACTTCACTTCCAAATATGGACAAAAATTCAAAAAGAGAACATGTTTTAGACATGTTCTTCCTCCAAGTTTTCATCTCCAAACATATTGTAGCATTATTTAGCTCAAAATTTTGTATACTAGAGTAAGTTGTATCTACACAAGAATTTTATGTAAATATTTTTATTTATAGATTTAAAAAAATAACTATCATAAAATGAAAATAAAACGATATACTAAATTAATAATGTTTAAAATACATATAATATAATATTTAATCAATAATATAAATAACGCACAACAATAGTTATATTTTTGTTAAAAGTATTTTTAGACAATGTTGTAGTTTAATCCTAGGACGATTAGCCTTCTTTGCATTACATGCTGTTGTACAGAGTCATGAAATTATTTTCAATTGTAAAATAGAAATATAGTACAAACGCGAATGTGATGCAATATACCATGATTTGCAGTAATAAGATGGCATTGTATAAGCACATGGGGGACACTTACGTGGTTTTAGTGCTTCATTTCACATCTTTGAAACAAGACCATTATGACATGGCTTATCCACCATTCCATTTTCCTTCATTTCCAAATCAGCCAAGGAGCTAGGTGGAACATCCACAGCTGGCGAGCAGTTAAAGAATCCATGTGGCTGACATTCATCAGATAACCATTGTGTTAATTCTTAAAAAAAAAAAATGCCAATAATTGGCGATATAAATATAAAAGAAAGGAGCATCGACTACCATAAGAACAAATCCAATATGCTCCACCGGCATAACAGGCCAATCTTCCAGTCGTGGGACGTGTGTAATTCCAAACACATACCTGTCACCATCCAAAAATATTAAGGGTATATTCCCTTTTTGGTTCCCGAGTTTGTTCAAAATTTACATTTTTGGTCCCAAAATAATTCTCCTGCAATTTTGGTGTCCATAGGAACCAAAATTGTTGCAACATTTAGAAATAGACACCAAAATTGCTAATAAAAGCTGGTTAAGTCCAAAACTCCAATTTTTGAGCAAACCATAAATGTAATTTACTCATAACATAAACATGAATAAATTACATCTTTGGTCCCTGAGAATAGTTGATTTTTGCAATTTTGGACCCAAAAAGTTTACTATAGCAATTTTGGTCCTTGTTTAAGAATCTTTTAATTATTTTGGTCCTTATTTGAGAATCTTGTAACGTTTTTGGTCCCTGTTCCAATTAAAATTACTATTTTGGTCCCTGAGTATAGCAGATCTTTGCAATTTGTCCAAAACATACAGTTATGAGTGATTTACAAATTTGCCCATTGTTCTTTACTCATAATCGTAAGTTTAATCCAATTTTTAAAATCTTCTTAAGGTCTTCCTTAAGTAAGTTTGCATTTTGTTGCAGATATAGTCCCTCTGGTCTTAAATTGGACCAAACTGTTTGAATAATGCATAGGGACTAAATCCGCAATAAAATACGAACTTTAGGGAGATTTTAAAAGTTGGACCAAACATGCAATTTTGGTAAAGCACAGGGACCAAATTCTGTAATTTACTCAAGAGTTATTTTACTTGGAACGGACATGGACCAAAATCGCAATAGAAACCTTTTTAGGAATTAAATTTAAAAAACCAGCTATACTTGGGTACCAAAAATGCAATTTTACTCTAAATTTAAACCAAAAGAGTCTGTTTTCTCCATAGAAATGAGAAGGAAATAAATTAATACCAAAGAACTAGGTCTGTTTCTTCTAGAGACCGATTCTGTTTAACCCAAGTAGCCAATCCCTCACCAACACGTGGATTCTGATTAGGAAACTCGCCACCTGGAAACATTTCTTCCGGTACATACGGCGTCACCCACAGATTATGCATCAAAAAAGCGGCTCTCCTTAAAAACTTAGCCTCTGCCCCACCTAACGGTAAACAATTAGATCCAGGTACTAGTTTGTACCCGGTCAACTGACCCGTTCGGTTTACAGTTCTCGTGTTCCTGATCTAAATCACAAAAGTTAAAATAAATTATTTCAAGAAATTAAAATCATGGATTTTTTTTTTTTTAAGTTTGAAAAAACTCACCACCCAATGTCGTGCAGATGAAGGGTTACAATCACGTATTGCTTCTAGTTCTGTTTTCAAAAGCTTCTCTTCAGCGTAGAAAGCATTGTTGTGTACATTTGATTCCCCTGGTCCTTCAACTTTTACATCCAGCTCAACCACCTATAATTCAATCACTCTATTAATTTATAAATATAAAAAATATAAAACTGTTTTCAAGAATGTTAACCTGATTGTGTGATTCACCAGGTTTACAATCAACAGACATATCCATTCGAGCAACAAAGAAGTGTTGGTGAACAGGAGCATAAAGTCCAGGAGCAATCATAGTCCCATATTTTCTAGCTTCACCAGGTTGTAAAGCTCCTAAGCTTAAAATTCCAGTTAATTTTACCTCAGCTTCTATTTTTCCATCCTGCAACAAAATAAAATTATTCCTAAAATAAAAAAGATGTTACACACTTACACTATAACTAATAGTAAGTTATAATGGGTTATAACTTGCCTGATAAAAATACCAGTAGAATCCGTACTCGTAATTGGCGACAGTACATATAAAAGACACAACTAGCCTTCTAGAACGTCTTACTTCAGCTAAACCTGTTCTCCAATCTTGATGCTTCCATAAAATTCCATGATCTTCTTCATGCAAGCAAACACAATCTTCAATTGTTTCAACACCGCCTGTGAAATTTGTCAAGTGGGCATCAAAATACTTGACATACCCCAAACAATCCGAACCCTGTCATAAATACAAAATCTTACATTAAAAAAAAAATAAATATGGGATTGAAATTTGAAGTAAGAAATTTGAAAGAAAAACAAGATTACCTTTTTAAGAGAATGAGCATTTTTTCCTAGTCCATCTTCACCTGCATCAAATGCATTTTTCCTGTAATGAGGATCATTTGGATCACCATAAGGAACCACCATTTCTACAAAGCTTAATCTGTGGGCCACGGGCCTACGACCCCGGCTTCCATCAACATATGCTACTGAATATATGATCAAACCCTCCCTTGGAGTGAACCCAATACGAAAATTCCACTGTTGCCATAAATTAAACAAAATTACAAAGCAATTAACATCGGTCATTGATTGTTTTCATCCAAGGATCGAGATTCAAAGACGTACCTTTTGCCATTGAACAAAATGGCCATTAACACGAAAACTAGGGCCATCAGGCTGAACAATATTTAAGGGTTTGACATCACTTCGGTCAACACCTCCTCTTGTTTCGCCAGCTGTGTAATTTCTCAATGGATCAGCTGGTGGTAAAGGAACAAGTTTACGGTCTTTAAACTTGATTACAACCATATTTTGCATGTCAACTAAAACATCAATTCCTTCGACCGGACGCGCATAACCGTTTTCCATGGGACAATCGCTTTCTGTCCTACAAAATATAAGCGGTTTAGCTAGCCTACGGTTAGGTGCATCGGCTTCACTGTGGTAACCAACACACCATGGATCTACCATCACAAGATCCATGTCTTCAATACCCCTTCTCTTCATGGCCTCACGAAATGGCGGGAAGTCCTTTACAATCGCTTCACATTCAGCATATTCAACAGCGTCCTGAAAAATTTGGTAATTGGTAAAGAACAGACAAAAAGAGAAACAAATTTTGATTAAGGAAAGGTGTTATGATTGTATACCATTGGAGGTTGTACATCAGGGACTACTTTAGATGAGATGACTTTCCCTCTATGGTGACCACCTCGAGTTAGGGCATGGACTTCTGATAACTCAACAATCCATATGCTGGTTTCATTTGATTTCTTGTTGTAGACAATGAGTCTAGCTTGTCGAGGGGGGAGTTTTGTTGGGATTATGGGTCCTCCTTTTGTTCTTGGTAGTAATGATGGTTGAAAAGGTGGGAAGAAGTATGCATCGGCTAATGCAACTACGCTTTTTGATGGTTCCACAAGGACTACTTCTATGAACCGCATGCTATCTCTCACCTGTGTTTGGATTTTATGTTAGGTTACAGATTTAGAAGATTTTGTAGGGTTAGAAGTTATGAATGTGTGGGAAGTATTAACCTCTGGAGTTGCTCCTGCAGCCCTGACAGTTGCCACGGCTATGGAGATTTCAGCAGCAGCTAGAGGATCAAGTGGATGGCGACTCTGCATCCTCACCATACTTGTTGGCCCAGTTCCTGAAGGAACAAGTTTCAGTCAATACAATTTAGTATCTCAAACACTTGTAGTTTGTACAATGCCTTCTTCATGATACCTAATCCCAAAGAAATCATTGATAACTCCAGTATCTCAAACACTATGTAACTGCATTTGATATACTAAAATGTATGACAAACCATTAGGTGATATTACGATCCATCTATATATAATTGGAAACGCATTAGTTGTTCTCAAACAAGGTGCTTAGGACTGCATACGACCTATTTTGACTGTAGGATAAGGATATTTCCCTACAAATTAGCGTTTAGTCAGTTTTTTTGTTTGAATCTGTTACGCCAATTCTACAATTGCAATCCGTAGATCTGTACATATAGCTAACATAAACATCGGAATTGGAATCAAATTTTGTACTCATGAAGGCCTTTGATTAGCACGTTATACATAAAAATCCAACTACGATCACATATTAAATCGGTTTCATTTTCACCTACTTCTTACCGAAAAATCGGAGATCGCGAATAATATTCGCGAATAATACATTAACAAACAGGAGTAATCAAATTAAATTTTCACACAAATCATTTAAGTCCGATTACTACCTTTAGCAGCAGCAGTAGCAGCGGAGGTTTGAGTAACAACGGGGCCAATCAAGTTACCGACAGAAGTAGCTGTGCCGCGGTGGCGAATCTGATCGCCGACGGAGGGATCAGAGGTCCAATCCTGGACAACATCGGCAGCAGAGGACGACGTAACGTCTCGGAGGAGAAGAGCCGTAGCTTTTTCCGAAGATGAGGCCATTGCAGAGGTTTATGAAGCTCACTGTAAGCGCCGTATTTTTGGTTACCACTGTGGTAGTACTCCACTGACATACAGCAAAACCTCTATCTCTCGCTCTATACGTATATGTGTCTATATGTTTCCCTCTCTAAAATAATGTGCATAAAGCTTCCATATTCAATAAGATCAATTTATTTAGTGGAGAACGGACAAGTAGCTGTAGTGGAAAGTGGAAACGGAGAAGAAAAGGAAAAAGTTTTACGACAAAAGTGACGTCGAAAAATAACATTATTTTACAAAGAAAAATAACGACTAGATATTATAAGTTTAGAACAAAACATTAACTTAGGCCGAAAGAAGTGGTGCCTCCAATATTTGGGAGGCAAACCCGTCACGTAGGCGTCACGTCAGTTTTATTGGCAACATCATTTTGTTGTTGCAGTCGAGGGATGGGACGTTGGCAACATTGGTTTTTTTTTTAATTTAAAAATTCATATATTAAATAAAAATAAAACATAACATTTTTTAAATAAAAATAAAACACATCAAATAACATTTCATTGAATGAAAAAGACAAATTACATAATCCTACGAAATTAAACGTTCCAAATTTTAAAGAAATTAAAGACGTCGATAGTTGAAATAAAAAAAACTACAAATTATATTTATTGCGGATTTGCTCTTTGAGGGTCATTGCGGCTTCGTAATGCGCCCCAGAAAGGTGATTAACGTCTTGCAAAAATATTTGGATTTCCGCTAGCCGGGTATTTTCTTGCCACTGATTATCCAACGAGGCGCGCAATCCTTGAAACTCCTCACGCATTTGGACAAATTGTTCCATTCGAGAACCCGCTGAAGAAGTTGATAAAGTCGCCTTTCCCTTTCGTTTAGCCCGGTCTCTACCCATCGGACGTTGAGGCCGTGACGGTTCCACTTCTTCAACTTCGTCAACGTTATCGTTAAGGTTGACGTCGATATGACCATCCGAAAAAACTTGATAAGACCCCGACTCGGATGTTTTGCTTCTCTTGGACTCCGAACCACCACCCATTTCCAACTTCCAAATGTTTTCCCATTTTTGGCTGTGACGAACAACATTCCAAGCGTGTATGAATTTAAATTGCTTCGCGTTGTCGTCTCGGTACACATAGTGCGCTTTGTCCAAAATACTCGCCTCGTTTTCACCACTTTTCCATTGATTCACCAAGTTGACGTAAATACTATTGAAACTCATGACGCATCTGCTCATGTTGTTCCATTTGGTGTCGCATTGGTCTTTGTTTCGGTATGACCTCCCTTTCTTCATGCCTTTGCGAAATCGTCTTGTAACACGCAACCAAAACCGATCACGATTTTGATTTTTTCCCTTTTTTGGATCCTCTGAAACATCGATCCACGCACGAGCAAGCTCCGTTTCCTCTTGAACCATCCCACTTGGTGCTTGGGGCCCGTCCTCTTCTTTGTTGAGGTGCTTGGGGCTCCTCGGGTTCGGATGAGGAGTCCGAAATTTCCTCCTCTTGCTCGTCTTGGGGCTCTTCGGGTTCGTTTTGGATAGGTGCTTGCTCGGGTGGACTTTGGGTTTGTTGGAAATTGAAGTTCGAAGATGACGATTGATGAAACGGATTGAAGGAAAAGTTGTTGCGGCATTATCCCGAATTGCGGATAAAATGGTGCACCGCTCAACATCGGTTAGGAGAATACATCGAGGCTTCGAATTGTGGACGATACGGTGGCGGAGACGACGGATCGTACCCAAATATATTTGGGTTGTTTTGCGGATTGTTTGAAGTGTTGTTGGAGGGATTGTTTGAGAACATTTTTTTTGCTCAAAATGTGGGTAAAGGATGTGTAAAAAAACTCAGCTCAATTGTATGTATATATATAGAGAGTAAATGGTTATTTTTGAAAAAAAAAAGTAAATTAAAAAAAATGACAGTTGTTAACGGTCAAAATGCCTCGTACTTCACAAACCCGCAAGAGAGAGAAACGGCAAGATGGTGCCGCTGAGAAGATGCCACTGAGGCATGCCGCGGTTGCGGCCCGGTTTTGCCGCCGGCATAAATGCCCACGTCGGATGCCGCCAACGAAAAACATGTCCACTCCTTTCAGCCTTATATTCATAAATCTTTTAGATTTAATAATAACACTAGGTTAGAAACCCGTGTAACACACGGTTGATAAATAAAAAAAACTTACATATTAGGAAAAACATTTTATTTTAAAAGTAGGATGTTATTAATGAATTTTTTTTTTTGCAAAATTCAATGTTAAAATGGATATATTTTCCAGAAAAAATGTCCTGTAAATGAGCTTTAATATAAATGAAATAACTTTTTTTCCAAATCATCTTACAAGATTTTGAAAAAAAAAATCATTTTTTAAAAGTACGATGATGAAATTTTTTTGCAACGTTCTAATTTTTCTAGAAAAATATCCTGTAAACAAACTTTAATGTAAACTTTCCCAAATCATATAAAAAGAATTAATAAAAAATCAATTTTTAAAAGTACAATGTTATTAATGTACTTTTTAGTAAAGTTCAATGCTAAAATCGATATGTTTTTTTAGAAAAGTGTCCTATAAATAAGCTTCAATGTAAAGAAAATGAAACTTTTCAATATCATCTAAAGAGATTTAAAAAAAATCGTTTTTCAAAGTACGATGCTATTAATGAACTTTTTTTGCAAAGTTCGAAGCTTAAATCAATATTTTTCTAGAAAAATGTCCTATAAATAAGCTTTAATGTAAAAGTAATGAAACTTTTGTAGACAAATAGGTAACATGTTAGTTGCTTTATTCATTAAGCCAGGTTTTTGGGTTAAACCAATTAAGTCATTTTGTCCATATTAAATAAAAAAGAAAGAGTCGTGTTTAACAGCCGAGATCAAATTACATTAAAGTATATCATTAAATCATATAACTAACCAGATCTTGCATTGCTTTACATTTAGTTATCGTACAAGATAGTCCAGTCTAGTCTCTCCCCGCTTATTCATCAACTCAAAAGCCTAAAAAGATTCACGAAAAAAATTATTCAACTTTTTGGTCCTCGATGGACAACAAAAGTTCGGTATTACTTAGGGTTTACCGGCATGCACAATAAGCAACCAACTGTTGGTTCATTTTAAAACATAAGCATTTTGGATATTTGACATGATTAAATTTGAATAGCAATTGTTTGAACATCCTCTTCTTCTGTCCAAGTTATTTCATCCCTCTTTAGTAGCCTAAATACCATCATATATACAAAATCAACAACTTTAAAACATAACATTCCAAAATTTAAACACAGCTACGTGAAAATGATTCTTACCAAATGTTTACCATGATTTGGTTTGGGTTTATTGTTATTCTCTCTAGACATGACTTTTTAGATAATAAATAACTACAATTTGCCTGCAAACAAATTTTGACTCCCATTATATACACTTAAGGATATTAAAAATTAAAAAAAGATAAAACCAGGAACTTTAAATAAAAAACATACATTTGTGTGGGTATGTGTGTGTAGGTAGTGTTTCTACATATTAATGAACCCGATAAATCACCAAAGCCTTTGCGATCTTATTCTTTTGCCCACAAGAATAACTTCCAGAAATTAATCAAAAGTAATAGGTACCTAGAATTCAAATTGGTTTTGTAAAAATCTAATAACCTGTGAGAAATGGGTTAACTATTGATCATAGTTTGAATCAAGTGGTTCAACATGCACTAAATTGCGTGTTTTAAAGGGAACATTTGTCTCCTTTATAGGTTATGGAGGTTTTATGAGGGGTGAAGGAGGCGCAGACTCGTAGGGTTTCGCATACCTAGTTCATGTGGGTTCTGGCCACAAAAGTCCTGCAAAATCGAGGATATGAAAACATGAGTCGGTTTGAATATCAGGTAAATCGAGATCTAATGGTAGCCCTTTATAGAAAACAACTTCGATAAAAGTAAAAAATATAATTAAACTTCTTTTCAACCTTCGATTCTCGTTTCATGATTGTATCCACTCAGAAATCTCATCTTTAGAAAGCCCTAACCTTACAGACGAACACATGGGAATAGCAAACATAAGGACGATGAATTGAATAAAAACACCCCATCCCGTCAAAGACAGTAGAATATTCATATCAATAAAATATCAACAGAGAATAAATACCTTATTTGAAGACTCGTCCTTATCGTCGGACTCCATCATATATAAAAAAACCTAGATCAGCGAGATATATATGAATTTGATTGATCTTGCTAATCAACACACAATCTGGGTGACGAAAAGCTGATTTGTCGTCATGAAGTTGGAAACTCTAATCAATCCCTGATTTATCGTTGTTTCAGTTTTCAGCATATCTTTCCAAAGTTGTATCGATCAGTGGTGACATGTAAAACCAAAGAGCGGGAAAAACAGGAACGGGGTGCTAGAAAATGGACGCGTGGCAAAATTGAAGTATAGAAAAAGGACATGTGGCATTTTTGCTTTTTCTTTTATTAAGATAGAAGATTAAGGTTTTTCAAATATAGCTATTTATTCTACAGGCCTCGAATGTAAAACTACCATTGAATCTACGAAAACGTAATGCATAAACTTCGTCTTTAAAAAAAATCACTTACAAATTTCACCTATAAAAATATTAAAAAAATGTTTGATTAGCAACAATGCAAAAAGGAAAGTTCACCGTGAATAGTTTTTCGCACGATGGCCAATGAAATTACTATTTACCTGTTATTTTTTTCACTTCACAAATCAAAACTTTTTTTTTTATACTTTTACAATGAGTTTATTCGTAAACAATATTTTTTTTTTCATACGCAACAAATTGAGGAAAATTAATAATTATACTCTTTTTTGGTTATACACTTTAACGTTTAGTTCCTGAATTTTGGCATGGAGAGAAAAGAAAATTAATGAGAGAAAAAAAAAGTAAGAGAAAGGAACATAAAGTTATATTTTTGTATTCTCGAGTTTAAAAAAAAATATTTTATGTGTTCCCGAATGGAAAGGAAGTGAAAGACAATCTATAATTAAGTGTTATTTTTACCAGTAATTTCATTTCCTTCTAAATTCTTCCAAATCGAAATGAAAGTTAGGAGGGAATATTATATTTCTCATTCCCTTCTTTTTTTTTTCCACTTCCTTCTGTAAAAAACTCGGGAACATAAAAACTTTTCTTTTTTCCTCTTAGTTCCACCAACTTCTCACACTTTCTCTCATTAAATGAGACTCGGGAACACAAAGTCTTTAACCCTTCCCCGCCTATAATCAATTATATTGTCACTTTGACACCTACTTTCCAGTTGTTCGCCTCCCCTTCTCCCTTACCCACCTGTGTGACAATTGTAAACTTTGGTCAACAAAAGTCAACTATAGTCAAACGAAGCGTACGTTAATCTATATGTTGAAAAGTTATTTTCCATAACTTTTGCAATGAATTATTAATATTATAGTATTACGTATGCTAAATCAAACAAATAACGATTAAAAGTCGAAAATACGAACAGCAAACTACTGTAGCGTAAAAATTCGATAATCGTACAATTATTATTTTGAGAATAATAATATTCATAAAGTGATCTACTCGTAAATACGAAACTGTGGATATATAGAACGTCGAAAACGGAGTTCGAATGTGAAAGTTATAACGATTAAACCGCTGTGAACGGATAAATGTACACAGGGTTTGGACTCAAATTTCAAAATGTGGTTCCTTAAACATCACATATGAAATAAAAACTTATATGATAAGTAACGTAATAGTATCTAGTATTTAATTCCAAAGCTAAATACAATTTACGGTAAAACGTCAAAAATCGCGAAATCGGAAGAATACCGCGCTTAAACGCGTATTCCGACATCCAACGAGTTATGTTTCAATCAAAATAAATGTTTGACAATGTTTTTATACAAAATAATTATTTAGAACTTCGTTTCGTTAAAAACGCATAAAAATTTACTAAAACGACTTACGATTTTATAAAAATCACCCATTTTTATAAGTACATTGCTATTTTTATAAAAACTAACCCTACCCTACCCCACCCCCACCCTACACTCATTTGGCTGAAACAAGTGCTCCATTAAGACTTTAGTGGTAAATATTTAAAACCTAAGGCACTTATGAAGCTAGTAATTTTATAATAGGAAATATCTAAGTATAAATCTTCCAAGAGAGACTAGCCAAATTCATTTGTATCCAACCAAACTTCTTCTTTCTTTCCTCTCCCTCTTGCTCACGGCTCCAAGACCATCACCACCATCTTCACTTTCAAGTTTCAATTTCAAGCTCTATTCACAAGATTAAGTAGTAAGTTTCATTCCTCTTTTGATTCTAATATACATAACACAAGTTCTACACCTTTTTACACACTAACATCTATCAAAATCTATTGGATATTAGCTTTGTCCAAGAGTCATCCAAGTCCTAGAACCAAACTTTTCAACCTTCTACCAAGAAACCTTAAGATCTACCACTCAAGGTGAGTTCATACCCCTCATTTTCATCTTTTCAAACCTTTTGGGGGAGAATACAAGTTCTTTTACTATAAATGTTGTTTTATCCAAGTTTATATGTGTTTTATTGTTATACATGTTGATTTATACAAGTTTATAAAGTTAATATTTGTGTAAAAATGCTCTTGACATAAAATATGAATAGATCCATGTATTATGAACACTTTGACATATTAAGTTATGTAAAAATTACAAAACTACAAATAAACCATACAAAAATACTAGATCTTGGACAAAATACTATAAAGATGAACTTGACATAAAATATGAATAGATCCATGTATTATGAACACTTTGACATATTAAGTTATGTAAAAATTACAAAACCACAAATAAAGCGTACAAAAAAAAAATACTAGATCTTGGGTAAGAACGTTATAAAAATGAAGACTAGTAAAAACTACGTTTTTATAAACAAAAATATTATTTTCCAACAAAAATGGTTATAACCAAGTTATTACACCATTTTTGTGAGAAATATCTTAAAAGATGATATTTATAAACATTTTAACAAGTTACTTCGTTAATATTCGCAAAATATGATTGCTACGACGGAATTACTAAAAATAGACTATTATTGGAATAGTTTACGAACATAAGGTTATATTGACGCTTAAACATGACAAAAATAATTATATAAAATTATATAATTATTTAACAACACTATATTATCATGGGAAAAATGATAATGGACAATTACAATAGTTTTTATATACAAATCGTACGTAAACAAGTTGATTGAAATACATATATTTTGTGAGATGAATCTTCACAGTACTTTTATAAGTACCTACTATAAGTCCTGTACATTTATAACCAGAGTCTCGGTAAGAGAGCGCGATATTTGAGTACAGATCTATACGGGCTTGACAACCCCGCACCTGAGCTGCTCGCTACAGCTAGACCGGCAGGTCTGAGGTGTCCAAATGTCTACCATTTCGACGCTTGAAGAACGTCGCAACAGGCCAACTAGTCACAGTATGGTTATAGGGTATCTCACGGGGAAAAATATCAACTTAATAATTTCTTTTATAAATTATTTACGTTATTATTATAACAATTCAATTATAATTCCAAAAATATAATACCGATTGATCTACTTACGAGAGCGGTGTCTAGGCCGATCAATTGAGCTAGGTTGTTGGATTTCCGAAAGGCGTATACGCTAAAAGGGTCCTACCTCCCCATTTGATCTTCTACCTGGCCGTTCTTTATTTGATAGTCATGAAATATTATATTGGAATTAATAAAGAGTAAAACCAATTTATTACACTACAATTATACATATTACATTTTAGTCTTTGGGAGTTAAAGACTTGGTCATTTTTATAAGAAAATATAGGATTTTCTTGGTTCTCAATTACTACCGTTTACAAACAAAGGGCTTTTCTATTACAAAATCTTATGAACTCACCAACTTAATTGTTGACACTTTTTTAACTACTTGTATTCTCAGGAAACTGACAAGGTAAATGCAAGCGCTACAAGTAATGACGTTACGACGTCATTTTTATCTATTTTGTTATCATTTCAATTGTACTTGAGACATGTAATAAGTAAACTTTGTAACATTTGTAATTGATTTAAACGATGGTTGTGTGTTTGGATTTCACTACTATTCAACTTTGTTATGATATTGTTCATGAAGTCATCCACCCTTGAACTATTCCGCCAATACGGTTTGAGGGTGTGACAACCTGCTCCACCAATGCTTGCTCCATTGTCGTCGTTGCCCGTGTACCGTCGTCATTTGCATCACTCGTCATCGTTGCCTGCAATTCTGGTTTGCAATTCTACAATCTGTGAATTTAATGTGGTTTGCGATTTTTTACTTCCATCTTTTCTTTTTTGTTGCCTACAATCTACAACCTTCTAGGATGTTGTATATTTTTCTAAAGTCCTCATATTATTGAATGTTATTGAATGTGCAATCAGTTAATTGTGTTATTGATATCATTTAATTGTGTTCTTGAGATTAGTTAATTGTGTTCTTGAGATCAATTCTCGATTTTATTGAGATTAGTTAATTGTGTTCTTTAAATCAATTAGTTGTGTTGTTTATTAGCACCTGGTATTGAATGTGAAATCTAATTTCTGTGTGAATGATTGAATATACAATTTATAATCACTTAATGATTGAATGTGCAATTTATACTGAATTTCTACAAGAATAATTGAATTGAATTTATGCGTGACAGATGAGCTCAATAGAATCAACTACTTTGATGCAATACATGAAAAACTTCATATGACTATTTCAAAATTTGACTTGTGTGATGATTTATGTATGATATTTCACATAATCCCAAGGGGCGTATATCTCGTTTTTTCATTGCACACCCTTTGTCGATTAAATTGGTAAAAATCTTCTCAAATATCTTTGTGATGGATTGCACCTACAAAACCAATTGTGGAGTCCAATATCATGGTTTAGCAATGTGTGGAATAAGAACAACATAATCAAATACACGAGTTTCGGTGTCCAGTGTTCATGTATAAATGAAAGTAGTATACAAAATAAAATGTGATCAACTATACAAATAATAAAGAATTATCTATTCTAAAGCACTCAACTCTCACATGAACCTACATCTTGGTCATACCCAACAAATGAATACAATATGACTATATATAGGGGTACACCGTGTCCTGGGAGAATATTCCACTATAATAAATGTGGGTCATCCAAGCCTTCAAGTCATCATAGCATAGCATTGCAACCCAACACCAATAAATATAACATGTCACACATTGATATCATTGGTGTTTCATGTCTTAATACATTTTTGTATTTTGGGTTTGTTTTCTTGGAAAATAAATTGAAGAAAAATATTCTTGCGGATTACGTGTGTTTAAGGAGATTATTGGGCAATATAATCAACCGTCTTTGATCATGATAGATAGGGAATTGACATTAATGAATGGCATAAAAATGTATTGGCAAATTGTTAGAAATATTTTAGGCGTACCGAGCAGTTTGATATTTTCACACCTAAAATTGGGACCATTTTATCTCATTATTGGTTCTCATCATGAACAGGGAACACAACCTCCTGAGCATCTTCGATGTTGGGTTCGTCATCATTATCAACTTCACTTTTAATGTTGGTAACACCTATCAATTTGTTCAAAAACTTATCGTCAACTGTTTTGTCAAAAGAATGCACTCCCTCATCAGCTTCATGCTCGTATTCAAGCGTATAAGACTTTTATGAATCTTTGTCATCATCTTGGTCTTCATTAGGGTCAACCCAATCAAGAATTGGTTGATTCTAGTGGTCAATGTAAACATTCATTCTTAACCCATTCATAGCATCATAACCCATTTCAACAAACTCAATGTAATAATCATCATCACTTCCAATTCTTCTAATCTCATGTGCTAATGCTTAATGTCTACCACATTAATAGATATTGTCACAACTTGCTTTACATAACTTTCCAAAAAAATTCCTTAAAATATTTTAAGTAGAATATACCAAAATCCACATCTCGAATCGAGACTCGAACTCAATCCAAGTACATTAATGGGTATGGTGCAAAAAACCCATTGTAATGAACATCGATGATAAGTAACTTAATCGACGAATACTCCCCTCCATGTTATAATCGTCTTCAATTCAATTCCACACTGCTATTTCAAACCCTAATCGACGATTTGCGGAGGTCAATTTCAAAGATGGATGCAATTGAGATTTAATTGGGGAAGTAATCGGGTGTATTTCGAACGGTAATAACTGATAAAGGGGGTAAATGTGTGTAATGGCCACGTAATACGACACATAAGCCTTAATATCTTACGTAATTCAACGAAACCGGGTAAAACCGGAGATACCCGATCATAATGGTAAAATGTATACACATTCAACAAGTTAGATGATTAAATGAGTACAAAAAATAAAATATTACCCATACATGAACAAACCGAAAAGATAGTTACTAGGGATGAGCATATGGATTAGAAAAATAGAACCGAACCGAAAACCGACCAAAATCAAACCGAATTGGGACTGAATATAAATATTCGGTTTTTAAAAGATGATAATTCGGTTTCGGTCCGGTCCCCGAACCATGTTTACCCCTAATACTACTCTTGATCATGAAAAACTGAACCGAACCGAAAACCGACATAATCGAACCGAACCATAACCGAATATTTATATTCGGTTCGGTCTTCGGTTTTTAAAAAATTTTTAATTCGGTTTCGGTTTCAATCTGGTTCGGTTCAGTTTTTGGACCACGCTCATCTCTAATAGTTACCCATTTAAATCATTTTCTTAAAAGTTATATATAGATCTCATAATTTAATGAAAAAGTTCTCATTAACCATTATGAATACCCGCTATAACTATAACTATGAATTTTGTTAGGAGACATTGGGTATTTGGGTTCCCTTTTAAATTCCATTCGATGAGTGTATTTTAGCCTCAGATAATGTCCATGGGCTAAAAAAACTCATGAAGAATGAATTACAACTGTACAAGGCCCGAGGAGAGTTGCCTTCCGGAGTTCGTCTATCAGAAATCCATTTTATGACGTCGAATTTATCGGACCACCGTCGTGGCTAGTCGGAATTTCATAATTCATGTTTCGGTAAAACCTTCAATTGATTTTGGACGTAAAAAGTAATTTTATGCGAGGAGTAACGAAGAAGATCACCGATTGATCGCTCCTTTTCTTCTTTTGTCATCAAATCCACTTGATTCATCAAGCCCATATTGTTTTTCTGATGTTTTATCCTTATCGGTAGCACTACTCCCGTTTGAGTCGAAAATCGTATTTCTTACGTTATTTCAGGTTCTCTATTACGAAGTTATCACTGCAGTTTTTATATAAATCAAAGCAATTCTATCTATCGAGTGTTTTGATGTATAATTGGTGATTTCCATGCTCCAGTTTTTCTGACAAAAAAAGATGGACGAAGTTGATCCATTAATATGAAATAAACAGATTCTGAAAACCTATGAATAAAAACGAGCTTAATACCAAAATTTGTGAGATTTTCAGAAAAACATTAAACTTAAAGATTGGTTGGAGCCTTTCCTTGAAAGGACTCTCCAAAAACAGGCGTATGTCACTTTATGCTACGAGCACACGGTATTCTTTAGTAAAAGGCGAAAGAATAGTTCGCTTTGTGCTCACAGCGTGGCTGCGTGAGTTTTAATATCCCAGCTCTTTGTGTTATATAGGAACTTCAAACACTTCTGGTCCTTGTAAGCAGCCAATGTGGGATGAAACCCATACCTAAATTTCTCTTTTTAAACCTTTCCCCTCCTCTTCTTTTTTCCCTTTCTTTTATCTCGATTTGATTTTTGTTTTTATGTGTCTAAAGAAATGTTCAAAAATGCATTTCCAAAAGTAATTACGATATATTGGATATTCGTAATAGTATATTCCACTTTAATTAAGACAGCTGGTAAAAGATATTCCGATGGATATGTTTAGATTTTTAAGAACCCAAATACCCAATGGACAAAGTTACAAGACACAACTTTGTGAAAAAAGTGGGTCTTGTGAAATTAAACTAGAAAGTCTTGATGTTACGTTAATTGAAGGTGTATAGCCATAGGTAATCCGTAATAGTGTTTTACTTTTTATGACAGTAGTGTGATATTTTATTTTATTATTCCACCCGTACTTATCATAGTTTGTTTTTTATCAAGATTATCGCAATTTAAAGCTGAACTAATCAAATCGTCGGTTACAAAAGGCATATCCAAACATGTCATGAATTTCATTCTTTCCACTCCAATCAAACAAACGAGATGTATTTCCTTTACTTTAGTTTTCAGTCTATTACATTGACAAAAAAAATGTTAGTCGACAAATCAAACGACCATTCCTACTAATCTAGATATCTTTTTATTCATCAAATATCTTTTTCCAAGTCGAAGAGTATGACTTTACACTAATTAAGGTTTTTATTTATATATATGATGTTTAATTTTTGATTTTCTGTTTGTGACAATAATGTTCAAAGCTAAGAACATACAAAGGATTCATAAATTTTCTAAAAGTTTGGGGGTTTACCAAGATGTGACCAGATTTAATTATGTTTTTGTACAGGATATCATCGTTCATATTAATTTGTTTGTGTGTGAAATTGCTTTTTGATTTAGTTTTTCTTGAAAGTTTCAATGCAATGGCGATTCTTATTCTACCTTCTTCTACAACTGCTCATTATTGAAGATAAGGGTTTCATTTCCCCAAAACTATTCTCTTTATAATCAGAGGAACTTGGTGAGCTAGCACTAAAACTTAAGCTTTCCCTATTCCAACTTGAAATCAGTCCCCAAATTGCAGCAACTATTGTTATACAGGTTGATGTGGTTCTTGCTTTTATTAACATTAAATTTGATTTCATATTTTAAGCTATTTAGAGTGATTATAGGAATCAGGATCAGATACTTGCTATGTTCTTCCTTCATTGGTGAAGGTACGGAAAGAAGGGTTGGATGCTAATAAGAAAATAATAAGTTATGTGTATGTTTACCCGCATCCTTTAATTTATTTTATAGTTTTATACCTCTATATGATTATATATAAAATATATAATTTTAATAATAAACCTATGTATTTCTTAATTTATTCCAAATGGTAGATGTCATTTGGGTTTGCAATAGGACAAGCACTTATCGTTTCCTATTTTTCACTTTCGTATTTGATTTATGCAGCAAATGCGAGTCAAATGTAATGTTTAGTATCGATTTATACACCTTAGAACTTTTTTAATTATTAAATAATTAGGTTCTATATTTTATTTGCAGAGTGAAACACGTCATGTTGACAGTAGTATTGTTGGTCTTTGGTGTGATGACTACAACATCTATTTGTGACAAAATATCAACATTTAACCCTAGATCTTTGGTTAAAATGAATGAATTAACAACATATTTTCATTTATACCATACATGTTGCATGTGTTATTTGGACAGAATTGACCTTCTATTTTATTTTTGTTTTTCAAATCTGCAATGTGACAACAGTGGGTTATTATTATTTTATTTTATTTCTATTTTCAATTTTGGATAAATGTAAAAAACAGTAGCATACTTTCATTTCTTTGTTTGTTATAACAATCTACTTTCATTTTTTCTATTGTAGATGATACTTTCGGTCTTATTCTTCTCAAGACATTTCACTTTGAAAAAATTTCCAAATTAAAGCATCTTAATTGAAAAAAATTAAAACAATTATACCAATTAAGATTGCTTTGTATTTTGGATGACATTGTACTAATTAGATGGATTTCAAAGTAAAATGTGGTGATTATAATTAGATGAAATGATGGATTTCCATGTAAAATGTTATGATAAAAGAGACGAAAGTGGAATGCTATAATAAACAAATAACTGAAAGTAAGTTCATGTTTCTTGAATTTAACCCTTTTAAGTATCTTTTGCATTTTGTAAATACATAACACTTCCCTACAACGCGCGGGTTATAACACCTAGTTAATAACTATTATGGGAAATCTCCTAATTTTTGCTTAAATTTTAGGAAAATTAAGTAATAACAAATTTGACTTTTTCACTTATGAACTTGGTAGATAGTACGAATCTGAATCTAAACCCATCATATTTATTAGAACCTCCTTGGTTGATTTGATCGATATAGCTCACAATCTTACACCAAACAGCCGATTGAAGGCATGCATTGATTAATAAATGGTCAAAGCAGAAATGAGAATATTGGATCACCTTCACTGTTTCCCTTTAAGTTGATTTGAGCATTTACTCCAAATCTTATAGTTGTCATCAAAATGAGAGACTGGGTGATGGAGTTATCAAGTTTGACATGTTTATCTTTATCGGTATGCATACATATTAACAACGGTGATACACAAGCGTCGGTGTCAGTAAATGGCAACATTGGGGAAAAGTTGTTGTAGAGATAAAAAGCTACGAAGAAGAAATTTGTGAGGCGGACAAGGATGAGAAGGGTTAAAGAAAGAGAGACGAAAGGTAATAGGGAAGTGAAAAGATGGCGTGGTCAATCTAATAGCATTAAGGAGTCTTCTTCTTGTAGTAAGCTAAATCGGTAGAAAATAAGGGTAATGTTGATTTGAAATAAATGATGGTATTGATACGAAGGTCAATAAGAAAAGGCTGGATAGACTAAATACATATTATTGTTAATTATACATACTTTAAAAAACAACGTAATCATATACGTTGTACAAACATAATAGAAGAAAACCGAATAATACAAATGCTATACAAAGTTGGTGATGGAAGAGCAAACAGATAATAAGACAATTATATAGCTAGAGAGGAGGCAGATGGAGTAATGTGCAACAAGAAAAATAAGTGCTTCTTGGAGATGGAAGATGTAGAAGGATAGAAAGGGAGGTAGTCGGTAGGCAGATTAGGAGGTGTTAGACATAGACAACTATTATAACTAGCAGGAAGGAAGAAATAGCAATGAGGAAGGAGATGTGTGAGAACGACGGAGAGAATATAGAGTGAGAAACCAACACGTAAGTAAGACGTATGGTTGTTAGTTTTTTATTCTAATTTTAAAAAACTACATTTAAATGATAAACAAGTTTAAAAAAACCAGTATCACATAAATATTTTTTAAAAACAGAAATTTTTTTATTAAAAAGTTAGTAAATCACCATGAAATAGTAACATTTTTTGTTGCTTAAATTTTTAAAGATTTTTTGTCAATTAATAGGCATTAAACTTCATTCTCGATATATTTTATCATTGTATGCGTTTTCTTTAACTTAACCAACTAATGCAATGGCGATTTGACATCTATATGATGCTGACATGACCTTTAATTGATATTTTGATTATGTTAGTAGGCACGAGTTATATTAATATTTTTTATGTTTAATTGATATTTTAGTGTAAGTTTTGTATTTAATAATGTGTTTAAATTAACCAACTAATGCAATGGCGATTTGACATCTGTTTTTTGTCAAAAATTATCACTTTGGTCCAAAAAGTTTTGGACGAACACTGCTGGTCGAAAATAATATATTTTTATGTGGTTTTGGTCTAATTTTTTTTTTGAAATACTGAAAATGACAAATTTGCCATTTTCATTTATTTTTCTATTTTCTTTTCACTATCATAATTTAAAAAAACAACAAAAACAAAAATAATATCATCCCACCCTCACCGATCCTCTCTCGCTTGCTTCAAACACATCTTCACGGGAACTCTCCCATCCGCCACCGATCTCCGATTAACCGCCTCCGACCTCCAATCATCCACCCTCCTCATCCCCCCCCCCCCTCTCTCTCTCCATGGAGGTTTCATTAAACCCTGCCTATTATAGTCTTTCCGATTCTGATAAGAGATATGAACAAGCAACTGCCATCAATCAAAAACCTAGGCCACTAATTCCTACAACAAAGTTCCATTAGTGGAACGACGAAAGAGAAAGGGTTTAAGCATATATTTGGGGTTTAAAAATACATACAAATCCTACTCAAATTGGATTTCTTGAACAAGTTCCTAGAAACAACACAAATCGAATTTCTTAAACAAGGTCTTCTGTTGAATCAGATGAGAGGGGAAGAGAGAGAGAGAGAGAGAGAGAAGGGGGAAAGGATGGGAGATTCAAATCCCATAAAAGAAGGTAATATATTCAATAATTTATTCAAATTCTAAAGTTTCGATCTAATTGAGCTCACCTTATCGCATTTCCAGATCCGTTCAATCATTTATTACTCCGTTGTATGCAAGCTCTGATACACAATCATCGCCACCCCCATCGTTCACCGCTACTATTGCAGCACCCTCTTGTTTCAATTTCCCAGGAATCATCCTTCATCGAAACGGATTTAGTCCTATGGAACAACATGGTTTTGGGTATTCTCAGAACAACAATCTCTCAGAAGAAGCTCTCTCTTGTTTCATACAAATGCAAAGATGATTGCACCTTCATTCCATCTATCTGAACAACTCGCCGAACAGAGGTGTGTGTGTGTGTGAGAAAGGAGAGGGGGGACAGGGGGTGTGGTAATTTTTTTGTTTTTTTTTTCAAATCAGAAAAGGGTAAATGAATTAAAGAAAATACAAAACCTAAATGAAAACGATAAATTTGTCACTTCCAGTATTTAAAAAAAAAAATTGGACTAAAATCGCAAAAATAATCCTATTTTAGACCAGTGGTGCTAGTCTAAATTTTTTTGGACCAAAGTGACAATTTTAGACAAACCATAGGGACTAAGTTTGCAATTAACTCTATTGTATATTATGCTTAAAGTTAAAGAGTTAGCATTAAATATAAAAATAATAAATATTTAATTTTAGATCTTTACCTCAAAACAAATTCCCACGTATACAATTTTAAATCTTTACCGGACAACAAGGAAATGAGGCGAATAGATTATATATATATACTAGGTACCTTTAGACGGTCGTGCTAAGCACGACCCGTGAAAGAAAATTGGGTATTTACTTTACTACAACGTTAGAACGTCTTCAAGAAAGGATCATTTCTTTGGCAGTCAAGGATTAAAAGTGACCAACTGCAACACCATAAAAAGGCAAAGAAAGTTTCAGGAAGATGCATGGAATCATATGATGCAGATGGACACACTAACCATGGCTAGTCATTAAATTGACAGCGTCTTTAGCTGCAGTTGATGTGTTCAATTTGTTATAACTTCCAAACACAGACTTTCCATATCCTGTTACCTGCATATTAGTTGTAGAACAATGACATGTCTTGCATGATCCTTGCTCCTATATCACGGTTCAAATTTTTCGGAAGCTTAATTTTCAAATGCCCCATATTACATGTAGGGGTACGCTTCGGGTAATATATATATATATATATATATATATATATATATATATATATATATATATATATATATATATATATATATATATATATATATATATATATATATATATATATATATATATAAAAGATTTTGTGCATATCATATATTTAAATTAGAATTGTTTTTTTTAATGCTTTGTGAGGTCTCAATGGAGGTTTAGAAAATCTAAAGAAGCGACCATCACTGCATCACATACTCCCTGAAACAGATTAAATTTTCCAATGAAGGTAAATAACATGGCGTAAGAGATGCAAGAAAGAAAGTAGATAACAATTTAATTAACCTTGCGTACTTATCATCTTGGATCTTGACAATGCATGAGGATCTATGATCTTCAACACAATACTTACACATACAAGCTATACAACAAGGTAGCTCCACATAGTCTGCCAGTTTATACATATCAAACATATTTCCATATTCCATCTATCATTTTGAGTTTCAATTCCTTCATTCACTTAGCAGAAACAACACTTATCCATTGTGTTCCAGAAAGTTACAAGGAAAAGAAAAGCAAACCTGTCGAGTTCAGATCCAATCTTGGTAACCATTCCCTTCAAATCACCCAATATATCACTTAAATCATCCAACGTTTAGTCTTTGTTTTCATTTTCCAACTGATTTTAAAAAACACATACAGATTAAATACAATACAACAAAAATAACATAATGCTGCAATACTTTTCCAAGGATTTTATCCCCGTGTCCAAGCTGCTCTTTTTGCAAAAACATGGTCATTACAGTTTAGATGTCAAAGAACCTACTTCTACTATAAAGCCTCATGAATCGATAGATCAAAGACATCAACATGCAAGACAAAACTGGAAAAGAGTTCCCTTTTAAACTGGTCTCAAATCTTACATCAGTCCAAATGACAAAATTGCCCTCCTCATACTTATCATTGAAATAGCCATAGAAAGCTTGTTTCATCATGTCTAGTCCAATCATGTGTCATTTAGCAAAATAATTAGATTTATTTACCTTATACCCAAATCTAACCCATGGATTTACTTAACGAAAGATGAATCCACCACGCTTCTTCAATAAGGTATGCCACATGTTCCCCCAAAACCCATACGGGCGCGTTGTATTTGTTTTGGTCCTGGTTACTATGACGAATGCTATCATGCATTAATAAACCAAATTTCAAAAATGAATCGTCGTATGAAATAGAAATAATAAAAGTTCCAACAATGAACATATTAAAATATATGAGAAACAAAAAAATATAACAATATTCATACCTCTTATTCTCTTGAATTTGACTCCAAACTCCTGAAGTATCATGACTTCCGCAACTTGAAAAAATCCTTTAAAAATAAAAATAATGATAAAGTTAGACAGATTACATATCTATATATCTTATAATAGAGACATATTTCAAAGCACCACATTCATTTGGAACTCCCATGTCTTTTCATATTTCCAATGACTTTTCAAATATCTTTTTATAATGCTTACTAATTTGAATATTTTTTCTTTGTCCCACATTGCTCAACACATATATATCTTATTTCCTCTTTTGCTTATATAATATCATTCATTTGCATCCATGATCCATCAATCTTGATCATAATATGACTTATCACTTTCAACTATTATTTGTTGGTGGACATTTTATTAAAATTTGTCTAAGTTTTAAATGAGTCTACTATTTGGTTTTGGATTTCAAAACTATTAGATCTCAAAAATGAAGATGGATATTACTAAAAACTTTTAAAAATTTATTACGTTACACGTTTAAAGTATGTTGTAGTAAATATGTGACAAATGTGCTTACTTTTTTAGATTCACAGCGATGTACATACATAAAAGAAATTTAGTAGCGAACGTTTCAGGATTTATCAAACAACTTAAATTGAACCATTATATGTTTGTGTGTGTCTATTATAAAAAAAGTAATGAAAACAATGTTTCAAGAAAAACTAATTATCTTTTATCACATTAATTTGATGTTTTTTTAATTGTGTCACATTGCTTCACACATCGGTTCTCTTATCATTATATCTTGATTATAACATGGTTTGTATATTGTTGTTTACTGGTCAATTTATCGTAAAAACATATTTTTAGCTCAAAGTTTCAAAGAACTCTACTATTTTGTTTTAGCTTTCAAAAGTATTGAAACTAAAAATATGAATATTAAAATGAGTTAGAAAAACTATTAAAACTCGATCGGGTTGCAAGTTCATGGTATGTCGTGTATCATATTTCAATTTGATGATGACAACGTTGCAAACAATTTTTCGATTTAATAAGGTATATATAAAAAAATTGAATCGTAAATGTTTGAACATTTTCAAAGTTCAAACATATATATCTATGAATATTTATCTAAATCTTATAATAGAATTCTTTTATTAAACATGATTTAATATGCATTGTTATCATGTACTACATTAGTTTGAATATTTTAAGAAAAAATAAAATAAAAGGGCGCTGATACGCACCCATCCAAATTTTTTGAAATCGAACCTAAAATTGGAACCAATAGTCTATGCTTAAGGTGGTTACAATCAAATACACAAATGAATAAAGATATGAGAGAAATGGTTTTAGACTCTTTACTTATAGAGCTTGCTTTCCCTTAAAATTTGTTTCTTAAGCAATATGGGATGAGATGTGTATTAATCTATTTACTTATAGATGTTTGATTTCCATTCAATTGTGTTTCTTAAGCGATGTGGGATGAGAAAATGATATAAAATAACACACTATGAAGGATAGTTTGATCCCATATTGTCATGATAAACCAACTTAAGAAACTTTTTATTATATGAATAAAAGTCTCCCTCAGAGTTGAAATATTTACATAAACCATTAGTCATTTTGTATTGTCAAAAACGTTTCCAAATATTAAACTTCAATGGGATATATAACTTAAAGTTCTATTATTTTTATTTTAATGAAGTTGAACTTTACATATATTATGGATGATGATGTTTTATCCTTACACTAATAACTTTGAGATTTGTGTATTAAATTAAAAGTGATTGAAAATAAGCGGGAAACACTTACATATATTATGTGATTATACATATTAAATTGAATTGAAAAGAAATAATACACATGATGGTGGGTGAATGAGATTGGTAGCAGACAGGCAGGAAACAAAAGCCAATAAGCTTTGTGTTTTCATCGCATATCAGTAGGTTCATGGAAAACGAGTCATATATTACATTATAGATGATGGTTTAGTTGATACAAAAGAAAAAGGCCGCTTAAGGATTTACTAAATCGGGTTTTGACCTTTGTTAAAAACCTACGCTTTTTTAGGCTAATTTTTTTACGGTTAAACTGTCCGTTGAAACGGGCTTCCATATGAACCGTCCGATTTTTGCTGGTTCATACAAACGGTTTTTGAGCAATAAAAACGATATAACCCGACCGCTTCTCTGTTTAAGTGGTTCTACTGGCCGGTTAGATCCAATTTTAAAACAATGAAAAAGACCAATAGGTAGATTTAATTAAAAGTCATCATTTGTTATTTTAGGTTTGTATTACTTTAAATAATTTGTATTATTACCATATGTAAAGTATATTTTTTTAATCATTTGAAATTTTTGGCGTCGTTTTTTTTGTTGAAAGTTTTATTAAATTTCATAATATTGAACATGAACTGGTTCTGATAAATTATATAGAATAAAATTTTAATTTCTTTAAGATTTCATTATTTAAAGTGTTTATTATTTTAAGCAAAAAATTTATTATTAAAAGGTACTATATTGATATTTCATTTATAACCAACAAGCCTACTTAGAAAATAAATATAATAAAAAACCTAAAAAATTGTATTTTGTAGAATTTCTCATTAAAGATTATTAAACATTTAGTGTACATATATATATATATATATATATATATATATATATATATATATATATATATATATATATATATATATTAAAGAAACTTCAAATAGAATATATTAATAAGACAAAAAAAATATAAAAAACCAAAAATGCATACTCTTAGTTTAAATTAAATATTTTCAATTGAAACTTGACTGAATAATTAGTTTTTATAAACCCTAAACCCTAAAAGTAAAAAATAAACTGAAATTAAATAGAAATTATATCCATGCATAATATGTAGGTGGATGCTATTAAAATCATGTGGTTCGGGATAAGTATTTTTCTTAAATCATATTATTTTTAATTTTATTTGATTGTGTTAAGTTTATTCATCATACATGTTACGAATTTTTTATCTTTCAATAATTTGATACATATATCTATCATCAAATAATTGAAAATAATGAGGATATGTTTATAATCTTTTTAAAAATAGTATACGAATAATATGTATTTGTCTATACTATAAATACATAATTTTCTTCCTGCGCAACGCGCGGGCATTCGACTAGTATAAAAATATTCAGAAACATTTACAAATGCCAACATTTAGCATGTCTTGTAACAAATGCATATTCTTGAATATTTATCAAATAAACATTAACACATAATATCAAAATAAAATCCACCCAAAACAATGTAAATAAAACATACAACAATTGGATTCAATTGAAAAAACGTCCTATGTATCAATCTAAAAGCAAGTATCATCACGACCCTCGAGTGTTTTTATAGTTTCACTATAAAAGCATACAACAATGTTCTTACTAAGGAAATAGATGGTTTATTTTTATAGTTTTATTATAGGAAAAATAAGTATATTCTTCAACTTTAAAAGATCACAATCTGGAAAAAAAATTTCATCAACAAAATATCATAAAACACTAATTAGCACCGCCATCGGTGTATTGGGAAAGACAAACATGGTATACTTGGGTCCCAAGAATGAGTGAGAAGGAGACAGGTGTCCTATGTGTCGAAACAAGTGTCTATTGGGAAAGATAGAGCGGTGAGGAACAGGTGTCTTATAAAGTGCATATATCGGGAAAGCTGAAGAGAGGAAAATATTGCCAACCACCGACCCAATCCCATTTCCAAGTTAGCGACACGTGCTCCAGTCCAGAACCATTTGGATGATAACTTGCTGATGTAGATGATAACTTGCTGATGTGGTTCATGTTGAGGTGTCGATTTTTGAAGGCTTTTTCATTTGAAGTGAAGCCTTCTCAAGTATCCTTGCTTTTTCCACTTTGCTCAATCTTAAGGATACCAGCTTTTGTATATAATAATGATATATATATATATATATATATATATATATATATATATATATATAGAGAGAGAGAGAGAGATAGAGAGTTAGGATATATTAAAAACTATAATTATTATGTGGTCGTAAGAACCAATCACAAACCGGTATGAGCCAAGGACATTTTAGTAATATTGGATTTCCATTACCAAATCCGGTTGCCTATAATTATGGAAGTTTCCATCATTCTCTCAATTTAGTTTTACATCCATATTTAATATTTATCATCTACGTTTCTTTCCTCCAGATTATTCACGCAGAAAACAAAGCAACGCCAAAGCCATCACATCCACCATCATCGATTCTTTATCCTGATTCTTCAATTCGGTGAGCATTATCTTGATGACTTTACCCGTTTGAGATTCAGAAACACAACCACTGCAAAATAATCTGGAGGAAAGAAACGCTAATGAACACAGAAGGTTGAGGTAAGATTCAAAGAGTTATTGAAGATGAACACAGAAGGTTGAAGGTTGAGGAAAGAAACGCTGATGAACACAGAATTTTGGAGAGAATGATTTTCCTTGATTATTTTATTTTATTCAATTCCTCTTTTTCTTCATTTTTAAGTACGAAATTTGGGAGATCTATTGATGATGAAGGTATGTTTTTGACTTTTCTTGAAGTTGCAAGTAGGTGCATATTATGGAAAATGGAAGAGGAGAAACACGCAAAGAAAGAATAAGGAAACACACAACAGGACCCAAAATGTTCTTATGAGACTGTAACATTCTGTTAGAATAGGCATAAGTCTATTATTCTATTAGAATATGCACATTAGCACACTTATACATATTCTTACAGAATAAGGGGCATAAGACTATACCATTCTACCAGATTTTGTATTTTAAGTCTAGCTATCCGTATGTTGTAAGATTTATTCTGCCAGAATTCTCATCAGATATCAGATTTGGATGTTATTCTGCCAGAATGTATATTTCAGAATGTCATACTTCATAATTTTATTTTTTGGATGCATTTCAGTTCAAAGAATTAAATTCTTTTGATGTATTTTAGTTCAAAGAATGCTATTAGCTTGCTATATTTTAGTTCATATGATGTTTTTTCTATTTCATTCTGTCAATAAGATGCTTTTTTAATGTCATTCTGTCAGAATTCATATTTTTGAATGATATTCTTTCTTAATTCTAATTTTTGGATGTAAGTTGGTTCAAATAATGTGATTATTTTTTATGTATTTTAGTTTAGATAATGTGATTATTCTGATGTCGTATTTTATTTCATAGGTTTTTCTTCAATATGACATTCTGTAAGAATGAATTTTTTGGAAAAAATGATTCTATAAAAAATGACTGATATTTGAAAAAAAATCAAAAAGTGCTGTTAAGAATGTCTAATTTTTTGAAAAAAGAAATAATATTTCGAAAATATGTTGTTATTTATGTAAGGGATTTAATTTAATTTCCTAAAAATCAGTTACTTCCTTTTTTTTCTCTAAATAAAATCCCTATTTTGCCCTTTTTATATCCGTTTTTTTAAATCATTTAATAATTTATTAAATAATTACAATCATGCCATTCTAATCAAGACCATTGATATTTCTAATCCTACGCATCACATTTAGTCTTACGTCCACACAATAATTGCTGGTCTTAATGTAACCTAACCCTATATATATATATATATATATATATATATATATATATATATATATATATATATATATATATATATATATAATTATATATATATATATATATATATATATATATATATATATATAATTTAATGATTAACACTGTAACAACCACTTTCAATTAATCATTAAAACGTGAACATACAAACTATATTGTTAATCATCAACGATTATAATAATTATAATAATTTCTAATCATTAGTAAACTTGATTTTGCAGGTGTGAATCCAAGAATAACAATGATCACGGGTGCCCACTATTTTTTTTTTTGTGTGATGCTAGCAATAAAAAAAGGGGCATCGATTCATTCAAGAAAAGTACTGACCTCGTGATGGATTTTATAACTTTTTTTTCATATGAAATGATTTATTCATTTGTGATTATAGGGTAATAAAGAACTATTGTATTTTAGTTATTGTTTGTGGTATAAACCGTGTTTTTTTTTCATTTATGATTAGAATTGTATTGTAATTTTAATCTTAAAACCGTGTTTTATTCATTTATGATTACAACTGAATACATATATGATTAAAAATATGTTTTATTCATAAATGATTATAAATTTTCTGGTTATATTCCGGTAAATTATATTTTTATTTTTCGTCACTATAAAATTTTAGTTAAAAAATTAGTACAATAAAATTATAAAATTGTATTGTGTTTTATTCATTTGTGAATTAAATCATATAAATCTATTAATAAAAATAAATAAATAAATAATATTTAATTCATTTTTTGGTAACAGAAATCATAATCCCTATAATTATGGAAAGTGAATAATTAAATCCCATGATTATAAGAAAAACATAATTATCTAGGATTTTTTATTAATTAGATATATTGTTAAATTACTATAATATCCCTATAAAATGATTGGTCCAGAATGATTCTCGCGTTCTCAACCTTTTAATCGTTCTCATTTTAACATTCCCATATATATATATATATATATATATATATATATATATATATATATATATATATATATATATATATATATATATATATATATATATATATATATATATATATGCAAGTTTATTTATGTGAGATAAGTTATTATTCGTTTGGTTTTTCTATTTCAGAACCAAAATTACTAAATCAAAATCATATTATAATTATTAAAAGTTTAATACAAAATACAAATAAGCTTCTATTTGGAAATATCAATTTTGATTCTTCTTATAGCAAAATTTTATATTTATGTTTTTTCCCCTCAACTAATTTCGAATTAATTGTTTTCATCCTTATTTATTATAAAGTTATATTATTAGTATTTCGTAAGTTACGATTCTGGTCCCTTATTATATTTTAAAGTTGTATTTTTCGTCCCTTACATAGTTTTCTTTTTTTCGAGTTGCAATTTTCAATATATCGGGCTTTCGCAGTATCGTACGGACAGTCGAAACACTAGTTCATACTCATTGAAAATTTAAAACTTTAAATTATAATTAATGGGTACCTGAAGGATATCGGTTCCATAATATTATAGATTTTATTGTTATGGAGTTTTGTAATTCGAGCAACTAAACTAAACTAAACTTGAATTTTAATTAGACTTTATAAATTGACTTAGCCTAATTATCTTGAATGAATCATATTATTTACATTATTGTATCCATCAATGAGAAGTCCCAAGATGTTCATATAATAATTTCTTAGTTATATTCAACAAAATAAATCTATCACTATTAAAACATAATTTTATTAATGCATAATTCGTAAATATTCACCTTGTAGTAACATGGATAAGATTTAACGTGGCATAAACTCCAGAAAATAAATATTAACATACTAATATTTTTTAAAATAAATTAATAACATAATAACTGTAGTTTTTGTCAAAATTATGATTTAACTATTATACTTTTTTTGTTTTATAGAAACCATTCATACTTTCAAAGAATTCCATAATGATAAATATTTGTTTTATTTTGTAACTTTTAAAAATTATCTTTTAACATATTATTTGAAAAGTTCCATATTGACATTTAAACCAAATATTGGATGACTATTGCAATGAAAATTAATAAAGTATACATAAAGTTGTCTAGATGTGAATATTGTTTTCGTAAGTGCAGTTTTTCAGCCACATTATGAGTGCATATGATGTTTAAATGAGTCCACTAATTTTTGAACGCGACGGAGACAAATGGTTTTCCGAGTTGGCGGCATACAATCATCAATTTTATTTGTTATAATGGTCGTAATAAATCTTTTTGAAAATATGAGTGATTTTTATAAATCTTTTTGAAAGTATATATATATATATATATATATATATATATATATATATATATATATATATATATATATATATATATATATATATATGTTTAAAGTGAATTTTGGTCAAAGTAAAATAATTTTATGTTATTAACCCTTTAAAATAAATCAAAATTTTCTTTTTAAGTTCTAAGATCCAACTCATACAAGAGGCTAGAGGTGCACAAAAAAGTCGGATCACGATCCGAATCCGGTTTTGAATCCTAATCCGATCCGGTTATAATCCAGTTTTGCCAATCCGATCCGGTTTGGGATCCGATCCGCCGGTTTCTATCGGTTTGAGTATATGACCGTTGTATCCGGTTCGAGACAATCCGGTTTTCAATCCGGTTTTTTTTTTTAATTTTTTAACCGTTTGGAGCTGGAAAAGTGACGGATTTTGTCCCTTTATATACTATATATAGATAATCCGGTTCGATCCGGTTTGTATAGGATTGAGTTTTTTTTCTGTATAATCCGGTTTAGATCCGATCCAGTTTCACTCCTAATCCGGTTTTGACATCTTTGACTAGATCCGATCCGGTTTCAAATCCAGTTCCGGATCCGGAAAAAATCCGGTTGAGGCATGTCTCATGAACTCATTTGCTACTGGATCCGTATAAAGGTGTCAGTACCCACACCACGCCCCATATCCACCCAAGCATGTCCGGCTAGCATACTATTATGACCTGGGTTTCAGCCCTCGACTTTAATCATAATTTAACTATTTAAGCTTCTGACTTTTGCTTATAAGTACTAAATTATATAAACAAACAATACCTACGACTCTTATCTTCTATTGTTGAACGCAATTAGTTTAATATCCGTTCCTTGGTCGGTTTGATCGATATATACATAAATGAGTAAATATTATTTTAAAGGGTTGTTGTGTCCAATGTAGTAAAACGGGACCTTAAATGACCGGGAAAGTTGTATACAAATGAGTATAGAGAGCAATACATATAGGCATCCATGCTAATGAAATCAACTAAAATCAGTAATATCCAATAACTATAAACGCCTTTTTCCATCTCTCTCCCTCGTCTTCAACTGTCTTATTGGAATGCAAATAATCAATTTGCAAATCCTCCTCGGATGAGTTTTGATTTGCCAGATAATTCCATTCTTAGCTCTCAAAATTGTTTTTCCATGTGACCTGATAGACCTCCAAGAATCAACCAAATTAATTTTAGCTTTTAGAAATATGGATTTAAACTATAGCACAAAATAGTTTATTTGACAACATTGTTGTATCATCGTATAGTTGTAAGTTGTTTTGTTTTTGATGTAGCAAACTTAAACTGGATTGGGTTTTATGCCTCCAAACCATAATTCTATCTTTTACTTTGTAATTTTCCTTTGGTTTTATAGAGGAAAATCTCCAAAAAAGATATTGGGTTTTCATAAAAATTTGATTTTGATATTGTGTTGTTTTTTTCAACTAAGACACTAGGTTTTTAAAAAAGCTCGATTTTGACACTTTATTGTCCAATTTGTTTCAATATTTGATTATTTGACCGGTCAACTCAATTGTCAACTGATGTGACATGTGACGTGTCAGTCTCTGATGATAATGTGACACTTTTTGGTGATATTACTTTTAGGTATCAAAATTGAAACAAAAAATAAAATATAATAACTTAATTGAAAAAAAACACAATGTCAAATTTGAACTTTTGTAAAACTTAGTGTCTTTTTTGCAGTTTGTCCTTATTAGAATGAAAACTTATTTTTTTAAAGAAATCAAAGAACAATCTCTTGGTTATTTTTATTATTTTAGTTTGTAATATATACCTCAAATAATTTATTAATTTATTGGAGTTTTTTAAGTCATATTAGAATATTTGACCAATATATTTTACGTCAAATTCGTCGTAAAGACACATATATTTGAAAAGGGGTGTATATTTTACATCAAATCCGAAAAAATATGGTTCACAAACATCCTATATTATTAATAGGTTTGATATATTTCGATGAGATAAATCCAAATTTGTTTTGATCCTTAAAATATGGATCTAGATGGTTCACACTAAATTAAAATTTGACAGACACTGATCAAATAATAATTTGATTTGATTGATTCTCACTATTTGGTTTTTCAGAGCTCAAATATTCCAAAAATTATGTTATTACGCCAAATGACTTTCTTGATTAATCTAATGGAGTACAACACGTAAATATACAAATATAATGACACCAATTTGGCTTAACTTAATACATACAATGATGGGCTAAATCACAACATGATTAATGTACACTAACATCCCCCTATAGTTTGAACGTGGTGGAGGACATGAACGTTTAAACTGGAGCGAAAATATGTGAAAATGGATGTGGGAAGGCCTTTGGGTGAAGATGTCGGCGTACTGAGCAGATGAAGGCACATGAAGAACACGAATCTGGCCCCGAGCAACTATGTTACAAACAAAGTGGATGTCGATCTCTATGTGTTTAGTTCGGTGATGATTGACTGGGTTTGCAGATATGTACACTACATTGATGTTGTCACAGTAGACAATTGTGGCTTTGTTACACGGATAACGCAATTTGCAAAGGATATTCCAGATCCAGCTAGTTTCGGCAACTGCTTTTGCTACTCCACGGTAATCGGCTTCCGCACTGGAGCGAGAGACAACGCCTTGAGGTTTAGAAGGCCAAGAGATGAGGTTGTCTCCTAAACATACACAATACCCAGATGTAGATCAGCGAGTGGACGGGCACCCCCACCCAATCTTCATCAGAATACGCGACAAGGTTTGTAGTGGGAGAAACATGAATCAAAAGGCCATGATCAATAGTACCACGAATGTACCGCAAGATACGCTTGAGAGCATGAAGGTGCTGCTCCCAAGGGAAAGCATGTATAAACATACCTGACTATTTATTAAATAGAAAAATCTATGTCTAGCCTGGTGAAGGTCAGGTACTGAACAACACTAGCTAGGTTGCATTATAGAGAAGGATCTGACACTACGGGGCTTGATGACTGCAGTTTGTGAAGTGGCTCAGCTGGAGTACAACATGGGTTGCAGTTCAACATATTTTATTGCTCCAATATATCTTTGGTATATTTCTGTTGAGAGAGAAATAACCCTTTATCAGATCTAACGACAAATAAACCAAGAAAATAGTTCAGAGGCCCGAGATCAGTCATGGAGAACTCATTGCTGACCTGTGTGATGATCTATTAAATTAAGTGGGTGGTAGAAGCCGTGAGAATAATATCATCGATGTACAATAGAATATATGTTGTGGTTGTAGCAGTCTGCATAATAAAAAGAGAAGGGTCGGTACGTCTTTGTTGGAAACCGATATTGGTGGCAAGCTGAGCAAAGCGATTGTACCAGGCCTTGGGCCTTGGGACATGTTCCAAACCATATATAGATTTCTGAAGGAGATAAACATGATCAGGAAACTGGGGGTTGCGAAACCCTAGAGGCTGGTCCATATAGACTGTCTCCTGAAGGTGGCCGTGAAGGAAGACATTCTTCACATCTAGTTGGTCAATGGGACACTGGCGAGAAACTGCAAGACTGAGAATAATATGAATCGTTGCTGGTTTAACAACCAGGCTATATGTCTCATCACAATCCACTCTTGGTTGTTGGCTTCGACCATTGGAGACCCGTATACCATATTACGCCAAATTACTTTCTTGAGTAATCTAATGGAGTACAACACACACATACATATACAAATACAATGACACCAATTGGGCCTAATACATACAATGATGGGCTAAAATACAACATGGTTAATATACACTAACATGTATATTCTTTATATTAACAGAATTTAAGCCGACAAACTATATAATCTTCTGCGACCTTAATTAATTATGGTTTTACTTGTGAACTAAAACTACAAAATTATTGAAAACAAAACATTCTAATATGAAATTAAACGTAAAGTTTGTTTAGTAATATGGACGGGATTACTCAGACATACATTACAGTCCTTTAAAGGTTTTGTTGTTTGTGTTGTTACAAACAAATGTTATAGTCGAATGTCACTTAAACACGAAGTTAAAATGAAATTTTTATAAATGTATCAAGAGCTTAGATCTTTTTATTTTGTATGAACATTCTAATACAACTTAAAAAACTCCATTCAATTAATAAAATATTTAAGGAATATATTACAAACAAAAATAACAAAATAACCAAGATATTGTTATTTTGGTTTCTTTAAAATATTGCATTATCATTTTAGTAAGGGCGATGTGAAACCACACTAAGTTTTCACAAAAGTTTGATTTTGATATTATGATTTTTTATTCAATTAAGTCATTACATTTTTTTTGTATCAATTTGATACTTAGAAAATGATGTCAACAAAAATTGTCGCGTCATCGTGCCATGTCAGCACCACGTTATAAAAAACTAGTATTGTGGATCTCATTATTCGGTACTCGTTCAGCTGACTGAGGAGTAGCGAATACTCAGATTTCTCGGGGAGTACTCAGATTGGATAAATTTTAGAAATATTTTTAGGGAATTCATATATATATATATATATATATATATATATATATATATATATATATATATATATATATATATATATATATATATATATATATATCAAGAATCATAAGTTGATTGAATTTCATAACAAAATTAGTTGAAATATCATGTAAAGATACAAGTTCAAATGTTAAAGTATTAAACGATTTCAAAAATTGATATTCATACTTTAATATTAGTCTTTAATATTAGTGTAATAATTTAACCATTAGTCTTTTCCGTATTTTCTATCAAATTTACATTAAATTTAACAAAATTAATAATAAACAAGGTTTAATAAATAACTAAATATATCATATATGTTAAAAAATTAATTAACAATTATATTTATTTATTTTTTCTAAAAAAAATCAAAATTACCGAGTTTGACCGAGTTGCTCCGAGTTGGACAGATTTTTACTGAGTTTAACTCGAGTAGAACCAAGTTTCACACATATTGACCGATTTCTGAGTTATTTGGCTGAGTTGGCCTAACTCGCCTCAGTAAGAGGCCGAGTCCGAGTACTCGTCCGAGTTGAACGAGTTTTTACAACACTGTAAAAAATTGACACACCATATTGTGATGTTAAAATCGAACTTTTTTGAAAACCTAATGTTTTAATTTGAAAAAAACAAATAACACAATGTTTAAATAGAACTTTTATGAAAATTATGTCTTTTTTTGAAACTTGCCATTTTATATAACATTCACTGGTTCAAAAAAAAACCCATAGCAAAAAATAGCTATAGATCGAGAATTCTCAACAAAACGTAATGGGTTTAGTTCAATAACTAAAAAAGTAAAAATAATAAATAAAATTCTTAGAAGAAACATATTTGTTGCTCCATATTCTTTTTCCACAAAAAGTTTCTACAGATATAGAGCATGGTTGGAATTGGTTTGCCTTGCAAATCTGTTTATTTCAATATGTGAAATAAATGGCGTAAAGTTCTATCTCTTTCATTAATCACGTAAGGTATTTATACAGGAGAATTCAATTATGATAAGTCCTAGTTCAAACTAATATCAAACCAATTTGAAAGGAGATAAAGTACGACTATCTAGGAAAAGAGATAAGCATATAAACTTCAATCTTCAATCTGCCGATAAGGTCTAACATCCCCCCTCAAGTTGGAGCATGGGGGTCGAGAATGCCCAACTTGTCAACCAGTTTGTCAAAAGGAGCTTTTCCGAGAGCTTTAGTCAAGATATCAGCTAATTGTTCGGACGTATGGACATAAGACGGTGCAATGAGGCCATCAACAATCGCATCGCGAACGAAATGACAATCCACCTCAATATGTTTGGTGCGCTCGTGGAAAACGGGGTTCTCAGCAAGATGTAGCGCAGCTTGATTATCACAAAATAAACGAATTGACTGAGGATGTTTAACGCCAAGGCTTAAAAGAAGACCTTTCAACCATTTGAATTCGCATGTAATGGCAGCCATAGAGCGATATTTGGCCTCCGCGGACGATCGGGAGACAGTATGTTGTTTCTTTGTTTTCCACGCTACAGGAGAGTTGCCAAGGAACACAATCCAACCTGTGAGGGACCTGCGAGTAATAGGACAAGCTGCCCAGTCGGAATCACACCAACCATGTAAGGAGAGCTTGCTGTCGGAACGTAAAAGAATCCCTCTGCCAGGTGTTCCTTTGAGATATTTAACAACGCGCAAGGCAGCCTCCCAATGCTCTGTACGAGGGGACTGCATGAATTGAGACAAGATGTGTACCGAGTAGCCAAGATCAGGACGAGTAACCGCCAAATAGATTAATCGACCCACCAGTCGCCGATAAGCTTCTGGATCGGCTAAGAGTTCACCATGAGCAAGGCCAAGCTTATGATTGTGTTCAATAGGAAAACTCGCAGGTTTGGCACCAAGGAGACCAGATTCTTTTACAATATCAAGAGTGTACTTACGCTGGCATAAAAACAATCCGGACGGGCTTCGTGCCACCTCGATACCTAAAAAATACTTCAATAATCCGAGATCCTTCATCTTGAAGCACTTGCTCAAATATGCTTTAAACATGGTAATGGCAAGAGAGTTGTTACCGGAAATAATCAAATCATCCACATAGACAAGTACATTAAGTTGTACCTGACCATGAGTATAAGTAAATAAGGAGTAATCCGAATAAGATTGCCGAAAACCATACCCCTTCAGAGTCGTAACAAGCTTCGCAAACCAGCAACGCGGAGCTTGTTTTAAGCCGTAAAGAGACTTGTGAAGCCGACAAACGAGGTTTGGATTCGAGCATTGGAAGCCAGGAGGTAATTTCATGTAAACCTCCTCAGTAAGATCTCCATGTAAGAAAGCATTATGAACATCCATTTGATGCAACTCCTATTTCTTCGAGGCAGCAACAGCCAAAAAGACCCGTACTGTTGTCATTTTGGCAACAGGTGCAAAGGTGTCGGTGTAGTCAACTCCCTCCTTTTGATGGTTACCGAAAACAACTAAACGAGACTTCAGACGCTCAATATCACCATTGGAGTGATATTTAATTTTATACACCACTGGCTGCCAAGTGCTCGTTTTCCAGGAGGAAGAGACGTCAAAGTCCAAGTTCCATTTGCTTCGAGTGCACGAATCTCTTCTTGCATTGAAGCTTTCCATCGATCATCTGTCATTGCCTCTTTAAAGGATCGTGGTTCTTGACCGGCAACAATCGAAGCAATGAAGTGCTGATATCGAGAAGAGAAACGATCACAATTTATATAGTGAGCTATGTGATAAGGAGTACCTGAGGCAGCCGTTGGAGACGGGGTTATGTGGGACGGACTTTGGACTGTAGAGGTGTGAGTGATGAAGTCTTTCAACAAAACCGATGGGAATTTTTCTCGTTGACCACGGCCTAAGCTGGGTTCCGGGGGGTCGACTTGTTGTGGTTGGTCATTAATGACTGTTGGGTCAGATGGGGAAACCGTGGTTGGGTTCTCATCAGGAGAAGATTGGTCATTAGCAGGAATCGAAGGTGTCGAATCATCATCAAAATAATCTGGAGTCACGGTGATAGTGGGAGTGTCACTTTTCGGTGAGGTGGTCATATCAACGTAAGGAAAGATGTCCTCGAAAAACTTTACGTCTCGAGAAACAAAGAAGGTTTTAGTATCCAAATCATAAAGCTTCCATCCTTTCTTGCCAAAAGGGTATCCCAAAAACAAACATTTTCTACTACGGCTAGCAAACTTGTCCCCTTTTGCCTTTTGATTATGAGCAAAACACAAACACCCAAATGTTTTTATCGTAGCATATAATGGAGGATTTCCAAATAAAATTTCAAATGGGGTTTTATTTTCTAATAAAGAAGATGGTGTTCTATTTATTAAATGAGCCGCAGCAAGAACACATTCCCCCCAAAAACTCACAGGAAGATTTGCTTGAAACATGAGGGCACGTCCCACGTTTAAAATATGTTTGTGTTTTCTTTCAACTTTTCCATTTTGTTGTGGGGTTCCAACGCATGAAGTTTGAAAAATAATTCCTTTTGTAGAAAAGTAATCTAACAAACAATTAAATTCTGTTCCATTGTCACTTTGAACAGTCTTAATTTTTTGAGAAAATTGTCTATCAATCATTGCCACAAATGACATAAACATTTGAAAAACATCAGTTTTATCGACTAACAAATAAATCCAAACGGCCCGGGAAAAATCGTCTACAATCGTTAGGAAATAACGTGCACCACAACTAGAAGCATGTTTGTAAGGCCCCCATAAATCACAATGAACTTTTTCAAATATTCTACTTGCTGTATTGACACTCAAAGAAAACTTGTCTCTAGACTGCTTAGCACGAAAACATACTTCAAAGGCTTTATTTAAACTACCCCTAATAGTACTATTAAGAGGAAGGGATTTCACTACTTTTTCTGAGGGATGTCCCATTCTTTTGTGCCATAAATCCATCGTTGATGATGCCCCATTCACAGAAACATGAAGAATAGAAGCGCCTCTTCCAAAGTAGTACAGTCCGTCCCGTCTAACACCCGCTCCAATCAACTTCCTCGACTGGTCCTGTATAGCACACATATAGGAGTCAAATTGTGTAATACATTTCATATCATCATTTAGTTGCGAGACAGAGATCAAATTACAACTGAGCTTTGGAACCAGAAGAACACTTTTAAGAGTAATTTTTTCAGACAATTGAACACTACCCTCGTGTGTTCCTATCACCTTTTTACCATTCGGCAAACCCACCAGACAACCAGGGATTTTTCTAGGATTTTTTAACCAAGAAACATCACCTGTGTCACATGATGAGTTGCCCCAGAGTCAATTATCCAAAGGCGTCTTCGAAACTTACCATTTAACTGTTCCCCAGAAATTTTTGAAGTATGACTCGTAGTCATTGAGTTTGCACGAATGTTTCCTTTTCCACGACCACCAGATCTGCCTCCGCGACCTCCTCCTTCTGTTTTGCTGCGATCTTCCCACCATTCCGGGTACCCTACCAACTCAAAACAGCTAGACGCCTCATGACCCGTTTTCTTACAATGGGTGCAGGACAGATGCGATTTATCTATCTTACCACCTCTGCCTCGGCCTTTGTTTGCACCTGTCTGAATCGAAAAACCCAACACTTCGGGTGTCTTCTCTTCAGACCCAGCATTTGCAGTTCGCACTCTTTCATCTTGTATCACCAATTGAAAAGCTTTATCAAGAGACGGCAATGGGTCTTGAGATAGAATGCTCGTGCGAAGAGTAGAGAAATAATCTGAATTAAGTCCCATAAGGAACTTGTGAAGCATGTCAGTATCTCTTCTCAACTCATGCCGATTACCAGCCGTACAAGCCGTACAACACGAACACGTGATCAAAGGTTTGTGTTTATGAAGCTCTTCCCACAGCGCCATAAGCTTACCAAAGTATTCAGAGACTGGCATGCTTTTGGTCTGCTCGCACTTGGCGATTAATGATTTGAGCTGCTGTATACTGGGCCCATTCACCACAGCATATCGGGATTTCAAAGTATCCCACAACTTTTTCGCATCTCTGTATTTCAATAGATAACATTTGACCTCTGGATCGATTGTATTCATTAACCACGAAACCAACATAGCATTAATTGTATTCCAGTCTGACTCGGTACAAGGTGGAACACGCACAACAGATCCATCAAGAAAACCGAATTTCCGGCGAGCTTCTAACGCCTTCTGGATATCTCCGGCCCAATCATCTTAATTATCTCCACGAAGTTTGGTTGGAGTAATAAAATCTCCTGGTCGATCTTGAGGACCGAGGAAGAATAGGGAGTTGGATTCAATTTTGGTTGCCGGCGGCGTGGCTCCTTCACCAGACGTGCCGGTCATGATTTTAGGTTTTTCAAACCCGCTCTGATACCATGAAATAAATGGCGTAAAGTTCTATCTCTTTCATTAATCACGTAAGGTATTTATACAGGAGAATTCAATTATGATAAGTCCTAGTTCAAACTAATATCAAACCAATTTGAAAGGAGATAAAGTACGACTATCTAGGAAAAGAGATAAGCATATAAACTTCAATCTTCAATCTGCCGATAAGCATATAAACTTCAATCTTCAATCTGCCGATAAGGTCTAACAATATGCCATTTTTGTAGAGTAGAATAGCAGATGAGAGGCATGGGTTTGGTGCAAATGCCATCCCGATGTTCGTGGAAGAATATCCCCAATTGGTCACCTTGTTCGTTTGAATGAAGTTCATGTCATCTTACCAATGTCATGCGTGTATTAATTTAAGTCCACAACCAACCCTTGAGGCAATCACATGGTCCTCTCTTATCTCTAGTGTGTCTGTCTAGTGTGTATATATATATATATATATATATATATATATATATATATATATATATATATATATATATATATATATATACTAGGTACTTTAAGGGTCGTGTTGAACACGACCCACGACACGGTACTTGGTTGTACGGAAAAGATGAATGTTATAATGTGATGAACTTTTAGAAGTACGATGTTAATAATATATTTTTTTGACTTCATATGAAAAAATAGGAAGGACATTGCTGTTACAGAATGAAGTGCATCTAGCATGTTGCAATGTAGAAATACTCTCCAACAATTGAGAAAACTCTCCAACAAGCTGCATATCTAATTGTGCATAAATTTACTAAAATACCCTCCAATAATTGAAACTCAAAGAAAAGTCGAATGCAAAAAAGTTTGAATCTCTTCAAGTTTGGTTCTCTCTTGCAATTTTTGTCATTCTTTGAGATTTTTGCAATGTTTTTGGTTCCTACAATGTCCTAAGTGACGTTAAAAAAATGATTTGCACCAACATCGGAACCGAAATCGAAGCTACAATAGTGGTGGTGCTCTTTTCCTCCTGAATACCCTTCAAGAAACTTACAACAACTTGGTTTATTACCAAAAACAAGAGATGAAAAAAAAAATAGTAAGCGGTTGATATAGACATGAGTAATCAAGTTGAAGAAATTTAATACCTGCAATTGCAAAGGAATGGCTACCACCGGTTGTCACCGCCAATTGCTTTTATATTTTAAATGTGTTGATCTGTTTGTCATTTATAAATTACTGCCTCGATTCACAAAAAAGTGAGTGTCTTGACTCTGGTTACAACAAAAAAAAAACTCCATTTAATTTGCATGTGGTGAGGGCTTATATGAGGCTTCAAATTAATAAATCAAGCATTAGAGTTAAAACTAAGAGAATTAATGAAAATGAGAAATAGCACAAGTTACAACTTCAATGGGCGTCATCTAAAACTGTAGTGATAACTTAATTCTTTCCTTATTGTGTTCCTGATCATGATTGAAGAATCAGTTTCTATCTAGACACCCACAAAAATCTATCAAGTCCAGCAATCTGGAGGCATAAAAATGAAAAGCTTTTAGCAATCAAAAATTAAAAGAAATAAAATATGTAAAGAAAAACTTTTACAACTCACTGTAACACCAAAAGGAGTAAGTTACACATATGGTGATTGCACTTTCCGATTTTTACCGCTTTTAGTCCGGAATTGAAATATTTTCAATATTGGTCATTATTGCAAGGTTCCATATAGATTTTGCTCTTTATGTCACCCACTACAACAACCCTTTTTTTAAAATTTTATAAATGACCGTTGTACCCTTAAAACCTGAAACTCGAACAACACGCTAACCAAAAAGGAGAAAATTAAAAAAATGGTCCTTACGTTTTCTGCATTTTATGATGTTTAGTCTAAAATATTCATCGATTGTGGTCCTTATTGAGATATTTCATCTCAATTTTGGTCTTTGAGGTGTTATAAGCAAGTCCAACACATGGACTAACTGTTGTTATGGTTGGTGTCTTGATAACAATTAAATTAAAATTGATAATACATTCACCACTCTCAAAAAAGTAGAGCCACAACCATAAATGTAACTTAACTTTCTCTAAGTTATTATTAATGAATCAGTATTTTATTTGTTATATTATATACCTGCATATCGGTAGATGTTCCAATAGTTTAAAAGAATAATACAAGATAGTAATCCACTAACAGGCATTTATATCACCTTCAATTTATGTATGGAAATTTGTTTTAGCCAATAAACATCAGCTAAAAAAGCTCCAAGCTTCATAATTCTATCGATTTTCATGAACTATCTAAAGATATGTTCTAATTATTAAGGAATTTTCAACAGAGAGAAAGCAAACCTAGTCCATCCCAAGTTTTCACACTTCTTTTCACAAGCACATGTACTCTCAGAGTCTCATCCACTAAATTATGCATAAATAAGATTCAAATTAGCAAAAAAGTAGAAGCGGAATAAAAGAAAATCAAATAAAACCAAGTGATAATCTTTGACCTGGCTATCCAAAACTGAAAGTATGACTAATAGAAGCACAATTGTTATGTCCTGCAATTATCAAAACCCAATATTAGTCTTTAATTCAAGATTTATCTAACCATGAAAAAGATTTTATAAATCGCAATAAAATATTATTTGTTAATGATTATTACTTATTTTGAATTGTTATTTTTCACACAAATTAACGGATGACACACACAAAAAACACAGCAATGAATCTTTAACCATCATGCCCTGTTTTTCATTGAAAAGTTACCTGACCTTGTAAGAATACCAAAAACACCAATTTGGAATGAATGACCAATTTCCTAAAGTCATCAAAATGTAAATGTAGATAAAGCCATATTGTGTCCTCTTTTCATACAAAATCGGTAATACTTGAAAAGTGGAATATCATTTTTTTCTTTTTGCAGGATAAAATTTTTACTATAAAAGCATCAATGAAAGACGTAGAGAGGCAGAGAGAAAGAGACAGAGTAGCTGTAATTTACCTTACGATCATGTTAGCAACAGACTTTTGTTAATATATGCTCCTATATCACAACAATATACATCGTGGCTTCCAAGAAATTAGGTTCAAGAGAAATTAAAAAGAGTCAAATTAGACTAAAATAAAATAAAAACTAACGCCGACTTAATAGAATAGATGAAGTGAAACAATATGTACCTAAGATTCACGAAGAGTAAGATCTGTGATTGGATCACCTGCAAAATCGCAAGTGACAGTGTCGGTCACTAAGAATCATGAGACCAACAAAGTAAAATTCATAATGAGAACTAAACACAATGAAAAAAGACAGTAAAGTACAATTTGCATTTAAAAACCATGTTTTTGTGATGACCTCTCCGTCCATTGCTCTAGACAGATAACAAAGAACAAAATAATCGTGATTAAAAAGGTCTTTTAACAATATTAAAGTGTAGGTTGCCATAGAAGAAGCCTCTTGAATGAAAGAACATTCGGTCTCTTCTAAAAGCTCGACGATTTGGTCCTCGTGAGAATCATCTTACTCACATCTATCTACTTCTGATTCAACGTAAACACCAGAATCACTTATTTAATTCAGAAGAAGATATACAGGGAGAAGAGAGATATTAAACATCTCAATTAATTTTTGGGAACCAGTATTCGCCCACTACGAACGACCGTCATCACAAACCCTATTTTCAGGAAGAGAGTGGAGCAGAGGGGAGAGAGGTTGCTGGCATCGACCAACATTACTGTGAAATTGAACTAATTATTAACGAAATTAAATTAGGAAACACATGGATTTAAACTGAAAAAGGGACGATTGAAGAAGGAAGTACAACACTTACAGCATTCATAAGAATTTGAAAATCCGAATCGGGTATGTGATTACCAAGAACTGTTGTAGAGTCGAGGAGAGATAATAGTGGTGGTGGTGGAAATGAGAAAGAGAAGCAGTGATGGAAAACCGAGGAGAAAAAGAGAGAATCGGAACATCGATGTTATAAATGGCGTGGAGAATTTTAACTGGATGACAATGGAGGTGCTGTGTGACTCATCTATAGACAACCACCGACCCAACCCCATTTCCAAGTTAGCGACACATGTTCAAGTTCAGATTTCTTTTGCTGATGTGGATGCCATTTGGATGATTATTTGCTGATGTGGTTCATGCTGAGGTGTCGATTTTTGAAGACCTTTTAATTTGCAATGAAGCCTTCTCAAGTATCCCTGGTTTTTCCACTAAGCTATACACTTTGCTGAATTTTAAAGATACCAGCGATTGTATATAATAATGATATATATATATATATATATATATATATATATATATATATATATATATATATATATATAGGGTAATATATATATATATATATATATATATATATATATATATATATATATATATATATATATATATTATACTAGCAGCGTACCCGCGCGATGCGGCGGGTGACGATAGTTCGTTTCGACAATTAGTTTTCGAGCGGCGATTAATTTCCTCTCAGCGGATGTTAACTTGTTTTCTAGTGTGGTACCCGCGCGATGCGGCGGTGACGATAGTTCGTTTCGGCGTATAGTTTTGAAGCGGCGATTTGTTTATTTGACAATTAGATTTTGTTCATCAAATTTTTTTCTCATCGGTTAAGGGCTTAAGGTTTAGTTCTTAGTTTAACGGTTTTTGGTGTTTCGGTTCACAACTACACACATCCGGCAAAATTATAATTAAAACTATGTTGTAATTTTGGATTAAAACTAAAAATACACTATTTAAGTTAAAAAATATAAAGGGAAAATGACTTATAAGGGTAATTATGTTTCAAAACTGTTCAAAAAACACCATCCAAGTTTGGTCTGTTCAAAAAACACCATCCAAGTAAGACTTTTGTACAAAAAACACCATCCAAGTAAGGCCTTTGTACAAAAAACACCATCGAACTACATGTTTTGTTCAAATTTTACCCGATGGTAACCGGCTCTTGCAGTTTAAAGGATGACTTGGCCGGTCACCAAGTATTAGGCCAAGTCATCCTTTAAACTGCAAGAGCCGGTTACCATCGGGTAAAATTTGAACGAAACATGTAGTTCGATGGTGTTTTTTGTACAAAGGCCTTACTTGGATGGTGTTTTTTGAACATACCAAACTTGAATGGTGTTTTTTGAACAGTTTTGAAACATAATTACCCTTATAAATCATTTTCCCAAATATAAATATGGTGTTGTTTCAGGTCAGAACTGTACTTTATTACGAATGACTTTATTTAGGGGGGAGTTACATTATTTTGTTCACCGAATATTTCTATATGTAAACATGTTATGTTTCCAAGAGCGCATAACATATCGGCAAATACCATTACCATTTAAACATATATTTATAAAAAAATATATTATTTTCAATGAATTCGTATTGTTTTAACGATTATCATTTTCAAGGGTAATCTATATTTAGTAGGTTAAAATTTTCTAATAAAATCCCTTCAATGTCTAATTTCACCACAATCATTATTATTTGTGACATAAAAATCCCTTCAATGTCTAATTTTCTTATACACCATTTTTCTTAATGTCTGCTTTGATTTTCTTGCACGTAAATTTCAAACAAAAAGAAACCCAAATGATTCTCCATTTTTTCCTTCCAATGGGTACAATTTCTCGAGACTTGTATATTAAAAACATATTGAAATACCTCAAAATTTTAGTATATTTTTTCAAAGGTTTTCTAGGAATTGAAGTTATACATGACAACCAACATTTATTAAATGGTTAACTACAAGAAACAACATCACACTTTAACTGATATCTTCAAATTAGCATCATATTTTCATTATTCTTTTAAACAATGGTTTATAAAAAGGATTGTCATCATATGTAAAGTACAATTTAATATCATGATATTACAAACACGAAAAACAAAATCAAATAGGTTTGAAATATAGCTATATTTCATGAAGCTCTTCATAGTCAGGTCAAAAATCTGGAAGCATCGCCATACCATACTATCATGCTAGTTGTAGACCCATCCATTCCTGCATGAACTATAACACCTCGTTAGTTATTTTGGTCATGGCCAAACTGAAAAAACCGAGAATCCTAATTTACATATTTTTCTATTAAATTCACATAAATCGTACAAATACACAGATATGATCAATCACAACAGAAACACACTCACAACCACGTTTTGTTTAAAACCAGGAAATAAAACTTGTAACTTTGTGGTATTTTAGATAAAAAAAATATCAAGATATCTATGAAACTTATTAAAATTACTTGTGTTTACCTATTGGTTTTATGCATACAGTCCCAACATTTATGAAACTTGATAAAACTACTTGTGCTTACCTGTTGATTATGTAACCCAAAACCCAGATTTACCAAAATACCCTGACAGAACTTGTCCATGTTATTACACCAAGAGCATTTATTCAACATGATTTATGGGCTAGGAGTTCATTTGCAGACCATTCAATTCAATTCAAATTCAGTAAAATGTTGTAAAAGAAAGAAATCAAAGTATGATGGTATAATCAATTGAGTAAAGTCACTTTTTTTCTGGAATTAAGATAGTTACCCAAGTGAAAAAAAAATGAAAAACTATATAATTTCTATACAGTTAAGAGGCAAAACAAAATACTTGTAGCAAAGTTAGAAGAGGTTTTTAGAAAAAACTACCTGTCATATAGCCGCATGGTCGTCACTCTAAACCCTTCATGGTAATTCTCCAATGAAAAAACATTTGGAACCTAATATTTGACATTAAAAACCCTGAAAAATGGCATCTGAATAAACATCTTAAGCTCCATCTCCTTGCTTTCCATCATATCCTTACGCCACCTTTAATGCATACGTTTCTGTCCAAATCACATTCTCCTAATTGAATTGCCAAAAATCACATTCGTTAATTCTAGAAGAACATTATTAAAACTTGAAAAAAAAAACATGAAATAGTACCAAGGCTTCATCTTTGCTTAAAATAGTTGGTTAACCTGCCAACTTCTTTGAAATAAGTAGCTAGTTGGTTCAAACCCGCATGTTCCATATAAGGGCTCACCCAATAACACTCGAATACTGAAGGGACTGAAATTGTAACATGAAACTAACAATATGTCAGAGATGGACTTACTGGACATAAATACAAAGCCACATGGACACAAAACCACTCAACTACACTCAACAACACACACCCAATTATACACACATCCACACACACACACAAACATACAGACACATACGGATAGACACAAAACTGCAGAGACACGCACATACACAGACATAGACGCACAGAAACAGAAATAAGCATGTATTGTTGATGTTACCAGACCCTCTTTCTTTCACCTGCATTCAAAAGTAAATGTCAATTTTCAAATTAGAAATCAAGCATCAACTTGTATTCGACAATTATTCATCAATGTCTTCAATTAGCGAAGATGCTTACCAGTCACACATACACACACAGCTAAACATAGTAGCAGAAAATAGATAGCAAAAAGAACCGATAGAAGATGCTTACCATTGGCGTGATCAAGGGAAACTAAAAATTACAACTATGAACCTGTAATACGAAAAATCCAAACCGTGAACCTGTAAAACCAAAAAATCCCAACGTGAAACCAAAATTTGAACAGCGGAAACCCAATACCATAATCGATGAATACCGTGCATCAAACTTCCACCTACACCACTCACCCTAGAATCTACAAAGTAAGGAAATATAAATGGATTCTTCATCCAGATACGATTATCAACAAAGAAATAAACATCAAAGATCCGGTCAGGTTTTTTTGGGTAAACGTGTAAGAGAGAGAGAGAGAGGGAGAGATAATGAGAGAAATCGAACCTTGGTGCGGGCACTGTAAAGACGGAGAGAGAGGGAGATATAACCCCCGCTGCTGCTCCGATCTGCGACACCACCTGCTCGCTTCCGCTTCCCTCTACCTCCCTGCTTCTTTGACGGTATTTGGGGAATAAGGCGAATGGTTGCGGAAAAATTAGTCCCTGATTGAGAAAGATCTAAAACAATAAATGAAAAAACCAAATCTGAAATAGTCGGATAACCTTGAAGCGTAAAACCATAAGATTCCGCCCATCTCTTCATGGAAGTTATGTTGTTTATCAAAGAAATCGAACCCCCCCTGCAAATACCATGAAACGTAAAAGGAAATTGAGGAAATTGACTCAAACCTTGAAGCATGGATTGAAGACGAATGATCAAACGACCAACGAGAAGCTCCTGAACCTGAAAATATGAAACCAATGGGGAACAAATTTCACGGTGGTAAGGTATGGTGGTGGTGGTGAGATAGAGATGATGACTAACATTGGGATTGTCTTCCAGGAGCGTCTCAGCCAGTGACATCGGTGATTTAGGGAGGCGTTTTTAGGGGAAATGCCGAAGGTAGCGTGTGATCGTGATGGTGGTGCCTCATTAACTCAGCCAACATGTGTTTGATGTTGCTAAACAGTGGTAAATGAGACGATGGATTGAAGAGAGAGAGAGGGAGATAGAGAGAGAGAGAGAGAGAGAGAGAGCGCATGGTTTAGGAGTGAGTGATTTAAAAAATCAAATTAGGGGATATGAAATATCTATGTCATCTTATCAGTACGATTTATATTCAAAATTCAAAGAATCAGTCCTCCTCAATTTTAGGTAAGACTTTTGTAATCCCTTAATTCAGGAAAACGGATGCCCCCAAGAATTCAAATTTAGAGGTGAGAAACAGATATGCTTGATAGCATTGTACACTAAGCACAATCAATTAGACCTCTTATTCAGGGTAATTGTGATATGCATTAGAATGTGTACGTTGTATATAATAATTTGTATCTCTTAATTTTAAGAGTTTCCTTATTTGGAAACCATTTTTCCTTTTTAAGGTAGTATATATATATATATACTAGTTGTAAGACCCGTGTATTACACGGGATGTTATAAAAATATATAAATTATGAATATCTAATCATTTATATTTAAAAAAACAATACCATCGTGGTTATTTTGTATCATTATCAACAACTATATAAACAGAGTGAAAGGAAGTTAGATGCAACCCAATACAAAACCTAAAAATAAACTAAGCAAAAGAAAAAAGAAATAAGGATCGAATAACACAAGCGTCGGTAATTTTATCAAAAAAATTGAACCTAAAACACGAAGATATCGAACTTAGTGAAGCAAACAATATGATTTAGGGCTAAAAGTTATCTAGCCAATACATCAACCAAAACAAAACAAACCTGGTTCAAGCAAAACAAAACGATTTAGGTCAAGAAATTAAAAAATAGAACAAAAAATCGATCAGGTTCAAGTGTTAATAACTAAAGTAGAGAGAAAACTACAAGCCAATACATCAAGCAAAACAAAGCAATTTGATGCTTAGAATTTTCTTATTTCTATGAGTTCTCTTTTATATATCCAAGTTTCTCTGGGTTTCTTATATTTGCAATAAAAAATGAATGATTGTGGCAGATAAGTTAGGCTAGGAAAAATATAAATAAGAAAAAATTTTCAACTAAGTATTAGAATATAATATACTGTTTGTTTATTAAAATTAATACATTTTGAAGTGATATGTAATCACCAAATTATTTAAGTTATCAGAAAATATCTTTCTATTTGTTAAGAAAAAAAGATATAATCCTAAATACAGGAAATTAGTTATTAATTTGTCATCGTAATCGAAATAACCAAAATATAAAATTAACAATCTTAAAGAGATTATTAAGATTAACAAAATTAGTAATCGCATTATGGCAACATAATTATGCTACAAATGTTAGTACATATAATAAAATACCTTCATAAAAGAATATTAATGACTTTTAGGAAAATGGATTTTGGAAATACCTTCATAAAAGAACATTAATGAACTTTTATTTTTTTAGAAAGAACATTAATGAATTTTTTATTTTTTAGGGAAATTCAAAATCATGAGAAAATGACATGTGGCCAAATGAATATGGTGGTGACATGTGGCTTTGAGTTACTTATTTATTAGGATATATATATATATATATATATATATATATATATATATATATATATATATATATATATATATATATATATATATATATATCATTACTATATAAAAAAAGCCTTTTTTTCTCATAATTCAAAAAATCCAACAATAGGGTTTCATATCCGCCACGTACCTACCTTCGGAACGACGGCTTATACTCCGGTTGCTCACCCACACCGTTTTCATCGGCTTCACACCTTTTCAATTTTTGATTCATACCCTTTCAATATCATCGCAATCAACGCAAGTTTTCCAAATCGCCTTCTTCCAAAATGCCCCCAGGTTTCGCACCGACTTAGCTATAAATGATCCATTTAACAGCGCGTGAGTTCACCCCTTCGACCCGCATTCTCCCCCTCGTTCCTTCTCAATTCATCTGACAAAGACAGAGATTATAAATTTGTAATTTCATCTTACGATTTCATCCAGGTATTAATCTTTTCTGACGTTTTCAGAATCGATCTTCCATCTTTTCGCTTTCCCTTGCCCTATGTAAGTTGAATCTACCATTTTTTTATCATTCTTTTCGTTCATTTGTGTAATTAGTTTTAATAAACCCTGCGTTTTATAAGGAGAGAAGTCCCCAAAAAAGTCACAAAACCAGACAATTTATGTTGCATCTTGATGATTGAATAGGTTCAATTCACTATTCCGACGCCCCTGTGTCCTGAATGACCGTGTGTAAATGTAACTGGAACCACATCAATACTTTTCTTATACCCCCTGACTTGTTCATCGTCTTCTACTTGCATCGTCTAACGGCGTTCCGTCCTGCATATGTATGGCTTCATGCTTGGGAATTGCAAACTTCTTGGATTGTTTGTTACATGTTATACTTATTCCTCCATTCTCATGTTCTCCTTGCTTCTATATTCCCTAATAATCTTAAAAAATCACTGATTTTCCGTCTGTGAAATGATGGCCAATATTAACATAAACACCAAATCATAATCAATTTAGGTTTCTCCTCCCTTTCCTCTTCACACCGACTTCATATCTCTATTTAAGGTCTGTAGATTTTCACATATTTGATATATATTTGGTATTAAACTTCTGAAATTGTTTTTTTTTGTTATTCTAATCCTCTGTTCAATATAGGCAGAGGAAAAGGGTCAAGAGGATTCCTATTGTTCTTTCCAATCACCAAAGTGAAGATGCAGGTATGTCTAATTATCCTACTAAAGTTCATCTATTTGTTTGGTAATTTATAGCTTTTTACCATTAGTTGTTCAAGGCTTGTTATGGTACGTGTCCTCGTGTATTTATTCTTTTTATTATGGCATCTGTTCATAGGCTCATGGCAGATGAAGGTAGCGTACACGACACGTGGATATTTCTGTCTCCTTGCTTCATCCTCCTCTAATCCCATTTGGATATTTGGGTATTCTGTTTTATCTTTTTAATCGCTTTTTCTGTATCAGATCCATCATCATTTCCACAAAAATATGACCTTATATTTTAAGATCTTGATTGAATATTGTTTATATACTAAAAAATATGTAACTTGGTGGATGCACATAACTTGTTCGATTAAATGCCAAGGCAAAATTATACTCTTTGCCTGTGATTCTGAATTTTTTGTAGGTTGGTCGCCTATGTTATTATTTAGTTGTGTTTTGGAAATATTGACTTGTGTACTGACTTTATGATTCTTGTGTAGTTGTCAGGTTATTTACATATGAAGGTCTCTATACTTGAAGACTCATTTGCACGTCAGTCAATGAGCAAGATAGGTAAACAAATGTATTTATAGACTATGCACTCTATGGTTCTATCAAATATATATATTTTTCCTCGTATATTCTAAAATTTAGCTCTTTTACTATTACTTGGGAGAAATTCATTAACATTGATGGATATCTCCATTCTAATTTCTATTTTAGGAGTTGTTTGCAGCTTTTAGAAACATTCAATAATCACTTAGATTGCAATAAGGGTGTGACCGAGATTGCATTTTCAAATATATTATGAGTTTTGATGTACAATTATAACTTTACCTAATAATTAATGTTCAGATGATCTGCTTTGTTTTTGGCCTAATTACCAAATTACCACCAAAATGGATAATTTTATACGTTGTTGAACTCTTTTTACCAATATATATTGGTTTGTTTTAGTGACGCTTAATAATATTTTTTATACAAATTATTTATCAATAAATGTTGTAAAAAGTGTCATTTATAATTCCAAAAATTTTACTTGTGAATAGAAAACAAAAACTGTAAATGTTACAAAACGTGATGAAGTTGCTATTTTTTTTCCCTGAATCTTGAAATTAATTAATCGTTTAGTAATTATGTTGATATATTCGTGTTAGATTAGATGACCTACGTTCTTCCCAGGTATTTGGTTACTGACAACAAATTTCGACATTTGACATCATAAAGAACTACATATGATCTTTCCTATTCTCTTATAGGCTTTGGGTTAATAGTTTGTAATATACAACATTGGCGATTGGGTATAAGGTGTTAGGAGAATTATGGTGAAGAAGGATATACAACATTGGCGTGTGAGAATGATTGCCTTTACCTAGGTATGTTGTATCACAACGTGATGATCATTTTTCTTATGGTTGCATGATCATTCCTTTTCATGGATACAAATGGAAGGATATATAAGGGGGTTGTAATTTATATTTCCTTAGATTTTTCTAGGTTACTCAGTACGGGGTAGTGAACCTTTTTGCAGTTAAGTTTAAGGATATATGTTTATTACAACATCATATTCTCAATTCCTTCTATTACACCCTTGTAATTTCAATTTTATCCTCATAAAAGGCGTTGAACATTGACATACTTACCACTTATAACATTGTGTTTACTTTTTTTCTTATTAAGACATCATACCTTAAAAAATCCGTCAATTTACACATTCTACATTTGTTTTTCGTTCAAACAAGTAACCTGTCATGGGCCGTGCTGAGCACGGCCCTATAATGTACCTAGTATATATATATATATAGTCATTCATTTTGAGTGTCAATAAACAAATTAAAAAGATTAGCGTTTTTGTAGTATTCGCTTCCTGAAATCACAAAAGGTAAAAAACGCCCTTCTCAAATGTGACTGTAAATGTTAAAAGAATGATTTTAGTAAGATAAACTAACCACTTTTATCCATTTTAGGTTAAACCATGTTGTTAGCAATCGTAAAGCAGCACGGTGTCTAGCATCATAACCATTTTCTATCTTTTAGATTTACTGCTGTCTTCAGGAAATCTGCTAGCTAGACATGTATAAAGAAGCTCGTATAAAACTGTCACTTTTCTTCCATAGCCAAGCATCTTCACCTCTTCAATGACACTGGTGGATGGATTTTTATTAGTCAATTCTTGACTCTCCTGTTCGGTTTTAGTGGGATTGCTATCATCCTTGCTATGATATGTTTCCTCTTATTTTTTCATCTCTTTTCCAAGTTCAGATTTGGAGTCATTATTGGCAAACTTCTCCTTTTTTGTCATGTGCATATGCACGTTGCTTTTTTTTCGGGAGTTATTTCTATGCTTGCTATCATGGCGTCGATTGTAATTTTTTTAAACCACATTTTTGGTCCCGGTTCTTTCCTCGGTGGGTTTGCTGGGACGGGATAGTAGACGACTAGACGTAGGCGTAGGGGTGTATGGTGTATTTTTGTTTTTTAATTAATAAAATAAATAATAAATTAAAAAAAAGATTTTAGTCTTTTTACAGATATCCAGATCCAATAATACAAGCACTTTACAACCGTAAAAACCATCGAAATGAAAAACTTAGAACAAAAACTAAAAAATAATAATAATAAAAAAATAAATCACAAGAGACCAAAACTTAATTTACTCGATTTAACCATTTGGAAAGGAAAGTGATTCGTACACAACAATTTTTCTCTATACACAATAATTTTAATATATTTTATGCATAATATACAATACCAAAACATGAATTGTTTCTTTAAAACATGAATTGTTCTGTACGGAAAAAAAATTGTTGTGTATGAAACTATGGATCACTCCTCATTTGAAAAGTGCATGCCAAATTAAGGTGCACGCATATCAATGGTTGTGACGTGCACTCACGAGAGTATCGCACGTTTCTCAAAATAAACACAGCCTCCCATACAGGAGAAGTAAAACAGAACCAGAGGGTTTACATACGTGTCCATACGAGTCAGATCCTACTAGACATGTGTCGTATTGGTGTGGGTCTCACCGCCACGTGTAAACAATAATGACGTGCCCATCAGAGTTTTATTGAACACCATAAAAATAAAATGCCTTTTGTTAAAATTCAATTCATATATTCAAATTTATATCGAATTGAAAATTTTATAATATTAAACTTTTTTTGCCATTTTTTAAATTTATGCAGTGGCGAAATAAATTGAATATTTTATAATTTTAAACTTTTTGCCAATTTTTAAATTTTGGTAATATTCTAATCTTTTTAGCTTCACACTAATATACGTATGGATATAGTGTAAAAATGCTTCAACGTGACTCTTGACATATAATCGTTGTATGATGTAAGTCTTTCCCTAGAACATACCATATTCGTATAATTAGTATTTAGGATGTACACACACCATGCAATTATATTGTATTTATTATTCTTTTGTTTCATAGAATCAAATAAATTAGTTGCAAATATATAATAAAAAACAGCAAACATACAAAACTAAAAAAGAAAAAGCAAGATAAAAAAGATGAGGATAATAGGATATGCTCATCTTGTGTGGGATCCACACGACATCACCAAATAGGGACCTCCTCATCTCGTTATTTGCCCCCATCTCTTTCCTGTTCATGATAATTAAACGAAAACGACACCTCATTTTGAAGAAATTTATTCATGTAGACATGTACATGATTTTTATTATGTTTCAGGCTTTCAAAATCTTTTTAACGTCTATAATTTCAATAATTTTTGTGATTTGTTTTAATATCATAAGTAATCAATGTATCACATATAGTATTAAATTAGCATTTTATATATTTAATTTCCCTAGGAAAACTCTATACATTTGAGTATGTTCTTTTTATAAATTTTAATCAATGAGTACTATATTTACATGATAACTAGCGTTTCCCCCGTGCTACGCACGGGTCGGGGGAAATGTTTTCACATTGAATACGTAAGCAACTTAAAAATAGATAATTTGTCTTTATTGGTAATGGATAAAAACAAATCTATGAAAGTACATTGTTATTTCTCGCACTTAAACAAATGTATGAGGTTCGATTGAACTGAAAATCTCGTTACCTCTCAGTTGTGTGCAATGCTCTTCTGCATCTGGTTGTCCACAAACAATAACCACAGAAAGACCATCGATTGGAACCGTATGCTTGTTTTGATTAATTAGCCTCATTTATAAGCCTGACAAGTGCGCTCAAAACCCTAGGACGTTGATTTCGTCACAGATTTACATCATCAATGATAAAATCATGTCGACTCTATTTACCTTAATCAAACCCTTAACGTGCATCAATTGAAAACACAGACAAACCTATCTCAGTAATCGACGAATCAATTTACAAACAGATGCAGAGACATATATGTTCGTACCTGGTTTGGATTGAAGAAGGCCCTAAAGAGGAGCCTGTGGTCCTTGGACATTGTTAATCATATATCTTTGAAGGGATTAATTGCTAATAAAACGGGCCCCATCATAGTCTGTTTACACAAAGAAAGATTAGAACTTAACAAAAAAAAAAAGTAATTTTATTATAATTAGTTTAAAAGAGATGGAAAATATATTGGATGTTATATAAAACTGATGGCTTATTTAAGTAACCAAGTTCTGCAAGAATTTCTGAATTTGCAGGAAAGAGGTCGCTCGTAGACACTTTCATCACCTACAAAAACAATATTTTATTATTATTTAATATGATTAGAAATTTAGAATTAACAGATAATAAAAAGTAGACTTACATTTCCATCTAAAAGAACAACAGAAGCTTTTCCTTTTACAGATGATTGTATTTTTCCCAACTCCCAAAACCCATTTTGCAGTCGACACCATAATCGTAATTACTGAAATAAAAATTGGTTTTTGAATTAAATTTAACATTGTACTTTCAGTTTTTTTCTTGAAAGGGCATTGTACTTTGAAAAATCTACCAAATTTCAGCATTGAAATTTGTTTTGTTTGTATCCGGATGACATTGCTATAATTGGGTAGCAGATATCTATGAAGAAAGATCCATGTAAGCAAAAAGAACCATGTAAGCAAAACAGAAATTTGTATGATCATAATCATCATCATCGGCGTGTATTTCATATAATTTTTACCATAACTCGTGTAGGTTTTGTCACCTCTCCAACTGCACATTTATTAATTAAAATTATAGATTTAGATAAAAATGGATAATCAATTGATAATACATCATCGGTCATCAAATATATTCTATCAGTTGTACAATAATAGCGAAAATGTTTCATGTACATATTTATTCGTCTTCCATATGGAATAACTCATCTATATACATGATCATTTAAATGTATTTTTGTATATTTTTAATGTTGATTCATCTATAATATATATTGAAATATAACGACACAACAATAATAGATAATATTAAAATGTAACTGTTATATAAAATTATAAACAATAAAGTAATTTATAAAGTTATAATAAATTCATAAACCGAAAGAAAAGAGTGATAAACCGTATAATGCTTTTGTATTGTAAGTAATAAAAAATTACCTCTTGATGGATGTAAAGTATTTCAATGAGTTATCGTTTTACCATCCATTTATCTGTAAAAGAAACAATATCAAATCATATTAAATTAATTTTTTTTAAAGAAATGGCCCTTTTCTGTTAACAACACTCACAAAAGAAAACAAACACATTAAACAAAAAGAGACCAAAACTCAAACTTCATAGAAACAACAATTTATTTTAAAATTTACAAAACTGTATATCTATTTACCAAGTGAGTTACAAGTATATTCTCATTCCTAGTTTCCTACCAATCCAATCCAAATACCAAAACTCCATAAACCCACAATGGAAAGTGATTCTCCGAATAAACTGAAACACAATTATTTTGCATTCCAAATTGATGTAAGGTGATTCAATTCCAAATCACTCATTCTCTTACTGTTTTACAAATACATAAGATATTTATTTTAAGGTAAAATATAGAAAAAGTTTTCGAATTTACAATTGTTATCGGTTATTGTATTATTCACCATATAACATTTAAAATTATATATTTCTAACTTATTAAAAAGAATCGACATATAATATTTAATTTACATTTTTTTTTTAGTTTTTGAACGTTGTCAGTTGCTATTATATGTTTCCTTTGTATAATATCATAGTCATATAGATTTGTTTTACTAATAAATTGTTCACTTTATAATTAAAAATGAATTTTATTACTCCAATTAAAATATGTATCTTAATTTTCATTTTGAACATAATTGCAAACAGAATTGTCACTGAAAAGTACGGTTGCTATTTATAGACATTTCCAGAAATTGTAGCAATGTACTATTCGGTAAATTCAATTGTTTTTATGGTATTTATGCTATTTACAGATTACACTCATCCACACTTATGGAAGTAGTTATGCAACAAAGATGCGTACCTTGAGTGTGAAGAAGAGAAGTACATAATGTAGAGAGGAAGAAGAGAAGTTCACCGCCAAAGATCTAACCTTTTCTTGTATTTTTGGTGTGCAAAAAGTTCACCATCTTTAGAAAAATGAGGATTGAAAGAGAAAACGCAATAAAGACAGATTACACTGCGATGAATATATAGTCTGGTAAGATAAATATATTTAACAATTTACCAAAAAAAAATAGGCAAATCACGTTCCTGATTATAAGGGATAATGATGGAAAATATTGAAATTTGATTCATTATAGGATTTCAATCTTTTTCTTTAGATATATGAAAAAAAACAACTGAATATTACGGGATGTGTGTTTAGGCAGGAATTGTAGGTGAATGTTAATATAGTGACATGTGGAAAAATTAGACTTTAATGAAAGTAGGATGCTATAAAACAAAAAAATGAAATTATTTTATACATTAAGTCCCGGTCTGGTTCTGGTTCGATTGAACTCATGAGACCGTGGATGGCTTTTCAACATACCTTCAAATTATGGTGCAACTGGTAAGGTATAGAAGCTGAAGGAGGTGAAGGATCCTTGGGAAGAAGCAACTCTAGAAAGACCCTTAAATATGCAAAGCTGGAGGAGGTGAAACCAAGTATAAATGCTAACATGGTTAGATTGTAACTGTGATATAAAGAAGAAAATTATTTGTTTAAATTAGATGAAGAAAGAAACAAAAATGGTCGGTTCCTATTTTTACCAGTTGTTTCACAATTTAGTCTTTCTTGACCTCTTAACTGAACTTCTCTTATGTTGCTTCAAGATCATATATTCTTTCAAGTGGTAAGGTAACTCCAGCAAGTTCCTGCAATAATGTATCAACAAAACAACACTTCAAAATTTACATATTTTACTATGAAATATTAATATAACCAAAATACCTTTCAAAAACCAATGACTTGTAAAATGATGGGATCTTAATCTCCATAAGCAATCTCGCAAGTGAGAGGTTCTCATATCTAGTTTTCATAATAGGCTGTACCTGCCATTGTTGATGAACCATATAAGCTCGAGCTAAATTAAACGCAAGAAACAATTATACCCCAATAAACCAATCAATAAAGAGTATTTAAAAAAAAATAAGCGATAATCTTGTTATTTTAGTGATTCAAAGGGGGAATAACAGTAGAGAGGGTGATAATCTTGTTGGAGCGACTCAGGGTTCATGGGCCCATTTCAATTCACGGTATCTTGATTTCCTATTCCAAAATCGAATTGCAATATGTGATATTGGAAGGCGCTAACCTGGGAACAATTATTTTTTAAAAATTTGAAAGTAATATTCTAAGTTTCTAACTGTGTATGCAGTAAGAGACGGTGGTGACCGAAATAGAAGAGAGACAGGACCTGAATGGAGACAAAAGGCGGTAGATGAGGGTTACTTGAACTACGAAGGGGTCAAACTTTCCGAAAATCCATTGAAATTTCAATTTAAGCATCGATGAGGAGATTTCAGGAAAGAACCTCTGATCGACCAATGGTGAAGAGAGCCTGCCGAGTGTTCTTGTAACTCGGGAGATGAGGGTTTTGACCATCATTGACTGTTGAAACATCGAGCACAAGATATTGAGAAGAGAAGTATTAGGTTATCTTATTTATTGCAAGGTGAATAGATCGATGCTAACGCACCTTGGAATCTGTATGACCGACGTCAAGGGGATGCGATAAAGGGCCCATTTTGTCAATGATCTTCTCCCTTCTTCGGCTTCCCATATCGCCAACACCAAGGCGCTGAGGGTTATTGAGACAAGGATGGAGTGCATGCGGAGAAGGCGATGAAGGAGAAGAGAAATAAGTTGCTGCCATGACGCGAAATCTACAGAGATGCAGAGTAAATGATAGGTGAGGGAACGGAGAATCGGAGAAGTAAGGCAGTGGAGCGGCGATGGAAGATGAGAGTAACAGATGGAAAATCCACACAGTCACATGCAACACAGAAAGACAGCCGGAATCAATACCAATAAGCCTCGTCGGACGGCTTTTCACCACAGACTCGCAGGAAGAAACACAGGAGGAGAAGAAAGAAGATGAAGCGATGAAGATGACAGAAGAGTTACCTAGCAGAGAACGCGTGTCTAATGGGTTATTAAACAATTCCCATAAACCGCGTGACAAAAGTGAAAAAAAAAATGTAACGTTCTAAAAGCGGTGCAGCAGAAGGAAAAGGGAAAAATATAAAAGAACGTGACCATGACATATTTCAACACGGGCCAAAGGTACGGTTTTTAATATAAATAATAAAAAAATATATCTCAAATTCATGCATGTTTAAGTAACTTAGATTTTTTTTCCCCTATCTAATGGCTCAACTTGTTATATTAGATATCTGAAAAGAGGAACAAAAAGCACCATGGATCTCGACGAACCACATGCATTTCGAAAGGCATGAGAGAATGTAAATAAAAATCTAAAGCTTTTGAATTCAAATACGCTAGAGGTGCAATATGTGGATCATAGAAAGGATAACAATGTGACAAAAATAAGACAAGACGACGAAATACTTTTGTCCACGAGAAAATATATGAGGTAAACAATTAGGTTTATGATGTGATCGAAGGACGAGACATAAATCGCCTAATTTTTAGGATTGCAAGAAAGTGCAGTGTGCTCGAACTAATATGTGTATAAAGCAATCCAAAACAAAGTAACTTACTCCTCATTACATTTATGGAAAAGTGTCTTAATTAGAAAATGCCTGGGAAAACATGCAAATGTAACTTTTTATTCCATGAGCGTATGGAGTTAGCAACTAGCGTACATTAATTCATGAATGTTTGCATGCATGAGCATATCCCGTTGGTGGTTTGGCCCAACCACTTGTCCTAAAATCTATCGTCTGTAGTTGAATATCGGAATTTATAAACCACGTCAAAATCTGATCATAGAGTTTAATAGAAAAAACATTTTGATTTATATAAATTATATATATTGATTTTGAGTAGGGCCGGACTGAGGCAAGCTGGACGATCGACCCTATCTTCTAATTGTTATATTGGATCTTATAGTAACAGCCCATTATGTTTAAGCCGAATTCAAAGGACCAATACATAATCCCGAACTCAGCATTGTCACTTAGTAATCTGTAACCGATTTCCATGGAAACTCCGAAAGCCCCATTTGTTATTCTTCTCTTTTGATTTCAGAAATTCAATTTCTGAAGTCCGAAATTACCCATTTTATTTCTGCAATACCTTTGATTCTTGGTTCTGAAATTGATTTCGTTTCTGGACAGTGAAAACTGAAGTTTAAGTTTTTGAAGATTGATTCTGAAATTTGTTTTTTTGAAGTTCGATATCGTCTTGGATTTTTTCTCTGAAGTTCCCAAACCGAAGTTGGATTTCATCTTGGCTGAATACTTGTGTAATTTTTTCTTATTGTTTCGATTAAAAGTTTAGATTTTGGAAGTTCTCTCTTAGTATTAAAGTTTTGAAATTTTTTTTCTGAATTTAAATTTCTTTCAGAACCTAAATACTAATTTATGAAGTTCTTTCTGAATCTGAATACTGATTTTGAAATTAAATTCGGTTTCTTATTCTTTCTTTAGGAATTTAAAGTTTTCATGTAGCCAAAAAAACACAATATAATATGAAGTTTGATTTCTTTAAAGATGAAATTAAAGTTTAAAGTTCCTTGAAGTTCAACTCTTTAAGTTTAAAATTTATCGTTTTAAGTGTAATCTTTTTCAGGATGAATTTCTAAAGTTTGAACTCTTTATTTTTTATTTTTCGTTTTGATGTGTAATGTAGGTGACTTTTTTTAATTGTAGGGTTGAAACAGTGAATTTCTACGTGACTTATGTAACAACCGACAATTTAATACAAAGTACATCAAATTTTTTATAAAACAAAATTGGTGCACTTTAATATAAACTACAATTTACAAGAAGTTATCAACATACATCATATATAAAAATCCACACAGACCAACCGATTACTACATCTACATATGCACATTAAGTGCAAAAAATAAGTAAACTCTAAAAGTCTTCTAGTTATTTCTACCACTACTACTAGATCCTGAAAGGCAACACACAACAAATTGTAAGCTTTGATAGCTTAGTGAGTAATCATCATGCTAAAGTCACAACCACATATATATTATTATATAAGAATAACAATCGGCAACAACTATTCGCAACATATTTGGTCTTTCAGTATATAACTCATCTACTCCACTTTATTAGTCATAATCAGCTATGACTAGTTAATAGTTTAACAATTAATAATCAACTATTATGTTATTAACTCAATTATTGATTTATTGCGTCAGTCGTAATTAGCTATGACTGTTTCTTCAGCTCAACTGTCATAATCAACTATGCCTATTTATTCAGCTCATCAGTTATAATCAGTTATGACTCTATATTCAGCTCGACAATCATAATTAGCTATGACTCTTTATTCAGTTCATCAGTCATAATCAACTATGATTTGATTAATCGACTTTTCTCCATAATCAACTGACTTGATTAATCAACTTTTTGTCATAATTGGCTATGACCTGATTAATAAGCTTTCAATCATAATCAGCAAGGATAAATACGATATATACAACTAAACATTAGTTGAGCACACTTGGAATTGAAGCTTCGTCGTCTCTGGGGTGGATTCGATTTTGAGCATAACAGAAGTCGACGCATGTGCACGGTGGATACGTTGCGATACGTGTTGCGATTGAGTGAACATTAGTCGCATACCCGATCAGTTCTCAAAAGGTTAGGAAGGAGGGGGAATATGGTCAATCTCAAAAGATTTAATTATTTAGGGGTATAATGGTAATTTGCTTGTTTATTTTAAATTAAAATGATTATAATTTCTGAAAATTGAAAAAAAAATGTTAAATTTGTTTTGTTGGGCGAATACGATATTTCGAATATTCAGCAAGGATAAATACGATATATAGCTTTTAGACCGGGCGGATATGATATTTTCATATTTAACGATGGTATATACAAAATTTATTCATTATTATAAACCAAGTAACACATTATATTAGAAAAGCACGTTACCTAATAATTACTATAATAATTAATAACAATGATGCTACTTATAAATAATAGCACGTATACTATTTTTCATGCTAGGTGAATATATTTACAATAAAAACATGCTGTTTATTTTATATTTTTTCACTTAATTGATTGTTTAAATGTAAAATATAAGAAAAATATTAGACCACGAGAAATGTGGGGAAGTTGGGATTATCAACTACGACGAGGGTGCATGAACATTATCTCGGAGAACGTCAGCATGTTTATTTGGGCCCACACATCTCACCACTTTCATATTCCCAACAAGCTGAACCTGGTCCATATGTTTATTTCCTATAATATGAAATTTAATGCATGTAGCTCGGTTGGTAAGGTATGATGGTGACTTGCTCCATAATATGGAATTCAATACCTTCATCATAGATATTTTTTTAGTGACTTTCTATTGTAAAACTGTTCAAAAAACATCTTCCAAGTTTGGTCTGTTCAAAAAACACCATCCAAGTAAGACATTTATACAAAAAACACCATCCAAATAAGACTTTTGTACAAAAAAAACCAACGAACTACATGTTTTGTTCAAATTTTACCCGATTGTAACCGGCTCTTGCAGGTTAAAGGATGACTTGGCCTAATATTTAGTGACATGACATAATAACAGATGAACAGTTTAACCTGCAAGAGCCGGTTACCATCGGATAAAATTTAAACAAAACATGTAGTTCGTTGGTGTTTTTTTACAAAGGTCTTACTTGGATGGTGTTTTTTGTACAAAGGCTTTACTTGAATGATGTTTTTTGAACAAACCAAACTTGGATGATGTTTTTTGAACATTTTTAAAACATAATTACCCTTATAAGTCATTTCCCTAACATCATTAACGAATTCTTATAGGATGGGATAGAAAATATACTGCTATGTAATTTTACGTCTTTCTTCCCTCCAAAAGCTAGATATCATGTTTTTCAAGGCTAAGAAGTTAGCTAATCTTCAGTGAATACATCGAAATCTGTAATTTACTTAAGAAAAGACTAAAGTAAAAGGTCTAATCCACAAGAAGAAGAAAAAAATCGCATTCATTGTTACACTTCTTTTTGGCTGTTCTCTATTTCTACATCTCTATATTTTCAACTTAACTATTTACTTTGTTATGTTGTTCTCATGATTCCGCAAACGAAGGACCCGGGAAAAGGTGAAAAAGCTTTGAAAGCTATATATTCCTAGTTATTGTACTTACAAAACTATTCTTTTTAGAATTACTTAATTAAAATTTATCATGTTCATTTAAAAGCCGATATTGGTTTAAAATAAAGTTAAAATTAGTTAGGAGGCGAATTCTTAAAAAGGGAAAAAGAGAAGTTAGCTTTTAGTTATCGACCCAAATTCCCATGACCAGGAAATCCTTTTCACGGACAAAGAATCTCCATATACAAACCGACGTACAAGTCTTAATGCGTAATTTACAGCTAAATTGGAATTGTTTATCTGGATAGGAATCGGTATTGAAGGCTTTTTCAATATTAACCCCACAAAAGGGGCATACTGTTATGGGAATCTTAACTGACCCGAGCCTTATGAAGGACCCACTTCCCTATCCCCCATACGCAACTTCACCTCCAAAATTCTATAAATAAGATGCTAATCTCACCATGCTTAGGCTTGAAGAAGCAAACAATCTTGAAAACCTTGAACCGATTCGAAAATGGTGGGACCTTCTCTCAATGCTCCCAAGCCTCCGACCACCGCTACGATCAAATTCCTGTGTAGTTATGGCGGAAGGATACTTCCTCGGTATCCTGATGGCAAGCTTCGGTACCATGGTGGCCAGACACGTGTGCTTGCCGTTGCTCGGTCCATCTCTTTCTCTGGTTAGTAATTGATCTGTTATCTGAATTAGATAGAGCTATTTGTAGTGTGTGTCTTGAGGATGTGGATTGTTGATTAATATTTACTTGTGTTTTACAGAATTGATGGTGAAACTTGGTGAATTGTGCGGGAAGACGGTAAGCTTGAGGTGTCAATTGCCGACAGAGGATTTAGACGCGCTTGTTTCTATTACATCTGATGAGGATCTAGTGAATCTCGTTGAGGAATATGATCGAGCAGCTTGTCTACAATCGCCATCTCTCAAAATTAGAGCGTTTCTATCGTTTCCAAGGAAATGCTCTCCGACTCCTTCCACCGCCTCTGCCTCTGGATCTGGATCTAGTTCCTCCACAGGCACACCTATACTTGAGGCGACGTCACCGCCATCTCCTTCTCCGTCCGCTTTCTATCCCGCTGCGAGATTTCCTGTTGCCGCCACGAATCGGTGCATCCATTCAACGTTGAAACCGCCTGTGCAACTTCCATTCTCCTACAACAAATCCGCCGGAAAGCTTCCTAGTTATCCGTATAGAAATTCCAACCGGTTTTGCCTCGTTCCCAATGGAAACCATTGGCAATAACAGTTCTAGATCTGGTGGAGACTCTCCAAAATGAAAAAAGCCTTTGGTATCGTGAAAGATTATATAAACAACCAAATGAACACATCTAATATATAGAGGTAAAACAAGCGTAACTGAAACGGTAATATAAGGGAGAAAAATCGAAAAACAGGCAAATGACGGTGATAATATGTGATGTATGATTGAACTGTAAATAATATCAAGATTCGGATCACTGTTTTCTAAGATCCTTTCAGTGGGAATGAATTGAAAAAGAAATCTTAAGTTCGATCAAAATTTCCTTATTGGTGAATGCATCGTCAGTTTTGATCTTATTTCGATTATCTTCTTCGTCATTAATTGCCGTTGCTTGTCGCCCATAACCTCATCTGATCTGATCTCATTAATTCCGAGGGTCAGTGCATTTGTCGTTTTCCGGTGACGATCAGTTTTTTGTATTGTTGCGTACCGGGTTAACCGTTATCTTGTGCCTCCATTACAACATCTCCACGTACGTATACGTGTTGTATTCTCCCATCATTCCTCGCCGGCGGCGTTTTACTCTCATCGTAAGGTTTGTTTTCTTTTCGCCGTCATCTTCCTACTTTCCTTATTTTTCCAATTTAAAAATATATCTGGAATAATTGCAGGTTATGGACATTACTATTTGATTACAATTCCATGGAGATCACCATAGAACACGAAGCTGCTTGCAGGTACACATTCATGCGTGGCGGTGTGGGTCCCATCGAGTTTGCATTTGTCAAATAAAGAATGAGAAACAAAGTAAATAATTCCATTTTCACGCAATCCTCTTTCATTTTTTGTCAAGATTAACAATATGTAACTAATGGATAACACGATTTTTCTTGAATTAGTTGTTTTCAAAATGATGAGGATATATGAGGAGTCTATTATTCTGGGCCAGTGGGCTGGACCATTGGGTTAGGTATTAAATTTCAAAGAGAGGATATTTTGGTGGGTCATTTCATTCTGATTGAGGATTGATGTCAAGTAATGTATGGTGGGTTTTGCAGTTTGGACTTTTGAAATTGAAGCATTTTTAAGTGGTGGGAGTCTGAAAGCGTGGCACGACCGTTGTTATATATATTCTGTTTGGGAAAGTTTTCAGTCAGCCTTTCTCATATAAGACAGAAGGTTGGCAATTGGAATTGGAAGAGATAATCCAAACTAAAAATAAGATAACGTTTTCCCTCTCAGCCAGTTGGTAACGGAGAAAAGGATTGCTAGCTGTTGATAACCAAGTTATTGTATTGATTTGAGGTTGGTCGGTTCACGGAATGCCACTAAAATATAGCAGAATCGGAAAAAAAGAAAAGAAAAAAAAGACGAAATAATCGAGAAATTGAAACCGAATAGAAATTCGATGGTTCGGTTTTAGGTTTTCCAAAAACCGAACTTCTGCTGTTCGATGAGGTTTTTATCGATATGACCGCTCATAAAAACCACACATTGAGATAGGTGTCTATCTAAATTATATGATTGTGGTCTTTGACATATACACTTTGTTTTACAAACAATTCATGTACAAATAATTAATCCTACACTGAAGTGTATCATCAAGTAACTAAGATTTGATCTATCCTTTTGTTTTTATTTTATTGTTAAATATTTTTGTTTTGATAAAGTTAACTACAATTTATAACTCCATAATTGTACTGAAAATTTGGTTCTTGTAGCATTAGAAAGCCGACTAAAATATACTACGGTGCTCACCATAGTAAACTATATACCAAGTCATGGAGTAGCGATTTGAGTGAAGTACACACATAATGACATAAAAGGTTGTATTGTGTTTCACATATCTTATACTGAGGTGATGACTAGGATTGATATCAAGACTCGATTGTGCCTCCTAAAGGATGGATAAGGTGATTTTGGGATCTTAAAATGTCCTTATATCTATTGTCGAAAATAGTCCTAAAAACTTGTATAGTAATTTCATATGTCGTTACTCATGTCTCATGTAACTAATGTAACAACATATCCTATGCAAGAGATGCGACATCATATCATATACGGAAACGAAAATCATGAAAAGTATTCAAATAACAAAATTTACAAAAAGGAAGTTGATTATAGTTAGTCTAAGAGTAAATTATATATTTGGTCTTTATGTATATTTGATTTTTCAATTTTGGTTTTAAATAGTGTTCTTTATTGCAATTTTCGGGGTCTTGTGATGTCTTTGTCCCTATTTTTAATAATAACTAAATGCTAGACGAAAGCTGCAACGATCGACTATATTAAGATACCAAAAATAGTTTGCAATAGACACAGAAAATACTATAAAAAAACTCAAATAAAAGCCAAAATCAAAATAAAAAAGACCAAAATATAATTTATGCGGTGTAATTTTAGAAGAAGAATGAGAGATATAGAATTGGCTGCGAAGGGGAACCGTAAGTTCCCTCCATTCATGTATGGTGTATAGGGCTGTAAACGAACCGAACGAACACGAACGAGGGGTTGTTCATGTTCGTTCGTTTAAGTTAGCCGAACAAACAAACGAACACGAACGGATAAACGAACGAGTTTTCTTGTTCATGTTCGTTCGATTAACAAATTATCTTGTTCATGTTCGTTCGTTTATGTTCATGAACATACTAAACGAACAAACATAAACGAACAGAATTAAATAAACACAATCAAACATATATGAACTTAAAAAAACAAATAATATTGTAATGTAATCAAATACAATTGAACATATATGAACATAAAAGGAATTTAAATGAACATACATAAACGATCGTAAACAAACAGTATAAACGAATGTTCACGAACATAATCGAACGAACGAGACCATTGTTCTTGTTCGTTCGTTTAACTAAACAAACGAGAATTTGTGTTCATGTTCGTTCATTTATTAAATAAACGAACATAAACAAACTTCCCGCCGAACTATTTACGAACGGTTCACCGAACGTTCGGTTCATTTATAGCCCTAATGGTGTATGAAGAAAAAATGCTTACTTGATCATTTTATATTTAAAACTAGGCGATATTTGGGCTTTGCGTAAAAATATAAATATGTGGTTAGAATATCGATAGAATATAAGTTGTTAAAAATGTTTATGTTATTGTCATAAACTATGAAATAATAATTTTATATATTAAGTTAATATAAAACATAACGATTATTTTGAATCAAATGATAAGATAAACATTTGTTAAAAGCATATTATTTCGATAGCTTCTATCCGCGCTTACCTGTGAATAAGTTAAATATAATATCTTTTTTTTTTGAACCAGCAAATCTATCCTACTCCTACTCGTATTCTAATTCACCTATAATCCACCTATTTCCCCTAGTGGGGATTGAACTCTCAACCTCAAGGTTAGAGGGCAACGTCTTACCACTTGGCCAAGAGGCCATTGGCACTAAATATAATATCTAAATTATTGTTATTGTTAACTACTATTATGATTAATTAATTTAAAAAAAACTTATTTATTTATTTATTTCGACCACGGTTATCATTCTAAATAGCAGCCATTGCTTTCAAGCTAACCCATTGTCATTTTAAGTTTTATTATATTTTTAACTATGATCATTTATAATTAATTTAAAAATTAACTTTTTGAAGCATTTCCAATTTTTATAGATAATAATTGTTGGATATTTTTTAGCCAATTTGACACTTAGATTTCGATTTTATAGTTACCATGATATTTTAAAAAAATTAACTATTTAAAAGAATAAACATTGGACATTTTTTATGTTTATTTGATATTTTGATTCAATCTTTGTATTTAATTTAAAATAAAATTAAGTATATTAGATTGATAATTCAGTCTGTAACATTAAAATGATACTGTTTATATTCAAAAATATATTTAAATTAATAAATCAAATTTATTAGGTTGAAGGTTGAAGAAGTAATATTAAAATAGAAAATAAAGCACTTTAATTTACTGAAAATCAGATTAATATGGTTCAATATAAATGATTTATCTTGAATCTTACTAAAAAGATCATCCCCTTTAACATGTATACATATAGATATAGATAATTATATGAGACTATGATATGCTACCACTAAAATTGACATCATATTCAAATTAACCAATTAATCACTGTTATCACAAAAGTAAAATAAAAATTAAGATTAAACAACGTAATCATTATAATTAACATCATATTTTAATGAATAAATTATGAATCATTAGTTAAAAAGTATTTTGAAATGTAGTAGTAAGGTGAAGTGTCTTGAGAGTTTTAAATGCAGAAGGTTTAAGGAAAAATGTGCGTTGTACAAAACTAAAAATTATATAATAAAAATATTGGTCGGTCAAATGAACTTTAAAACATCATATCTAATCTAACATATAAATGATTATCATAATCGATATCATATGTTAATAATAATACTTGTATCCAAAACTCGAAAAAACTCACATAATAAATTTTTTGAATTCAATTATATATAGATAGTCAAAGATTAAAAAAAATAACGATACATTTTTATATAGATACTTAAAATCCAAAATAATAATAATAATAATAATAATAATAATAATAACAATAATAATAATAATAATAATGTTTTCCGTTAGAGATGTATTGTTGTGAATATTTTTTCTGTTAGATTCATATATATATATATATATATATATATATATATATATATATATATATATATATATATATATATATATATATATATATATATATATATATATATATATATATAAACATATAATTAATTATTGAGTAAATTACAATTTTGGTCCCTGTGGTTTGCATGAAATTTCACTTTTGGTCATTGTTTCGTTTTTTCACGCTGATGGTCCCTGAACTACACTTTTGCTTACACTATTGGTCCCTTGGCCAGGTAAAATGACCAATATACCTTTTTTATTTTCTTTTTCATTTTTCTTTTATGTATTATTATTTTATGAATTAAAAAAAAGAAAAAAAACAAAAACCACGTTCGTTTCCAAGGACCAAATTTGTCGTCCGGCTCTTTCCCACACCTCCGTCTCCTAGACCTCTCTTCAAACTCCATTTCCGGACACATTCCGCCGGAGCTCGGCCAACTGACTTCCCTTCAGTTCCTTTATCTTGACTCCAATCAACTCTCCGGCGTAATCCCACCTCAACTTTCAAATCTTTCATCCCTCCAGTACTTTTGTATCCAAGATAATCTCATAAACAGCACCATTCCGCCTCAGCTTGGATCATTGGTTTCCCTCCAAGAGTTTCGAATCGGCGGTAACCCCGTATTTGACAGGAGAGATTCCACCAAAATTAGGATTTCTATCCAATCTCACCACTTTTGGAGTTGCAGCCACCGGACTGTCGGGGGTGATTCCGACGACATTCAAGAACATGATCAGTGTCCAAACTTTAGCCATATACGATACAGAGATATCCAGTTCAATCCCACCGGAAATTGGATTGTGTTCAGAGCTTCGAAACTTGTACCTTCACATGAACAAACTTAAAGGTCCAATCCCACATGAACTGGGTAAGCTTCAGAAGCTTACTAGCTTACTTCTATGGGGGAATTCCCTCACCGGAACAATCCTGCCGGAGCTTTCCAACTGTTCAATGCTTGTTGTATTCGATCTCTCCGCCAATGAATTGAGTGGTCAAATCCCTAGGGAATTAGGAAAGCTAACGGTTCTTGAAGAGCTTCATTTGTCAGAGAATTTATTAACCGGCCCAATTCCACCGGAACTCAGCAATTGCACAAGCCACAGCGATTCAGCTTGACAAAAACTAAAATTCCGGCCAAATTCCATGGCAGATTGGGAACTTGAAGATGTTACAGAGCTTCTTCTTGTGGGGCAAATTCCATGGCCCTTTTGGTTCACGGTCGTCTGCACCTATGTGGCTAAGTCCCTCGCGGAGGCTCGATTCGTTATTGCCGGAAAAGAAGAACGTGGGTTTTTGTTTATTTTCCTCATGTAAGAAAAAAAATACTTAGGGACCACCCATGTAACAAAAAATACTTAGGGATTATTCATAAATTGTCCCTGTTATGGAAAAGACCATTTTGCCATTATCCGTTATGTACTTAACAGCCAAAACTTGATAGATGGACGATTTATAATTTTTTTTCAAACCACAAAGACTATCCATGAGGTTTCTAAAAGTTAGGGACAAAACTTTATATTTTGTTAAACCACAGGGACTATTTATGAAGTTTTTTCTTTAATTTATTTCTTATATAAAATAATGAATTGTAAAATAAACTTTATAAAAAATAATACAAAAATCAAAATTAAACAACAATTTATACCAAAAATCTATGTTAACGATATTTTTTGACTGATAAACATTTGATAAAATTTAATTTATTTTTTGATATAATGTACACCTCTTTATATAATATATAGTAAGTTTTTAAAAAATTTATTATTATTAAAAAGTTTACCTAAAAATGATTTTCTTCTAAAGTTTTATCTTTTATTTATTTCCTATTAATTTAAAATTAAGTGGTTCCATTAGCAATTCTCACAATTTCTTTAATAAAAATGGAGAAGTAAAAACAGGGAAAGAAAATCATATTTTTTTCTCCGTTTCTTATTTCTTGAAATTAAACAAATAAAAAAAATTAAATCAATTCAATTTCTTTATTCAATTTCACTATACTAAACTTGTTTAAGAGTTTGTGCAATGTATATATTGAGTTGGTGTTTTGCGACAAAAATATATTCCAATTAATGAAAGACATTAAAATTGATAATGTTCATCCTGTTAAAATATTATCAAATTTGATTAAACAGATTAATATTCCTCGATTATACAAAATTTATTGTAATGCAATTTGTTGGAATAAGAAAGGGTATAATAAGCTTTACCCAACACAGTTGCTTAATGACTTTGTTTTTATTTTTTTACTAGGTTAATAACCCGTGTACTACACGGGTTGACTAAATTTTTTTTGAAATGGTTAGTGATGCATATTAACATAATACAAAATGAAAATTTTAAATAAGAGATAATTGAAATTACTGACTTTTAGTAATAGCTTACGGTTTAAAAAACCAGGGAATTTAAATCCATTTAGTAAATAAGGTGACGATAAACTTTCATATCCTAAGTGTGGACATTTCTCAACTTTCATATTCTTTTGAATATTTATAAACATGAACGTTGTACTATTTCAATGTCTGATGAGTGTAAAGCTTTTATTATGTCACAACAGTAACAAACTTCAATGGACACTTGATGAGAAAAAAGCTTATAATCTTTATACATTTTCATTATACATTAAACTTTTGTCAAATAAGATATAGAAACAATAACTGGTTTCTTTATACAATTCCCACCACTTGGTCCCTTCTTCTGTTTGCTTCTTCATGTTCAAAGTCCAAATTGTACAAATAGTAAAAGAAGTATGTAATCCCATGTGGATCGTCCTAACACAACACTCTACTGGATGAAAGGATTTATGTGTTCTTTTCCAATGTTAATAATGTTAGTGTTATGTAGTTTTCAAATGTGCCACCTACAAAGGGAAAAACATGTAATAAGCATCAGTTTTCCCAAGAATTTCAAATTTTTACCCGATTAGAATATCGTATTTTCTTTTATTTGTGTATTATAACATCCTATTTTCATTTCTTTTTATTATAACAACATTGTCCTTTCATTTTTCATTTTCCTTATTAAGGCATCATATGTTGAAAAGTATACCCAATTATAACATTGTACTTCCATTTTTTTTTCTTATAGGGATGACATTGCTATAAGTTTCTAGATCTTTAAAATATGATGACTTGATAGGACGATTGAAAGTATGATGCTACAATAAACAAATAAATAGAAGTACAATGCTATTTCTTACATATAACCCTTTCATGACTCATATTATTTATAACTTTATATACCAACTCATATAACTCCTTTCCTGGTTCAACAACATATTCTTAGCGCACCTGCTGATTTCCAACAAATTAAGTCGTTTAGGATTAACTAAACTAAATTAAATTAATATGTTACCCATATCAAAGATCTTGTTCCTTGCTGTTGAATGATGCAATGCCTTTACACATATATCAGCCACGTTAGTAGGTATAGAAAGTCGTCATCAGTTAAATTTAAAAAAAGAGCTTACGCAGAATAAGTTTCACGCGAGTGCTTTATGTTATGTACATAATAGGCCGGAACTTTTATGTTTTTTTAGTAAGGCTTACCTTGTTGTTAGATACGTTGTAGTCAAATACGTCTAAGTGGATTATTTAAATATCAACGAACATGTGATGTGAGTGCATCCATAATGTATGTTTTAATAAAATGGTTGAATGAGATGAATTTTGTACTTACACTCAATAAATCAAAGTCAACCGGTGTGTGTTATCATATTGACATTCGGTGTATATGAAGTTTATCAATGGCTATTGAACCATTACTGGGAGAACAAAACTTTATATAAATAATTAAAAAAATTACTTTTTGAAAATAATATGTTCAATATGAATATTTGTAAATTTTAATAAATCGTATGCAAATGTTTGTAAAATTATTTAAAGGCTGAAATAATCTATTGAGTTTAATATATTATGTAAGCCCAAAGATAAAATAGAGACATGATAAAAATAAATGAGTTGTTTGTTTTAGTTATTAATTAGTGACAAGTGATACAATTTAAAAAAAATATATCTTCATACTTAAATCCAAAAAGGATGGTGTTAAATGAGAGAAGATAAATTCATGAAACAATTTGTCTTATTTATTTCACAGTTATGACATCCCTACTATTGCTCATTTGAAATAATCCTACAAAAATAATATAAAGATCTTCAATTCTAATTTCTCATGTACGGTTCATTTGAAATAATTCTACGAAGGTAATATAAAGATATTGAATTCTAATTTTTCATGTGTGGTTCCCGTATGGGGAAAATTTTGATGGTATTTGTGGATAAGTAAAAAGTATGCAAATAAAAATAATTCCAAATGAATCCTTAATTTTCATGTATAAATATGCATACATATAGCAAAAGGAAAGTATAATACTTACCTTTTATTGTCAGCTTACACTTTTTGACCAGATCCTTGTGCTGAATAATAAACTAAAAGGGCAATATTGTCATTTAATATATGTATTTCAATGTTTTGTCATCAGGTTTTTGTCTAATTTACCTTTTCTATTTGACCAAATAGTCAAACCATTTCACGTCTTAAAGGCTTGATAGTCTATGTAATTATGTATAAAATCATCAATTTTCAAAAGTTTCGATAATTTGAAAAGTTTGCCATCATTTGCATAAATGACTGAAAAATACCCTTTATAAAATTTATTATTAACTTTTTTGTGTGTTAGTAGTTACACAAAAGGAAGAATTTACTTCCCTTTCACAGTAAAATAAAAAATAAATTCTAAAGAGACAAAAAGTAAATGGTGCATGCATTTTACTCACATTGTTATGGATGTCTCATATACAGTTCTATTAATGTTAATTTCTTTTTGAGCTCTAAAATATCTTCCATTAGACAATCGTCTCACCAATACCCGAGCTTCAACTAAATGGGATAAATTTAAGTAGCAGCGGAATATAGTTGAATTGTTGATAAAAATTTTCCCAGTATCCTGCACCCACATAAATATTTTTAAGGAGCCGAAACAGCAACACCTATGAAACAATTAAGATCCTTTGTACACATGATATGTCTAATTTTGGGAATCAACCAAATGCTTCAACCATAGAGTAGAGTAGAAGGCGGATGACATGTTGATCTTTGTGACACACGTTAAACGCACTTATTGTAACACCACGATACTTTTGTTAAGTATTAATATGTTAATCATAGTGTATTTATGATTTAATATGGTGTTCTAAGTATTAGAAAGTTAATACTAGAAAAGGGTAAATTGGTCATTTTACCATAAAAGGGTAATTTGGTCATTTGACCAAGTGAAGGACCAATTATGTAAAAATATTGTTGCTTGTGGCAAAAGTATAAGAAAAGAAAGTTTTATTGTAATAAAACTTGATTATAGTGCCAAAAGTTCAAGAAATGAAACTTAGGGACTAAAAGTGAAAATCTGGAAAATATAAAAGGAAATTACCTCTCATAATTGTTGGCTGAACATTTGAGGTTACGGGAATGTTCTTGAAGATGTGATTTCTGGAATTCCTTGAAGGTTGAAGCAAGAAATCGGATTAGTAGCTTGGAATTGGTGATTCCTAAGTTAAACAAGGTTAGTATTTCAAGTTCTTGAAGTGTTCTTGGTGGGTTTTGTGGGTAAACTGAAATTTGTAATTTCAGTGTAATCCATGGAGTTTGTATTTGATTTCTGGGCTTAAACATGTTCATATGATAAGAACATGACATTGAAACAAAAGAATTTGATGATTTGGTGGATTTTGGGGTTTTTGGCTCAAGAACCCTAATTCCTGCATTTGATTGATTGAATTGATTTTAATGGATTAAAACCTTGTATTAATGGATGGTTTTAGTCATGGAATGAACCTAAAATGATTAAGAACAGAAATAAGAACTTAAAATGTCAAAACTGCATGCTACAGTGCAAAATCGTGACTGATCTGGAAACTGTCCAGCCGCCAGGCGCGGTGCGCCCAGGCACGGTGCGCCCATATCCAGGCGCGGTGCGCCTACCTGGCAGAGAACTCAAACGTGTGAATTTTCGCTCGGCTTGTCCGATTTACCTCAAATTTGAACCATAAGTCCATGATGGTTTGAAAAGTCCTAGAAAAATATTAAATTGAGTTTTCGACTCCTCGGGGGCACTGTAGAGCAATACAAATGCCTCGGTAAAACGTATAATTTGTGAAAAGATGATAAATGGAAAGTTTATCATCTAGACATTGTTTGTAATGTTATAATATTGAACTATTATGTAAAAGAGTCAATTGAAATGGTTATTAACCTATTATCATTTGATACGAAATGGATGAATAGGTATGGGACAAACGGTTGTGGTGTACGCAAAGACAAGAAACAACCGGGATTTAAATGCAGCTAGCATCCAGGTGAGTAATCTCACTTATATCACATATGATATGTGTTGATTGGAATGTTACAGGTTGAAACAGAATTTGGGGACGAAAATGATAATCTAAGGATATGGTGAAAAGGCAATACCGGATAAGCCGTGAGTCAATGAGATGACAAGAACGGAGCCGTGAGCCATAAATGTATATGACATACAATATTATTAAATGGTGCGGCCACTTGTGGCTATGATATTGGATGCTATATCCAACTGGTGCGGCCTATATGGCTATGATATTGGATGCTATATCCAACTGGTGCGGCCTATACGGCTATGATATTATTATATGGAAATGGTGCGGCCTTATGGCTATGATATCGGGTTATTGAAACCAATTGGTGCGGCCTGAGGGCTATGATAAATGTTGAAATTGTTCTGGTGCGGCTTGTATAGCTATGACACATGGTGCGGCTTATATAGCCATGATATAGGGTGCAGTCAATTGTGACTGAGAGATATGGGACAGAAATGGTTAGATATGATAGTTATCCTTGAAATTAAATGGTGCGGTCTTAGGACCATGATTTTGGGTTGTTGAACCTAAACTGGTGCGGCCTATGGGCTACGATCTAAACGAGGAAATTATTGGTGCGGCCTTAGGGCTATGATCTGAACATGTTACATGTTTTGGTGCGGCCTATATGGCTATGACATATGGTGCTGTCAATGATGACTATGATTTGTGGGACAAAAACTGCCTCGAGAGTTTAATTGTTATTATTCTCTTATATATGTGTGACGTTATTTGCAGATATGATTACTCACTGAGCTTTGTAGCTCATACCGTTTGTTAAATGTCCCTGCAGGTTAGAATAACCCTGATAAGGGTAAGGATAAAGTCCGTGACTCAAGAAGTGGACTTGTAGATGCTGTCAGTAGCAGCCTGGCTTCAAAGGAGACTATGGTATTTTATACTCTCCTTGATACACTTGTACCCGTTTTAATAAAATATACCCCTCTTGTTATGGTTTTATGTATTGAAACCTTTGTTTTAAAAAAAAATTTTCATGGGTGTTTTGTTTTAAAAGCCGGGTGTTACACTTATGAATACTCAATCATTCATGATCAGTAAAATAAACATGTGATCAAAATCAATATGCAATATTACCTAGATCATGTTTGCAAAATAAACTACAATCCCTTAATTGAAACATAAGTAAACATACTCACTTACCCAAATTCAAATGCAGAAAAGCCCAAATTTGCAACTATGGGAAAGTGGGAATTTACAAGCCAATTTCCTGTCAGAATCAGAGTGATTGAATTTGAAGAAGAACATTGAAGAACTTGATTGTTAGGGCAAAGATAGGGGAAAGGTGAAATAGTGGCTATGTTAGCCCAAACTACATCAGACAACACCTCTTTCGTGAGAGAAACGAAATAGAACAAAAAAAGTTGATTCTAAATCAATGAAACTGACGAAAATAACCATAAAGCCAGTCACCAAACTTTTAAAATACAGGATAATTGAGCGCTTAAGATCATGAAAAACAACCTCATTATATTGCCTTGATCGATCATCTACGAACAACATCAAACGATATAATTAGTTATCAACCAAAATAGTATCAAATTAAATAAACTGCAAATTGAGAATATTGCGAACCTGAAACCCAAAGAAGCGATCTTGAAGTTGCGTCCACATATTTCTCAGAAAATTCGCTCACGAATTCTGATGGTTCTCAGGTTGAGTGATGGTGACAATTAAGCATTGTAGAGGTGCTTAAGTTGCAATCAATGGATCTCTTGATCTACCGGTTGCGAGAAATCAAAAGGAAAAAAGTCCACTGATAGATGCCTACAGAGGCAGCTTTCGGTCTTCTTCAAATCGATCCTAATGGTGGTGGCGTTTAGGGTTGAAGTGCATGAGATTAAAGAAAACAGTTTACCTTATGAATTTATGAAATTGCATCCAAAATTGAAAGTAAGCGTCTTGAGAAGCATTTGAATTCGGGCGTAAAGGAAAAAACAGAGAGACATTTCATTATTGTTAAGTTCTTGGAGGTTTGCATCAATGGCTTCTAGGGTTTGCAGAGAAGGAGGCGACATAGGGCTTACAATAACAAATATGAAGCATTGAAGACGGAATACATTATGGAAGGGGAGATGTGTAACTTCAGAAGGAAAACGGAATATATAATGGAAGGGGCGAAGATCGTTCCTAGTTTGACGGGATTCATATCTATCCTATTAATAAAAAATGATTTAAAAGCTTGAGCGGGAAAACAAATAATGGCTTAACAATAGACTGCTAACTGGCAAAACAGGGTCCTAAAATAAGGACACGTGGCATTCCAGCTTTCTTTTATTATATGGGAAAGATTTTTATGTCTATCTTATTTTGATTACGCATGAGTTGTCAAATATTCAATAAAATAAATAATTTGCTTTAAGTATATTGATCAACATCGTTGATTTTTTTAATAATAAACTTAATATTAATTAATTATTTTATTCAATATATGTCTCCTATGATCATTGGGCTATGAGGTATTAGCATGCAGAAAACAAAGAAAAAAAAAAGAGAAAATGGCCAAAAACGGGGGTTCCGATGCATGCTCCCGAAGACATATGAGAACGAAGACGTCGGGACATCGAAGGAGAAAGGGGCGGTGTTCATGGCGCGTTCGACCCGCATTCTATCTGCCACCTCAACATAACGCGGGACATACCCATAGCCTTATCAACAAGTTGTTGTGTACTTGTTGTGTACTTGTGTACATCAAAAGAGTCCATAATTATATTATCCTTTACTTTTTATGAACTTTCATAAACAGTGTATATACTGGTTTATTTATCATTATTATTTTTAACATTATTTTTATTTTAATAGTACTTTTTCTTAATTTTGATTTAACATTATTTTTTTATAATTATTATAAGTTGTTTAATGTTATTTATTATCATAAATTTTATGACGTAGTAGTTTATAACTTTATATGAATTTGAATATATCATATAGGTGGTCTTAATTCTATTTTTATGTATACATTGATATAAATTATTTTAATCCATCATATAATAAAATATAACATAGATTCGTTCTTAAATTTCGTTTTCCATTATATTGTTATAGAGTACGTTTCCTATTTATTATTATATTTTTCTTAAATTTCTCATTAAGAAGTTGATTATATCAGGAAGGGAGAACTTATGTTTTGATTAAATATTTGTGGAAAAAGAATACATGACGTTTGAGATAAACTATATTAAGAACACCTTTTTTTCCAAATGTAGCAAAAAGAAATTTATCAACAATGTAAAACTACTCCACATTACATATTGACTAGATGCTTACTTTTTTCTTATTTATCGTGAATTTTTGGTATATTTGACGAAGGAATCCACTGAATCCATGTAAAATACCTTTTTTTATATGATGTAAATAGATTTACGTATTTGGACAAGTAAATACGTAGAAAAAAAATCAAGGAATATTCTAGGAGACACCAATTCTGGCAACTTGTGTTGGATGGGCCTCAATGGGGATGTGATGAAGATGGGATTTTAGTAATAAAATCGAATTTGTCTAAGATGGAATGATGTCATGTGTGAATCTGATTAGGCAGATAAGATGAGGTACATCATCAAACTAGATTGGATTAGGCATACTAATCTCACAAGATAGGTTGAAACGTATTGAATTATGCTCTTAATTTCCAATCTTATTTTTGAAATGGAATATTTCTTTCTAGTATTTTAATATTTCTTTTTTCTTGTTGCAGTAATCTTTGGTACGTGTTACTTTCTTTATGGGCTAAAGGATATTATTGGGCTATTTAGAGTGGAATGTAGCATCTTTGGTAGGGTCGTAGGGGTGAGCAAAAACCGAACCGCAACAAAAAATAACTGAAAAAATCGCAAAAACCGAAACCGAAACGAAAACCGATGGTGTGGTTTATACTTTTACAAAAACCGCAAAATTGCGGTGCAGTGTGGTTTTTTTTTTGGAAAAACCACAAATAACCGAACCGCACAAATTACCATGTATTAAATAATTACATAATATATGTATTATTTACTTGTTATTAAGTTTAAATATGACATTATAGATTAAATAAAAGAGTGAGTTTGAACGACAATTTCATTTTGTATTTTGATAGTGGCAATTCCATTTGTCATTTTCACCGATTGCAAGTTATAAACTTTAGTTGTTTCATGATTTACTATACTAAGTACAAAGAAACAAATGATTTCTATTCTTGTATTTTGATAATGGCAATATACTAAATATATAGTCAAAATACTAAAAAATTTATAAAAAATGCGTCGATTTTGAACTTCTGCGGTTTTACAACTGCACCATAGGAAAAAAACGCACATCACTATATTATGCGGTTAATAACTGAAACTGCACCAAATAAAACCGTACCGCATGGAAAAACCGCAAAACCGCACCGCATTAGAAACCGCAAATTGCGGTTTTAGGTTTTCAAAAACCGCATAATGCAGTTTGCGGTTCGGTTTTGACCAAAAAAACGCACCAAACTGCACCATGCTCACCCATAATCTTTGGAGTTATGAAGTCGGAGGGGTGGTTTTGACAATATCTCATTCTTGTGGACTGCGACTCGTTTCTTGGAATCTCTGGTGGACATGCGGATCTTGGGGATCCACATTTGCTCTTTAACCCGACCCGCTTCGAACACTGCCTTATTTGTCCCGCAAACGAGCCCATACAGGTAATCTGTTCTAAAGATACCCCGACTCTTTCTATTTGTGACCACTACCCAACAGTTCCTGATAAGCACGTGACCAGCATACCACTAAAGTAAACTGAAGTGTGCAAAATGTTTTACCAAGTCTTCCGTATTCCGTTAGTTAGTGCCGTATAGATAGGTCAAATTTGTTTTGTTACTGTGTATAAATATATCTACATCTCTGTACTTGAAAAGGCGTGAAATTGAATAGAAAATTACACCTGTTCTTATCTCATATGGTATCCAGAGCCTTCTAAATTTTTTTTCTCACAGTCTTTGTTCCGCCTCTACTCTATGGCCACTACTGGAGCTTCCCTTTTGGCACACGCCACTTCCACAGCTGCTGCTATAAATCTTCAGATACCCCCGCTCAACATTAAGCTTGATCGCGATAATTATTCACTGTGGCGATCCACAGTCATCTCCGCCCTCGAGACCTTCGATTTGGAATCCTTCATCTTCTCTCCCTCTCCACCTGCTGAAACATATGTCTCCAGTGACTCTGACGACGACATCCCTCCTGCCCCCAAACCTAATCCCGACTATGCTATTTGGAAGAAAAGGGATCGATTTGTTCTCTTGTGGATAAAATCGACCCTCTCTGAACGGGCTCTCTCCTTAGTTGTTCGGGCCCCCACTTCTTACCTTGCCTGGACATCTATTGAGAAAAGTTTTCAGTCCTAAACCAGGGCCCGTCGTATGGCGATGAAGGTCCAACTCCAAACCCTTTCCAAATGTTCTCTCTCGATGCTTGAGTATATTGAACGCAAGAGGTCTATTGCAGATTCTCTTGCTGAGAATCTTCATCCAATTTCAGAGGAAGATTTAATTGGCTACATCCTTACTGGTCTCGATTCCTCCTACGCCGCCTTTGCCACAGCCTTCATGATGAAGTCCGATGGGGTCTCTGTTGACGATCTTGTTGGTTTTCTCCTGCAAGAAGAAGCTCGAATTGAACATGAGCACAATCGCCATGTCTCAATTCTCCCAAACGCCACCGCCCCTGCCTCCCCTATCTCTGGTTCTACGGTTTTTGCGGCTCAACGTTCATCTCCCAGGTCGACTCCATCTTCCAACAACTCCAATGCTGCCTCTCCAAACCGCACCCATGACACTCGTCGTCGTCGACCCATGTGCCAACTGTGTAGCCGTCCCGGGCATGAAGCCATCGACTGTTGGCAGAGAAATAACCAGACCGACTACCCGTCCAGACGGCTCAATCCACGAGACTCCTCTCGACAGGCTAATCTTGCTCAGGCTGCTACTTCATCCACGGTCATGGACCCCGCCTGGTACTTTGACACTGGAGCAACCGACTATGTCACTCCGGACATTCGCAAACTCAACCTCGCTGAAGATTACACCGGTACAGACACATTGAAGGTTGGAAACGGTAATCACTTGTCTATTTCTCATGTTGGTTTCAGTTCTTTGCCTCACCTACGCTTGCCATCTGTTTTAGTTGTTCCAAACTTAACCAAAAATCTTCTCAGTGTGTCCAAATTAACCGCAGATAATGATGTGTATATGGAGTTTTGGCGTAACCATTGTCTTGTTAAGAATTTGCAGGGCAAAACTCTACTCCGGGGGGACGTTAATCTTGGTCTCTATCGGGTCCCGAACATCATCAATAAGCGTGCCATGGCTCTTTCGGGTGTACGTACCTCTGTCCATGGTTGGCATCAACGCCTTGCACATCCACATGAGCCTCTCCTGCGCAGACTTCTCTCCTCCTTTCAGCTTCCTGTCTCCTCCAAGAATTTTCCCACTGTGTGTGACTCCTGTCAGCTGGGCAAGAGCCATCGCCTACATCTACCTGCTTCTCATATTTCTTCTTCATCTCCTTTTGATTTAATGTACTCTGATGTTTGGGGACCATCCCCGTTATTTTCAATCAATGGAAACCGTTATTTCTTGCTTTTTGTTGATGATTGCACAAAATACGTTTGGATTTATTTCTTGTCCCAAAAATCACAAGTTTTTTCAACATTTGTCCAATTTAAACAAATGATCAAAACTCAGTTTCACAAGGACATTAAAGCCCTTCAATCCGACTGGGGTGGGGAGTACCGCTATGTCTCCACTTTTCTCAAGACTCATGGCATTCAGCACCGTGTTTCTTGTCCCTATACCCAAGAACAAAACGGTGCAGCCGAAAGACGAAACCGAATTATTGTCGAAAAGGGTCTCACCCTTTTGGCTCAATCGTCCCTTCCGCAAGTCTTTTGGGAGCATGCTTTTAAAACTGCTACATATCTTCACAATCGTACTATTACTCCTCTTCTCAACTATGATTCCCCTTATCAGCGACTCTACCACAAAACACCTGACTACACCTTCCTCAAAACCTTCGGCTGTTTGTGTTACCCTTTCTTACGCCCATACAACTCTCACAAACTTGACTTTCGGTCTCTCCCTTGTATTTTTTCTCGGTTACAGTACGACTCACAAAGGATACCTTTGTTTCCACCAATCCTCATCTCGTATTTACGTCTCTCGTCACGTTGTCTTTAATGAGGACGTTTTTCCCTATTTACCCCCATCCTCAAACACTACTTCCTTACCTCTCCCCCCTCCTTCTGATGTTCACTCTCACCTCCTTACACAAGCTGCTTCTCTTTCCTGTCCTCAGCCACCATCAGATCCATCGATACCCGTGACTCCGTCGTCCTCTACTTCATCTTCCGCACCTTCACTTGTCCACACACCCCCTTCCTCCTCAATACATACTCCCACCAATCCCACGACTTCTCAAACTTCTACACTAAGCTCTCGTGCCATCCACACTCAACCATCCACCTCTCATTATCGACCCGCCCCTAATAACACCCATCCCATGACCACCAGATCTCGCACCAACTCACTAAAACCAAAAATTTTTCACACATCTTTATCTGCCACATCTGACTATGAACCGCGCCTTTTTTCCCAAGCCATTAAACATCCATGTTGGCAGCAAGCGATGCAATATGAATATGAAGCTTTAATGAGAAATAACACGTGGTCTATTGTTTCTTGTCCTACTAATGTCAATGTTATTGGTTGTAAGTGGATTTTCAGGATTAAAAGACGATCGGATGGGACAATTGAACGTCATAAAGCTCGTTTGGTGGCTCAAGGCTTCACTCAAGAGGCGAATGTGGATTACTTTGACACGTTCAGCCCTGTCATTAAACCCACAACCATTCGCCTTGTTCTTTCCATTGCCATCTCTCATGGGTGGTCCATCAGACAACTCGACATCAATAACGCGTTCCTAAACGGTGATCTAAACGAGGTTGTGTATATGAAACAGCCACGTGGTTTTGAAGACCCAACTCGTCCCAATCACGTTTGTCGTCTCAACAAAGCTCTTTACGGACTCAATCAAGCTCCAAGAGCGTGGTTTACTAAGCTCAAACACTATCTTGTTTCTCAAGGCTTTACGGCGTGCCAATCCGACACTTCACTCTTTGTCCACATCAGTCCCACAACCATCATTTACATATTGGTATATGTAGATGATGTAATTATCACAGGGACAGATGCTGCTAAAATACAACGCTTCATCCACCAGCTTCATACCGTCTTTGCTCTCAAAGACCTTGGTCAATTACATCATTTCTTGGGTTTACAAATCACCTCTACATCCTCTGGTCTCAATCTATCTCAACAGCGCTATATCCTTGACATTCTCCAACGCAGTAATATGTCAGAAGCCTCGCCATTATCGACACCCGCTGATCCAAACTCACGATTAACCGCACATGGCGAACCGTTTCATGATCCGACATTGTTTCGTCAAATTGTCGGCTCCCTTCAATATGCTACCATTACAAGACCGGACATCGCCTATGCCGTCAACCGTGTGTGCCAATTCATGCACTCCCCCACCATTCAACATTGGCAAGCTACCAAACGCATCCTTCGGTATTTAAAGGGTACCTCTCATCTTGGTCTTTCTTTTTCACCTACAAAGGCAGATTCATTCCTAGCTTACTCGGATGCCGGGTGGGTTTCCAATCCAGAAGATAGCCGTTCTCAATATGGCTATGCCATCTTTCATGGATCAAACTTAATCAGCTGGACATCGCGAAAACAAAAGGTTGTAGCAAGATCCAGCACGGAAGCAGAATACCGATCTCTCGCATACACAACTGCTGAATTATTGTGGCTCCAACACTTGCTTCAGGAACTTCATGCTCCGATGCTAAAGCCACCAATGCTGCTTTGCGACAATGTGGGGGCGATCTTCATGAGTAAAAATCCGATAATCAGCACTCGTTCCAAACATATTGCTTTAGATTTTCACTTCATCCGTGAACAAGTAGACACAGGTGCACTTAAAATTGGATACATCTCGTCCGTTGATCAGCTAGCCGATATATTTACCAAACCATTGTCACGAGATCGTGTTCATCTTCTTCGTACCAAGCTTCAAGTACGTCCGATCCTTGAGCTTGCCGGGGGCTGATAAGCACGTGACCAGCATACCACTAAAGTAAACTGAAGTGTGCAAAATGTTTTACCAAGTCTTCCGTATTCCGTTAGTTAGTGCCGTATAGATAGGTCAAATTTGTTTTGTTACTGTGTATAAATATATCTACATCTCTGTACTTGAAAAGGCGTGAAATTGAATAGAAAATTACACCAGTTCTTATCTCATAGTTCCAAACAAACCCTCTTTTTAATTATTTTATAAAAAATCATTACCATAACTTTAATATCATTTATTTTCACAACCTTCTTATACAAACCACTATAACTCTCTTATTCAAAACGGATACAAATTGTGAGAAAGCTAAAAGATTATGTGTTCACACCGAAAAAAGTTATGCTACGTGTTCTTAAGATCCAACAACATTAAACATAGTATTATTACGCAAACATGAAATAGTCAAACGTTATTTTCATTATTATTTTTCTAATAATTTTTTATTAATTAAATGTTATTATAATTAATATTTGTATATTTCTAATTAGTATTTATTTATTTTAATTATCTTTTTTTTTTTTTTTTTTTTTGCCATTATATTTCGTTTATATATATATATATATATATATATATATATAAACGTATTACATAGAGATGTTGGGCAAACGGGCAACAAGCTGCGCCGCTAGCCCTTTTTGAATTGCAAAGCTGATACGCTTAAAAACAAAATCCAAAGATCTAAGGGACATGATGGTACTCTGCATAACCCGTTGAACTCTGTTGAGTAGCTCCACAGCCTCAGGTGCGAGAAAACCAAAGGTATCAAAAGCGAAAGGGATGACTATTTCATATATTTAGAGATGGAAATGATAAATAAAAGACAAAAAGAAGAGTGATGTGACTTTTGGAATTGAGAGATGTCGAGGGTAGATAACCACGTAACTATATAAGAATTTATACTTTACAAAATTATAAATCAAACAACTAAGGTTATATTAATAAATCATGTAATAAAACTCATAACAGAAACACATATGTGTCTGTAAACACATAATGTCTATGTGTTTGAGTTACATATGGACTCGTTATGTATTTGATATGGTATTACCAAACCATACATATAGATTTTGAGAACGCTAGTGAATTTTTTATATATAAAGAAACCTTGTAAAACCGCTCACTATTAAGAATTTATACTTTGCAAAACTATAAATCAAATACACTTATAATAATAAACCATGTAATAAAACTCAAAACAAAAACACATATGTTTCTGTAAACACACGTATACATAGAAAGTCTATGTGTTCGAGTTGCATATGGACTCGTTATGAATTTGGTATGGTATAAACAAACCACCCATATTGATTTTGAGAATGCCGGTGGATTTTTTTATACAAAGAAACCTTGTAAAACCGCTCACTATTATACTATCTCTTCAATTATCAAGAAATGACATAATTATAGTTAATTTTAATAATTTTAGACTTGGTCACTATAGATTTACACTAATCTCCGTTTTGGTATTTGTAGTCTTAAAAAGATAATTATAATTTTGATCAATGTAGTTTTTAGTTTGTATAATAACAATTTTGGTCCTTATAAATTTATATTAATTACAGTTTTGGTTCCTTAATTTTTATTTTAAGATAATTACAGTCTTAGTCATTTTACTACAATAATGGTCCGCCTAACTTTTAATTTTAACTAGTGGGAGCCCGTGCTCCGCACGGGTTATTCTTTTCTCGTCGGTCCTAGTGGCTAGGGTTTTAAACTGGAAACCTTTGGCGTTGCTTTCAGTTCGTTGAGTGGGTCGGGGCTGTGTCAGGACTAGTCAATATCATTAGGCAATTGCTCCTACAAAGAAAAGGGATTTTAGCAACTAAATTATATGATTGAAATGGCTCGAAGGGAATTTGAATACCAATTACCTTGTAAAATGTTTCAATTGTAAAATCTGGATTGGCAAATGAAAAAAAATGATAGTATCTCTGAAAATCCCCACCTTGTTACTGATTGTTTTAATCAAAATATTAACATGCATATAAATTTAGGCTAAGTGGTCTTTTTCTATAAAAATCTCCCTTTAAAAAACAACTAAAATATAAAAGATGACTGTTTATTTAAAGAAATCGGAAAAAAATGATAATATTAACTTACAGCGGTACATCGTAGTTTTGGTGAATATTGGAGTAGACATGAGACAAGATTGTGAAATATCTGGAAAAAGAAATTAAAATATAAAATGTTGAAAATTGAAATAGAAAGAAATGAAAATAAGATGATATAATACAGAAATAAATCAAAGTACATTGCTATTTCATGTATTTAGCCATATAATATATAATTAAATGAAAAAATAATGTTGTAATAGAAAGAAATGGAAATATGTTGCTATTTCTTGCATTTACCCATATACTATAAAATCAAATGAACTATTTAAGTTATCTCGCCAATTATAGCATATATGTGCTGTCTTACAATAACAATTTCATAGCATTTTTGAAGTTTTATATTTTTAAGAAACAAAACCGGTGACTTATAGTTTTTGTTAAAGTAATGGTAATCCATTGCTTGGTTAAAATAAATATAATTAAATAATTATTAATTAGACATTATTTTTATAATAATGAACCTTATGCCATGGATGACCTTTGATTTGTGGAAACTTGGACTGTGTAATAATGATTCATACAGTTGATGTCCTCTGTTGTTGGTATTCCCAAAATGAAAATTAAAACACAAAAAAAGAAAAATGTTATAAAATAAACATGAAATTACGATTTTACCCCAGAAAAGAAAAACGAAAGACAGCATACCTTGATAATCTCTACAAGTTGATCTACACCACTTTCACCAGGAAAAAGAGGCTGTAAATGTTCATAACTCACAAAAATCAGAACTTTATAAAAAATTTTAAAAGTTAGGGTTTCAGCAACTTTTCATGGATTAAAAAATGTACATCCTCAACGCAAGCCCACTAACCTTCCCTGGACTCGGGAATCGAAGGAAGCCATCAGAAATAAGAGATTACCGATTGCAGAAAATCAAAGGGGCTTCCTGTCCATTAAAATTAAAACCTTTAAACAGAATAATGAAACCAAAAAAAATTCAAAGATGAAAAATCTATTCAATTACATCGATCTATTTTTCATTGTACTCTATGAAACCAAAAAAAATTCAAAGGGGCTTCCTGTCCATATCAAAGCATTGTACTCTATAAAATCCACCTAATTATAGCAATATACTTCTAATCTTTTTCTCATTACCACGTTATACTTTGAAAATTCCAAACAACTATAACCGTGAAAATTTCTTTCTATTTGCATCACATTGGTATAATTAGGTAGATTTTCAAAGCACAATGCCATACAAGAAGAAACACAAGTACGATACTACAAAAAACAAATTAGCACAAGTAGTTTGCTATTTCTTGCATGTAACACTAATTATAAATAGATAAACCTGTGCAGGCCTGATGATCTTTGTGTCAGGATCATCAAGAGAGTCTTAATGGTTTTTGCAATTTTGGTCAAGAACAAAATTCTTTTGTAGTTTTGGTCCTTATTTGAGGTTCTTATAACATTCTTGGTCCCTGTTTCAAGTAGCATTGGCTATTTTTTGGTCCTCGGTATACATGATTTTTGCAGGTTTGGTCCCAAAAATAGTCATTTTACTTGGAACATGGACTAAACACATAACAAAAACCTCAAATAAGGACCAAAATTGCAAAAGAGAACCTATTAGGACTAAAGTCAAAAACATCAGCTATACTCAGGTACCAAAAACATAGTTTACTTGTTTAACATTCATTTTTTCATTTTGTGTGAAAATGGCAAAAGGATAACATGGGAGCCAACATGTGCTTATATTTCTTTACCGATAATAAAATGTACCTTATTTACTATGCATAATATTAACATACTTATAACTGCTTATCAGCAATAACCTCCGACACTTGTAGAGGCCCAAATATATAAAAGATTAAAGTGAAGATGACCTCATCACCAGGAGCATAACTCTTATCAGCAATAAACTCCGACACTTGTTTAAGGTCATCACCCAAAACATCTGTTTCTGAAAATCCATCATGGTTTAAAAAGTTTGCAAAAGGAATCTAAAAAGGTAATACTTCCTTTACATTTCCATGACTATTAAAACACAAATGGAACTTTCATATTAATATGAAATAGTTAAACAAATATTAAAATAATCAAGAAATTAGGATACCCTAGAAACACCTCTTGTGCTGATCCAACTTCAATATTCAACTGAAACATATACCAAAAGTTATTACAAAACTGTGATGTAACTTCAAGGATAAAAGTGAATTGTATTTTACCTAGATTATAAGCATGGTTAAATTTGTCTAATGCCACATATCCCATAAATTCAGGCAAGCAAGAAAGAACCTAAATGGAGAAAATATATTTCTAATAATCTGTGAACTTACAAAAACTACAAACGATTAAAAGAAAGGGACAGCTATGTTGTTAACTTAGACACCACAAAAAAAATTTAGAGTGAATTACAGAAATGATCCCTCTGGTTTAGTGAAATATATACGATTTCACTACCAACATGGACGATTGAACTTAGTGTTCTTCGTTTGATCATTCACAAAATATAAATTCAACTCTGAAAAATTAACTTACCCATTATATATAAAACATGAATACGCCTTTATGAAACAGAGCTAATGCCAATGGAAAGAGACCACTGTTAATGTAAGAGTTACACAGTTGTTACCTTTCTATATTCGCATTATGACATCCAGATATTTGAATACACACACACACACATAATATCAAATTAATGAACAGAGAACAAAGATTCATGTAGATCATAGACACCAGTTAATCCGGTGACCCCACACACATGTTAACCCGGTGAAAGTAATGGCAATACTGGGGTTTTGTAAATTGTTATTACAATTTCATTAGCAGGAAAAAATTGAAAAGAAAAAGAATGAGAAACAGAGATCTGGATACTCACACGGTGTGCCCACCTGAATGCTTTCACGTACAATTTCATTCATATCTGCACATAAGTAATTTCTCACAAAACAAAATAAGGGTGTTTTTATTGATCCATTATGTAAGTAATTTCCAATACAAATACTATAATCTAGAACAAAAAACAACAGTTCAGTAATACCTACTATTATCAACGATTACAGGTTTGATAGGCTCCTGATCAGCAAATTTCAATCGGTGAAATGAATGAACTGGAACCGACATCGATTTGAAAGTGAACTGACACGTTTGATTGGGAAGTAGGAGGCGACGAGTCAGGTGGTTCAACCAAAGCTGGAGTGACGATGGTGTTTAGATAGGGCTGTTTTAGGTTAACAGAGATGGCGGAACAGTCGTTGAAGGTGGAGACAGAAGCGATCTAGGGTTAGAGAGATGGAAGATAAAGTGGGGGAGCAAAGTGTGGAGGAAACGATAGTTAACCGGCATAGATAATTGTTGCTCTGTCTTTGTCAAACATGCTTCAATGGCAGTGAAGAAGTGCTTGACGGTAAACCCACGGAGTGGAAATGCATGAATGAGGGAGAAAGCGGTGGAGATAAATGGGGTGTAGGAAACAGGAGATCCGAATGTAAGATCCAAACCCGATATTAAAGATCCAAATCCGCGTGACAAAACCAGAAAGAAAAAAAAACGTACATAAAGTTCCCCAAAAACACGTCAATTAATTAATAGATAAATAATTTTAGTTTTAGTCCCTATAATTTTCAGTTTACATTAAATTAAATTTTAGTCCCCGTAAATTTTAAATTAGAATAATTACGTTTGTAGTTTTTTTTATTTTGTATTAGTTACAATTTTGGTGCTTGTAGTTTTTAATTTTGGAAATTACTAAAAGTTTGTAGTTTTTTCATCTGGAGGGTCCTTAAAGGCCAAACATCTTGCACGCTTGGTCCTTACCAGACGTGAAGTGACTATGTTACCATTGACAATTTCTTTTTTTACTTTTTTATTAATTGTTTATTATTTTTAATTACAAAAAGAGAAATAATTCCCAAATTACCTCATCCCACCCTACGTATCATCTCTCTCTCTCTCTCCTGCAATTGTAGAACACTCAACACCGGCGAAACACCTTAAAGAAACGTCTTTGGCATCGGTTTAGCGGAACACCTTAAAGAAACGTCCCTATTCAATCTTCCCGATCTAGCAGCATCTTCGTCTTGTCTCTCTGATTTTCAATTGAAACACAACTCACTTTCCCTCCCCAGTAATCGCGCTTCCTTTTGTTTCGACCCTATGCAGTTTGTCATTTCGTCGAATACATGTGCTGCAATTCAGAACATCCAGGATTGGCACCGGAAATACTAAAAGTACTTCAATCTCTGGTGCTGTTGCTTGTACTTTCGAAATCAATTTCTTACCCAAATCCAGTAAAAATCTCGATGACCATGTTAAACGGAAATCTCGATGACCATTTATTCCCATCGATGAGTAGAAAACCACGATTAACATGGCCTCAAAGAAAGAGCATAATCTTGGATGTAGCAAAAGGGTTAGCTTATCTTCACTATGGAGTAAAACCTGCAATTTATCATCGAGACATCAAAGTTACCAATATTCTTCTAGATGAAAACATGAGAGCTTGAGTGGCGGATTTCTGTTAGCCAAGCAAAGTAGAGAAGGGCAGTCTCATCTGACCACCAGAGTCGTCGGAACCCATGGCTATTTAGCACCGGAATATGCTCTCAACGGCCAATTGACGGACATGAATGATGTGTACAGTTTTGGGGTTGTGATTTTAGAGATTATGTGTGGGAGAAAAGCGCTCTATTTGTCGATCTCGAATTCGCCTCGTGCTTTTTTGATTACTGATTGGGCTTGGTCGCTTATAAAAGAAGGGAGAGGGTGAGATGGAGAGAATATAAGTATAAGACTTTTTGTTTTTGTTTTAAATTCATAAATAATAAACAATTAATAAAAAAGTAAAAAAGAAATTGTTAAGGGTAACATAGTCAATTCAGGTCTGGTAGGAACCAAGCGTGCAAGAAGTTTGGCATTTAAGGACCCTTCAGATGAAAAAAATGAGTTAGGGACTAAACGCTCAAGTTGCAACAAACCACAAGGACCAACAGTGTAATTTACTCTAGTTTTTATGTATTAATTATAGTTTTGGACCTTATAGTTATTTTGCATTATGTACAATTTTGCATTTTGGTTCCAATCTTTGAATTTTCTACATTCTTGATTAATGGGGCTGGCAAAAATTGCATGTGTGGTCACCAAGAGTCCAATACTGTTACTATCAAACACCCTCTTTTAAGTGTTCTAAAATAACCATTTTACCTCTATATTTGTCATTTTCTCATTTTAGCTGTTATTATAAACATTATTTATTTTATATTTTAGTAAAAATGTCATATATTTGCCTTTGTTTTTAATTATTATGTGTGTATGTATCTCAAGTATATAAATTGCACAAGTAAACTTATATACCAATATTTTGTGTTGGTTTATTCAATTAAAAATATATTATGAATAAATCTGTCGCAACACACATACTATCACTACTCTTGATTATAAAGTGTCAACTTTAACAAATATATTTAGAGTCAGTTTTTTTTGAGTTATCTAAAAATAAAACTAGTATCATGTACCAAAACATATTGTATGGAAGGTATTGCAATAATAAAACGCTCGTAAATTGTTTATCAAAATACTATATTGTTATTTGAATGATATCTTTTATATTTATATTTATTAAAATGTTTTCGAACGACTTAATATTATAAGACAACAAAAGTGTAAGAACCCGCGAAAAATTCAAAAAGGGTAAAACCGTCTTTTGCCATGTTGAACGACTATTATGTGTAATAATATGTATTTGTGAAATTATAATGTAAGAAATAAAAGGTTATATGAAATTTGGAGTTTTGACGCGTGAATAGTGAAATTAGACAAAAAAAGGGCAAAATGGTCATTTGACATGAAAATGACCAAATTGTCAAGAAAATGTCAAGTTAGTAGTTAATGGAACTTGGTTATTAAATGTATGACCTTTGGGACCAATCATGAAAAGAAGTTAGAAACCAAAGGACCAAAATTGTAAATGTTTTCATATGGATTATATAACTCTAAAATAGAGTTATTTCCTCTATTATGTAAGAAAGTCTCCAGAGAATTCCAGAGAGCACGAGAGGCAGCGGGAAAGATCAAAGAAGAGGAAGAAGTTCAAGGGAATTGCCAAGAATCAAAGCTTCAACTTTGGAATTAGTGATTCCATAGTTAAGAAAGGTAAAATTCCTTTTTTTTAACCTAGTTTTTTTGGGTATGTTCTTCATTTGGTCTTTGGATGGAATTGGAACTGAAATTGCAGTTAAAAATCGTGTGGGTTAAGTAACTAATGCTTCCAATAAGCCATTAGTTAAGAACTTAACTCAAAAACATGAAAGTAGAATGCTATTCTTGAGAATTTTCAAGTTTAGCCAAGAACTTTAATTTCTGCAATTGATCTATTAAAGTGTTTTAATGGCTTAAAATGTGTTATTAGTCAAGGGTTTTAGTCCTAGAACAAACCCCAGGTGATTAAGACCTGGAATAAGAGCTTAAAGCCTTAAAACTGCATGCTACAGTGCCAAATCGCGACTGATCAGGAGCCTGCCCAGGCGCCAGGCGCAGTGCGCCCAGGACCAAGGCGGGGTGCGCCCAGGCGCAGTGCGCCTTCAGTCAGGGGCCAGGCAGGGACCAAAAATGTTAAAAATTCAAATGCTAGAAACCATAGCTAGACATGTCCGATTGACCTGAAATTTTAGCCATAACCCTAACATGGTATAAGAACATGTCGGGAATGGTCAAATCCGTAATTCGACCTTGCGGAAAAGTCACTGTAGCGGCAGAGGCTAAAATTACTATTCATGCCCATGATTTTTAGAATTTGAGCTAGACTTGTCCAATGAGCTCCAAATTTGAAACACAAGTCTAATATGGGATAAGATTTCATGGAAAAGAGTCGGAACTGAAATACGACCCCTCGGGGGTACTGTAGCAATATACGCGTATTTCGGAGAAAACCGTAAAACGAGTTTATTAATGGTTATACATTTGTTATAACCTAGAGATATGTTATATGAGACTTTAGCATTATAAAGTTAATTATATTGAGTATTTATATATACAATTTGTATAGGTGGTGCTTCAAACGTTGTTGAGCACGGGAAGGGAAAAGCCGTACGCGAAGCTTAGTAAACCGTAGTATAACCAAGGTGAGTTTTATGAGGATTTCTATAGTACATAGCAAAATGTTATTTTCAGAAAAGTATGATTTCCAATGTTTATAAATACTAAAGTTTGGAAAATAGTTTTGAATGAAGCTCTATACAAGGGCTTAGTATTTTAAACAGATTTTTAAAGTATGTTTTGCAAGTATTTTTGTAAGAAGTTCCGTATGGGAACTAAGATGTTGAAAGCAGTTTTTTTGAAAGTATTTTTAGTAAAGGGTCATAAAATGTTTGAGTAAGAATAGTTTACAAATTGTGTCCCACTTTGACCAATTTGAGATGAAATGAAGTAAGAATTAAAGAAGTATGAGCCAGTTGTCCGGACTAGGATCACCCACATAATCGGGAGATCAGAAGACACTACTGGGATGGTACCTCCCGTCGCGAAGTAGTTGTCTAGCTTAGTATACCCTTGTGCTTGAATTCGTTCCAAGTCACAAAGGGGAGACAGAATGAGCAAACCGAGTGGGCAGATCTGTTCTGTCCCGCGAGGGGAGCTAGTTGAATGAATTAATTAACTTAATTCATAAGTTTCAGTTGGTCACGAGAAATGAGAAAGAAAGCAGTTTTATAAAAGAAAGTCTTTTTAAAGTTTGAAAGTAAAGAAGGAAAAGTTATTTTGACATTTATGAAATAAATCAGTTTTTAGCAATGTACTTTTGATATTTCAAGTTTTGAATAGAAAAGTTTTGGGTCTAAACCCATATTACTCACGAGACTTTATGTCTCACGTATACTATGTTTTTGAAATGCTATGTACTTAGGTGAAGGGAACGAGAGTTGCAATTGGGACCGTTATTGTACACTGTAAGTTTAAATTATGGTTATCTGTATTGAGTCTGTAATACCCCTCAAGTTTTAAGTTTGTAAAATAAAAAAATTTAAGTGGCTATTTTATAGTCACGAGTTGTAAATTATGTTTGAAAACTGTATTTGTATTTTAAATATGGTTTGAGAAAAGGGGTGTTACAGTTTTGGTATCAGAGCCATAGTTTAAGCGAATTAGGTTGGAATACCATCCTAGGCTTAAACTAGCAAGAGTAGTAGTAGGTCGCCTTAGTAATATAGAAGGCATAGATTGAGTATGACTGTTATAAAGTGCAGTCAAGATAAGGAGATAACATGCTACCGCTTACGAAATACTATATAGAATTGTGTATTAAACAGATAATTTGTTCATCTATATAGTAATGGAAGGCAGACGACAAGCTGACAGGGGTGAGGGCAGTCACACTTCCTCAAGAGGAAGTGAACCACATATTCTGCGAAACGATGAGGCTGAGCCAAACCCGCCACCACCACAACCTGTCACTATGGAGGCAATTCAGCTTCTAATCGATAGCTTACGAACTGAGTTGAGACAAGATGTGAACAACATAATCGACAGCAGAATGGGTGAACCTAGTGCCCAATCTTCACAAGAGGTCTCCAAGAAGACGACTGAGGAAGCAACTAGTGGAGGTAACAAGAAGGAAGAAAAGGGCTGCTCTTTTAAGTCCTTTATGGCTTGCAAACCGCCCGAATACCATGGCAGTTTTGAGCCAAAAGTGACAATGCGATGGGTCCGAGAGATTGAACAAGTGATACAAGCGAGCAAATGTGCAGAAAAAGATCAAGTCACTTTTGCTTCTCGGCAACTGAAGGATGACGCTTTGGTGTGGTGGAACACCAAATACGAAAGTTTGGGAAAAGATGTGGTATATGGTTGGTCATGGGAAGAGTTTGTCACGTGTCTTAAAGATAAATTCTGTCCCACGCGAGATCTGGAGAAGTTGAATGAAGACTTCTTAACAATAAAGAAGGGAGACTTGATAGTGGATGAGTATACGAAGAAGTTTTGCGACATGTTACCTTTTGTGGGGGATTCTTACCCCAGTGAGCGGTCCCGGATCAACCGCTATGTCCGGGGTTTTCCATGGAACTACGAGTTAGAAGTGAAGAAAGCCGAAACACTAGATGGGGCGATCAATGCTGCCCAAACTGTGGAAGATGTTGGAAAAAGAAGGAAAGAGGAGGGACCTTGTTTTGGTGACAAAAGGAAGACAGTTAGTAGTATCAGTGGGAACATAAAGAAGAAAGGGAAAATGAGTTCAAGTCAGAGCCGACAGGGAAGTGTGAAGAAGTGCGAGAAATGTGGGAAAAAACACGGTGGTGAATGCCGAGCGGGATCAAATGCCTGCTTTAATTGTGGCGGATTCGGTCACAAAGCGAAAGATTGTAAAGCCAAGAAAGCCAGCGAAGTGGAGTGCTTCTCTTGCCATCAGATGGGACACTACAGTTTCAACTGCCCAAATAAGGGAGGAGAAACTATGGTGTCAACAGCCCAGAAGAAGACCGAACCTCAGAAAGTGAAGACCAGAGCTTTTCAGATTACCAGGGAAGAAGCGAAGGAGACTCACGATGTGGTCTCAGATATTCTACTAATCAACTCGACACCTGCATATGTCTTGTTTGATTCCGGGTCTACATATTCATTTGTGTCCCATGGGTTTGGAGCTAGATTAAATGTCCCATTAGAATTGTTAGACCTAGTCTTTGAGGTAGAAGTGGCGGACGGGAAATTTGTGGAAGTTCAGCATATGTATCGAGACTGTGAACTCGACATCAACGGCAAGAAGTTTCGACTTAATCTCCTTCCTATTGGAATTAAGTCCTTTGATGTAATAATTGGGATGGATTGGCTCGGTGCAAATGATGCGAAGATAGCTTGTGGACAGAAGAGGGTGTCTGTTAAAACCCTTGGAGCAAAAGTGTACGTATATGGAGAAAGAAGAACGCACGTGCCAAGTATCATCAGTGTAGCTAAAGCTCGAAGATGTATCAGGAAAGGATGTGTATCTTTCCTGGCCTATGTAATGACTGAAGACAAAGTGAAACAGACATACAAAGACATAGAAGTGGTAAAAGAGTTCCCAGAAGTTTTTCCAGATGAATTACCAGGCTTGCCACCAGAAAGGCAGGTTGAATTCAGAATAGATCTTGTTCCAGGAGCTTCCCCAATAGCACGAGCACCGTACCGGCTAGCACCAACAGAGATGAGGGAATTAATGTCCCAGTTGCAGGAGTTATTAGATAAAGGCTTCATCAGGCCTAGTTCTTCTCCGTGGGGTGCTCCAGTTCTGTTTATGAAGAAGAAGGATGGATCGATGCGGATGTGCATTGATTATAGAGAATTGAACAAGATTACCATAAAGAACCGTTACCCGTTGCCCAGAATAGACGATTTGTTCGATCAGCTGCAAGGGGCAGATTATTTCTCAAAAATTGATTTGAGATCTGGGTATCATCAAGTCAGGGTAAAGGAAAGTGATGTAGAGAAGACGGCGTTTCGTACACGATACGGGCATTACGAGTTCCTAGTAATGCCATTTGGTCTTACGAATGCACCAGCGATCTTTATGGACTTGATGAATCGAGTCTGTAAACCATTTCTAGACCGGTTTGTGATAGTGTTCATAGATGACATTCTGATCTACTCAAAGAATAAAGAAGAGAATGCGAGTCATCTGCGGTTAGTACTCGAGACGTTGAAGCGAGAACAGCTATATGCAAAGTTCTCTAAGTGCGAGTTTTGGATGAGAGAGGTGCAGTTCCTTGGACACGTTGTTTCTATCCAAGGTATAAAAGTTGATCCAGCGAAAGTTGAAGCAGTGATGAAATGGGAGCCACCTAAGACGCCAACAGAAGTTAGAAGTTTTCTCGGTCTTGCCGGGTACTACAGGAGATTTATTCAAGATTTCTCCCGTATAGCAGTGCCACTTACACGACTAACTCGGAAGGAAGAAAAATTTAGATGGCAAGAAGAACAAGAAAGAGCTTTCACTACCTTGAAAGAGAAGCTATGTAATGCGCCTATACTTACATTGCCAGATGGGACGGAAGACTTTGAAGTGTACAGCGATGCCTCGCATCGGGGGCTTGGCTGTGTGTTGATGCAAAGAGGGAAGGTTATAGCATACGCTTCCAAACAGCTGAAAGATCCAGAGAAAAAGTACACAACTCATGATTTAGAGCTTGCAGCGATCGTGTTTGCCTTGAAGATTTGGAGACATTACTTGTATGGTACAAAGTGCAAGCTGTTCACTGATCACAAGAGTTTACAGTATGTGTTCACTCAAAAAGAGTTGAACATGAGACAGAGTAGATGGCTAGAGTTGATCAGTGATTATGATTGCGAAATTGTGTACCATCCGGGTAAAGCGAATGTAGTAGCAGATGCACTAAGTAGAAAAGTTCCTGAGAAAAGAATCAAGGCAAGATCAATGCGAATAGAACTGGTGTCCAGCATTATAGAACAGATTAAAGCAGCTCAGCAAAAAGTTGAAGAAAGTGGGGATTTGAAAGATGAAAAGCTAGGAAAAGACATTCAGTTTGAGACCAATAGTCAAGGCTTGAAGACCTTCAGAAACCGCATATGGGTACCAAAGACAGGAGGATTGAGAAAGCTAATTCTAGAAGAGTCGCATAAGTCAAAGTATTCTATACATCCAGGGAGTACCAAGACTTATCAAGATCTGAAAAGACAGTATTGGTGGCCTGGAATGAAGAAAAGAATAGCCAAGTACATCTCCAAGTGTGTCGTTTGTGCACAAGTTAAGGCGAAACATCAGGTCCTGCATGGAGATGCTCAGTCTTTACATATTCCAGCCGGAAAGTGGGAGGATGTAACCATGGACTTGATTGTCGGGTTACCGAGAACAAGAAGGGGTCATGATAGTATATGGGTCATAGTGGACCGGTTGACCAAGAATGCACTGTTTCTAGCCATAAAATAAACTACTCCATTGGAGCAGTTAGCCCAGTTGTATGTAGATGAAGTATTTAGAAGATATGGTGCACCGTTGTCTATCGTGTCAGACAGAGACCCTAGATTTACCTCTAACTTCTGGAGAGCTTTACAAGATAAAATGGAGACAAGAATTCAACTAAGTACAGCGTATCATCCACAAACAGATGGTCAGAGTGAACAAACGATCCAAACATTGGAAGACATGCTACGGTCATGCGTGATGGATTTTGGAGGAAGTTGGGGCGAGCATCTGCCATTAGTGGAGTTTGCATACAACAATAGCTATCATTCTAGCATTAAAATGCCACCTTTTGAGGCATTGTATGGTAGAAAGTGTAGAACTCCTTTATGCTGGACAGAGGCTGGTGAGACTAAGCTTACAGGGCCAGAGATTGTTAGGGTGACTAATGAGAAGATCGGAGTAATTCAAGCCAACATGAAAGCAGCACAAGATAGGCAAAGGAGTTAATCGAATCTAAAGAAGAGACCGTATGACTTACAAGAAGGAGATTTGGTGATGATTAAAGTGTCGCCATGGAAAGGAGTGGTCAGATTTGACAAGAGAGGAAAGCTGAGTCCAAGGTACATTGGACCTTTTAGAATTCTGAAAAGAATTGGATTACAAGCATTCAAGCTAGAGTTACCGCCCGAACTTAGTGGAATACATGATACCTTTCATGTATGCTACTTAAAGAAGTACTTTGGTAAAGAAGAGCTAGTAATACCGTACACGGATTTGAGAGTAGAAACGCCTAGTAAAATGATTGAAGAACCCGAAGCGATTTTAGAGATGCAGACAAAGAAGCTAAGGAACAAAGAGATTGATCTTGTACTAGTCAAGTGGAAGCATCCGTTAGGGTCGAACCTAACTTGGGAGACACTAGAAGAAATGAAGAAAAGATATCCGAATTTCACGGATTACGAAAAGATTCCGAGGACGGAATCCGCTTAAGGAGGGGTGACTGTAAGAACCCGCGAAAAAGTCAAAAAGGGTAAAACCGTCTTTTGCCATGTTGAACGACTATTATGTGTAATAATATGTATTTGTGAAATTATAATGTAAAAAATAAAAGGTTATATGAAATTTGGAGTTTTGACGCGTGAATAGTGAAATTTGACAAAAAAAGGGCAAAATGGTCATTTGACATGAAAATGACCAAATTGTCAAGAAAATGTCAAGTTAGTAGTTAATGGAACTTGGTTATTAAATGTATGACCTTTGGGACCAATCATGAAAAGAAGTTAGAAACCAAAGGACCAAAATTGTAAATGTTTTCATATGGATTATATAACTCTAAAATAGAGTTATTTCCTCTATTATGTAAGAAAGTCTCCAGAGAATTCCAGAGAGCACGAGAGGCAGCGGGAAAGATCAAAGAAGAGGAAGAAGTTCAAGGGAATTGCCAAGAATCAAAGCTTCAACTTTTGAATTAGTGATTCCATAGTTAAGAAAGGTAAAATTCCTTTGTTTTAACCTAGTTTTTTTGGGTATGTTCTTCATTTGGTCTTTGGATGGAATTGGAACTGAAATTGCAGTTAAAAATCGTGTGGTTTAAGTAACTAATGCTTCCAATAAGCCATTAGTTAAGAACTTAACTCAAAAACATGAAAGTAGAATGCTATTCTTGAGTCAGGGGCCAGGCAGGGACCAAAAATGTTAAAAATTCAAATGCTAGAAACCATAGCTAGACATGTCCGATTGACCTGAAATTTTAGCCATAACCCTAACATGGTATAAGAACATGTCGGGAATGGTCAAATCCGTAATTCGAACTTGCGGAAAAGTCACTGTAGCGGCAGAGGCTAAAATTACTATTCATGCCCATGATTTTTAGAATTTGAGCTAGACTTGTCCAATGAGCTCCAAATTTGAAACACAAGTCTAATATGGGATAAGATTTCATGGAAAAGAGTCGGAACTAAAATACGACCCCTCGGGGGTACTGTAGCAATATACGCGTATTTCGGAGAAAACCGTAAAACGAGTTTATTAATGGTTATACATTTGTTATAACCTAGAGATATGTTATATGAGACTTTAGCATTATAAAGTTAATTATATTGAGTATTTATATATACAATTTGTATAGGTGGTGCTTCAAACGTTGTTGAGCACGGGAAGGGAAAAGCCGTACGCGAAGCTTAGTAAACCGTAGTATAACCAAGGTGAGTTTTATGAGGATTTCTATAGTACATAACAAAATGTTATTTTCAGAAAAGTATGATTTCCAATGTTTATAAATACTAAAGTTTGGAAAATAGTTTTGAATGAAGCTCTATATAAGGGCTTAGTATTTTAAACAGATTTTTAAAGTATGTTTTGCAAGTATTTTTGTAAGAAGTTCCGTATGGGAACTAAGATGTTGAAAGCAGTTTTTTTGAAAGTATTTTTAGTAAAGGGTCATAAAATGTTTGAGTAAGAATAGTTTACAAATTGTGTCCCACTTTGACCAATTTGAGATGAAATGAAGTAAGAATTAAAGAAGTATGAGCCAGTTGTCCGGACTAGGATCACCCACATAATCGGGAGATCAGAAGACACTACTGGGATGGTACCTCCCGTCGCGAAGTAGTTGTCTAGCTTAGTATACCCTTGTGCTTGAATTCGTTCCAAGTCACAAAGGGGAGACAGAATGAGCAAACCGAGTGGGCAGATCTGTTCTGTCCCGCGAGGGGAGCTAGTTGAATGAATTAATTAACTTAATTCATAAGTTTCAGTTGGTCACGAGAAATGAGAAAGAAAGCAGTTTTATAAAAGAAAGTCTTTTTAAAGTTTGAAAGTAAAGAAGGAAAAGTTATTTTGACATTTATGAAATAAATCAGTTTTTAGCAATGTACTTTTGATATTTCAAGTTTTGAATAGAAAAGTTTTGGGTCTAAACCCATATTACTCACGAGACTTTATGTCTCACGTATACTATGTTTTTGAAATGCTATGTACTTAGGTGAAGGGAGCGAGAGTTGCAGTTGGGACCGTTATTGTACACTGTAAGTTTAAATTATGGTTATCTGTATTGAGTCTGTAATACCCCTCAAGTTTTAAGTTTGTAAAATAAAAAAATTTAAGTGGCTATTTTATATTCACGAGTTGTAAATTATGTTTGAAAACTGTATTTGTATTTTAAATATGGTTTGAGAAAAGGGGTGTTACAGTAAGAGCTAGTAAAAACAAAGATTACAAGGAAATTGCCAAAATTGGATTTTGAATTCAAGGGACCCAATCGACTTTAACTTTAAGGTTCTTATTCACAAGTCAGTTAATAGTCACAAAAATCATGATATAAAATGGAGTCCTTTCTATGTTTGAACGTGCCAAACACCAAAAATTAATGCTATTTCCATGCCCAAATCAATTGCCGGATGGGAGCCATGGACATTGCTTTTGGTAATAGGAAATTAAGAACAAACATTTTCATTGCTTTTGCTAGTACGTCATTAGATCCTAAGGGTTTTTACTTAGATATTCTCAATGAGGATCCACCAAGAAGTAACCACTCCAATCCTTCGAATGATTTCTTGGATGATAATAGGGATTCAGAGTATGAAGAGTTACAGAAGGAACAAACTTGTTATTGTAACACCCCAATTTCACCAAAAAAAAAATTTTATATCGAGACTTCATAATACAAAACACTTATACATCCGGGGCATTACTCTTCCGTGCCATTACAACAATTTAAACTGCACATATTTTGCACAATGAAAGCTACTGTCCCACACTCGACTCTTCTATTTCCTTGTTTGATCACCTGAGTACATAGCATTTTAAACAAAACATACGTAAGACATACGTCTCGTGAGTAATACGGGTTTTAGACCCAAAACAGTTTTCCGTATTTCAACCATTCCAAATTGCCCCAAAACAGTTTTTCCAATAATAATCTCATTTTACAATTTCCAATATTTTATTTCCTATGAGCGCACCCATAGGTATTCCTTATTATGTGATAGTACATTCCTACGAGCGCACCCGTAGGTTTTATACAAGACGCACCCGTATAACTCCTTCCTCAACAGCATGAAACAGATTCATCCATCGAGGTATTAATTAGACAACTACTTCGTGACGGGAGGTACCATCCCAGTAGTGTCTTTTGACCACCCCTACCGCAGCAGGCCGTGATCTTTATCCGGATACTAAACAACTCATCATCATGGGCCAATCACATTATTAGTTCACTGTATTTCTGATTCTCTTTCTGTACACATTATAAGCATATTTTTTCATAAAATACTTTTAAAGTCATAAAACCACTTTGACTCCAAAACATTTTTGAATAAAATTCATTTTGCTATGTACTAAAAAATCCACATAATACTCACCTCAACTAGTTAGAGAAGTCTAACTAGAACTATTTCCTTCCTCGTCCCTTCCACTCATTGATCTTTTACTCGATCTACGTTATTTGAACCACCGCCTAAATACGCATTTAGTACATATTGTTGGTTAATACAACTACAACTGACTCTACAATACAAGAGTCCCATATTATACAGTTACAGGTCATAACTAAACTACAACCCTTATTAAACTAGCTTTCTTTAATTTGTAAACTTTCCCGAGATACGCGTATTTTGCTACAGTACCCTCGGGAGGTCGTATTTTCATTTTGATAATTTTCCACGAAGTTTTAGACTATAATGGGCTTATGTTTAAAATTTGAGGTCAATCGGACAAGTTTTGAACCAAATCTCAAAATCAAGTTGCACTTGGCAAGAGACTCAATGCATTTCTGCATCGCCGCCTCGCGTCGCGACGGGGACCCTGGTCACGTCGCGATTGCTGCTGGTACAGACCAGTTAGTTCGATTTTTATGCAACAAAATCCCATTTTCTCATATTAAGTCCTTAATACACGACTTAATCACCAGTGTTTGTTCCAAGACCAAAACCATTCATTTACTTCAGGTTTTTAATCATAGAAATCATAAATTTCAATTATTTACCAAACATTCCGTTTTTGCATCTTTGATTCAAAAACCGAAATTGTCCAATATTAAGCTCTTTTACTGATTTATTTTAACAATTACCACATATGGAACTTATTAAAACCCCTTAGAACCAATTTGATCATATAAATTTGAATTCTAAGGTTCTTGAACCAAAGTTCCAATTTTTCAACAATAGCAACATACTTTGGTGGTTTTAAGATATGTTCTTAATACCCAACTTAATTATTTTAGAATCATTCCATGACTAAAACCTTCAGTTTACATCAGGTTTTAACTCAATGGAATCACTGATTCTCTTCCTTTATCAAAATTTCAGTTTTTACATTTTTACCCCAAAACCTTAGTTTCAATTCAATTAGCAATTACTACTAGTCTCTTTTATCTATTTCAGCATGTTAGACTCATTAAATCCCTTTTAAATCAACTTGGTCATATAAACCCGTGATTTAAAGTTCTTGAGCTCAAATCATCATTTCTTGATTTTTTTAACATTTTCAATGGTTAAGCTAAGTTTAGATAATGATTAAGACACAAATTAAGGATAAGAATCATAGGATAATCTTCCTCTAGCCACTGGATTTTCGGAGCTACAGTAGCCTACTCACGGGAAATGGGTTAAACAACCCTAAAAACAAGATTACTAACCTTATATGGCTTGGAATTCTTCAATTCCAAGTGTAATTGATTCAATTCTTCACAACCTCCATGAACCCGATCACTGGAACTCTCTCTAGCTCTCTCACGATTTCTCTGGAATTTCTGAACATTAAGGAGATATTTTCTCCTTTATATACTTAGCCATTTTACATTTTGGCCCCTCAGGTTCTATTTTTCCCAAAATGACACAAAAACTCATTTTTATAACATTATAGGTTTATTTTCTTTCATTTTGACCCCATAATTATATTTTCTTTACATAAAAGTCATTTGTGTGCCAAATGACCATTTTGTCCTTTTTAACAATTTTACTATTACGCCCTCGTACAAACCCAACTTTTCATATATTCATTTTATAACTTTTACTAAAATTTTCAGGTTCTTACACTCTCCCCTCCTTAAGAGGATTCCGTCCCTGGAATCTTTTCGGCTTTTGCAGAGTACAATTATCTTTTCTTTACTTACACTTTTTATCTTTGAGGAAATAACAGTTTACTCCCTCAACTTTTTTATCTTTTATTTAAGATACGTAACTTTCTGAATAGTTTTCAGGAATTGGTATTTTAAAGATTATCCCCACTTCCAATCTTTCTTCTTATAATAGGTATATTCATCCGAATATCCTTTTAGAAATTTACATTTATACACCTAAGCAAAAGACATTTTTGGTTGTTTTACCCTCTTTTCCTTAAAATTTTCAGAATTTTTATCATAACATATATAATACCTTTATAAATGACCAAAATACCCTTTTGGTCATCTTATCCATTTTCTCTCAACTTTTTAGTCACTCCTTCGTACTTCATATTCTTTGTTTTAGTTACATTCCTTTTTACCTCATTTCATTCATATACAAATCTCTTAGTAAAACTTAGTTTACAAAATAGTTTCATACTTCCATGCTTTTATCAAAAATAACAGTCTACTTTGTAATTCTTCTCATATCTTTAACAAAAATATATGAGATTATATTAACCATATTATTCATTTACAACTCTTTCCAAATACGATTATACATAATTTGTATGTATACACATTTCATAAATATACCAAATCTTTTCTTTGTAAAATTTTGTCCCTCAATGGACATTTTACTTGAGCAAATTTATTTTATAATCCTCCTCCTTCTTTTCACTCTTTACTTTTTTTTTTCTCATTCATCTACTCATTTGTTATTACATGGATAATTTATTACTATTTTTTCTTTCCAGAAGTTTTACAACTTCTTATCTTTTATATATTTTATTCTTTAAGACTTTTAAACGTTAAGGTTGTTCTTCCTTTTCTTTGCTAACAACTTCCGGTTCCTTACCGTTTATAAGGTATGTATCCTCTTTCTTTCGTTACTCTTTACATTCTCACTTTTCTGTTCGAGACAGAATCTGTCGAAACAATACACCTCACACGAAAGTTTACATATCTCACTCGAGAAAGATCGAAATAACATACCGCTTTTTGTTTTAGAAACTAGACATCCATAGGTTTTTTTCTATGTATGATACATACTTTTTAGCCCAGTAGATTTGTATAGTTTTACTGTTGAAGTTGACCTATTGTTGCTGTCAACTTCATTACTCTTACTTTCATCACCTTTACTATGTAATTATAGGATTTATTTGATTTTATACTATCGTTCATACATCCTCATCCTATTGTTATCTTCTTTCTTTTTTTTTTCACATGGGTTATTCTCATGAATACTTATCTTGTATCCCGTGGTACTCATAGTATCTTTGTATCTTGAGTTATTAATAGTTCAAACATTACTCTCATTCTTATTTCATGATATACGAAATCTCAGTTTCACGTACCTCTTACTCGTTTCCTGTATATTTATTATTTCCACATCTTAACTTTTATTAATGATTCAATTATCATTTTTTTCTTCTTATTTCATAGTTTATGGAATTTCACTTTCACATTTCGACGTATTAGCAATCTAAATACTTCTTTCATCTTCCTTTATTACTTATGAGATTTCAGTCTCATTTATTCATTATAATCACTAATGTAATCATGTCTTTTTTCATTTCTCAGCTTTCTTACAGTACTCATATGAGTACACTTCTTATCCTCTGTGGTACCCCATGTACCATCCTCATCTTATTACACCTTTATGATGTTATCATGTTGTTGTGCATTTGGGTTTCACAAATCATATTTGTTAACTTCTTGATCACAAATTTCAATTCTCAAACTTTTGGCCCACTTTAGACTTTTACAAATAAATTTTATCTTTCTTTTACCTCTTAATTACTACTTGGTAACACAACTCTACTATGTTGATTCTTTGATGCTTCTAGTTTATTGCATACAATATTTCATAATTCCAAACTCAGTTTCAGTATAACTTATACATACTTCAAATAGTTTCGTGATTACATTCTAAGTTTGACTCTTATAAAAAGTCAAAGCTGTCAAAAATATAATTACCAACTTTATATGCTTTTGGTCATATTATGATTCCAACTTAACAATGAGACGCATACCATGGTCTCAAACCCCTTCTTAACACATATTTATAATTTTTTTAGATATATAATATACTCTTATACATATACTAATTCTCTTTTGGTTTAAGAACTCAAATTAAGTACTTCATCCATTTTTGTCCCATGACAATTACCTATCTCAATACTCAATTTACCAGTATCACTTGTTGATAAATTTTCATCCTTTCGATCTTCTTACTAGCATACATTTAAAGATTTCCAGTCTGATGTTCAATCTCTTACTTTCATCTTCTTTTTTTTAGAAATTATAAACTTTATCGCACATACTTTTACTTATAACTTTCTAGGTTTTAGGCCCGAATTTCCTTCCATTATATCTTTTACCATCTTTTCTATGTGTTATAAGGCTACATGCCCAGCACATTACATTATTCTTTCGTTTACACCTCATTCCTTTATACGCTTTATTTCTACATATATTAAAACTATAAGCTTATTCATTCCTTTACAGTATTATATATCTCGTATTCCATGTCATACTTTCTTCTTATGTATTTTATGATGAAATACTAATACCATATATTTTTTTTTCTATATCCTTTATTCTCTTGTATTTTGAGGCTGTATGTCAAATACTTTATCTCATTCTTTCGCCTCTTAGTTTATAATATTCTAATTAGGATACATTTTTCATATCCACCTTTACACTTAAATATCATATAAGTTTCATACTTACTCATTCTTTCACATTCATACACGTATATATATATATATATATATATATATATATATATATATATATATATATATATATATATATATATATATATATATATATATACACTACATTTCATAAATACTGGCCATGCACTGACCATTTTTCACAATCATTGAGTACTTTTACCCGTTGTATTCATTCACATTCGGAAGTAGCAACCTCCTATCTGTTTATTGTAATCCTTATTTTCATTCTTTTGTCTTATCTTTGATTCTTTGCCTAGTACTTACTTAGGCATTCACTCTTATTCCTTACTTCATATTGATTATGATCTTTAGTAATCATGTTTCTTACATGCTTTTGGTTTTCCTCGGTTAACTTACCCCGATATACCCTTTTTATTATTTGTATTTCTTTCTTATACTTCATTCATTTGGTTGCGGACTTTAATTCCAAACAACCAGGATCTTATCATCATTTTCTTTAATAATTTTTGTTATATCCCTCTGATTATCCACATCATTTGTCTTATCTTTAATTTCTCGCCTAACACTAGTTTAGGCATTTCATCGTCAATTTTCAATTCATGTTCTTATAATCACATTATAATACTGCAAAGTACTTAGGATATCATAATTCTTAACAGTCTTTCATTTCATAATCATAATTTGTCTCCGTTAGACAACGGAATTTTCAGTTATACACTTTCTTTTATATTTGTACTATATACTCCATTTCTCCCATTCAAAATTCTCAATATATTTATATCTTCTGGTCATGTCTCTTTTATCGTCTTTTATCATACTTTCTCATGTTTATTACATATACTTTACAATATTCCACATCAGGGATAACGGTTACCACAACCACATATTTTGGATTTTTTTTTTCCTTATTACCCTTCACACACTTGTTATCTTAATTTCAATTCTCTTCATTCATTCTTTATAATAACCCACATATAAGGTATGGGTTTCCCCCCGCTTCATACCACATACTTATTATTTCACCTTTAATACTTTTCAATTATACTTGGTTTGTATTACATAGGTATATCAACCCTATGTCACTCACACTTTCCACACACACCCTTTACCGATTCCCATGATTGCCTTGTGGTTCCACCAAACTCAAATATATATCCTGTGATTATGATAGTACGGGCCCATATTATTATAACCACCTATACATATTTGCTTCCGGCTTCACCACCAAGGTTCACGTTCCACTGGTTCAGGTTAACCCTCACCACTTTTTACTTTCAACCTTATATTAAAGTACGTATCCTACTTAACTCTTACACAGTTTAAGTCTAGGTTCAAGTTTTGACACCTAGTTCGCTTAAACTATGGCTCTGATACCAAATTGTAACACCCCAATTTCACCCAAAAAAAAATTTTATATCGAGACTTCATAATACAAAACACTTATACATCCGGGGCATTACTCTTCCGTGCCATTACAACCATTTAAACTGCACATATTTTGCACAATGAAAGCTACTGTCCCACACTCGACTCTTCTATTTCCTTGTTTGATCACCTGAGTACATAGCATTTTAAACAAAACATACGTAAGACATACGTCTCGTGAGTAATACGGGTTTTAGACCCAAAACAGTTTTCCGTATTTCAACCATTCCAAATTGCCCCAAAACAGTTTTTCCAATAATAATCTCATTTTACAATTTTCAATATTTTATTTCCTATAAGCGCACCCATAGGTATTCCTTATTATGTGATAGTACATTCCTACGAGCGCACCCGTAGGTTTTATACGAGACGCACCCGTATAACTCCTTCCTCAACAGCATGAAACGGATTCATCCATCGAGGTATTAATTAGACAACTACTTCACGACGGGAGGTACCATCCCAGTAGTGTCTTTTGACCACCCCTACCGCAGCAGGCCGTGATCTTTATCCGGATACTAAACAACTCATCATCATGGGCCAATCACATTATTAGTTCACTGTATTTCTGATTCTCTTTCTGTACACATTATAAGCATATTTTTTCATAAAATACTTTTAAAGTCATAAAACCACTTTGACTCCAAAACATTTTTGAATAAAATTCATTTTGCTATGTACTCAAAAATCCACATAATACTCACCTCAACTAGTTAGAGAAGTCTAACTAGAACTATTTCCTTCCTCGTCCCTTCCACTCATTGATCTTTTACTCGATCTACGTTATTTGAACCACCGCCTAAATACGCATTTAGTACATATATTTGGTTAATACAACTACAACTGACTCTACAATACAAGAGTCCCATATTATACAGTTACGGGTCATAACTAAACTACAACCCTTATTAAACTAGCTTTCTTTAATTTGTAAACTTTCCCGAGATACGCGTATTTTGCTACAGTATCCTCGGGAGGTCGTATTTTCATTTTGATAATTTTCCACAAAGTTTTAGACTATAATGGGCTTATGTTTAAAATTTGAGGTCAATCAGACAAGTTTTGAACCAAATCTCAAAATCAAGTTGCACTTGGCAGGAGACTCAATGCATTTCTGCATCGCCGCCTCGCGTCGCGACGGGGACCCTGGTCGCGTCGCGATTGCTGCTGGTACAGACCAGTTAGTTCGATTTTTATGCTACAAAATCCCATTTTCTCATATTAAGTCCTTAATACACGACTTAATCACTAGGGTTTGTTCCAAGACCAAAACTATTCATTTACTTCAGGTTTTTAATCATAGAAATCATAAATTTCAATTATTTACCAAACATTCCGTTTTTGCATCTTTGATTCAAAAACCGAAATTGTCCAATATTAAGCTCTTTTACTGATTTATTTTAACAATTACCACATATGGAACTTATTAAAACCCCTTAGAACCAATTTGATCATATAAATTTGAATTCTAAGGTTCTTGAACCAAAATTCCAATTTTTCAACAATAGCAACATACTTTGGTGGTTTTAAGATATGTTCTTAATACCCAACTTAATTATTTTAGAATCATTCCATAACTAAAACCTTCAGTTTACATCAGGTTTTAACTCAATGGAATCACTGATTCTCTTCCTTTATCAAAATTTCAGTTTTTACATTTTTACCCCAAAACCTTAGTTTCAATTCAATTAGCGATTACTACTAGTCTCTTTTATCTATTTCAGCATGTTAGATTCATTAAAACCCTTTTAAATCAACTTGGTCATATAAACCCGTGATTTAAAGTTCTTGAGCTCAAATCATCATTTCTTGATTTTTTTTTAACATTTTCAATGGTTAAGCTAAGTTTAGATAATGATTAAGACACAAATTAAGGCTAAGAATCATAGGATAATCCTCCTCTAGCCACTGGATTTTCGGAGCTACAGTAGCCTACTCACGGGAAATGGGTTAAACAACTCTAAAAACAAGATTACTAACCTTATATGGCTTGGAATTCTTCAATTCCAAGTGTAATTGATTCAATTCTTCACAACCTCCATGAACCCGATCACTGGAACTCTCTCTAGCTCTCTCACGATTTCTCTGGAATTTCTAAACATTAAGGAGATATTTTCTCCTTTATATACTTAGCCATTTTACATTTTGGCCCCTCAGGTTCTATTTTTCCCAAAATGACACAAAAACTCATTTTTATAACAATATAGGTTTATTTTCTTTCATTTTGACCCCATAATTATATTTTCTTTACATAAAAGTCATTTGTGTGCCAAATGACCATTTTGTCCTTTTTAACAATTTTTACTATTACGCCCTCGTACAAACCCAACTTTTCATATATTCATTTTGTAACTTTTACCAAAATTTTCAGGTTCTTACACTAGCCATGGAAACTGCAGGACCGAGATCCCAGCTTTGGGCAAAAGTTAACACAAATTACACAGGCATCAACCAAGAGACATAGATAGATTGAGGAGTTGGTGAAAGACAGAGAAGCCAGTGTTGATGCTGCATACGCCATCAACAAGCATTAATAATGAGGATCGTGGAACAGGTTGGGCAGTTATCACAGACACTATAGGAGAGACTTCAGAGAACGCTTCCTGGCGGGACTGAAGTAAAGTCAACTATCACGTAGGAGGAACAAGTAGTCCAGCTAAAAGATCGGATGAAAGAAGCGTCTCCAGGAGGCAGTCCGATGGTTTTTGAACAATAAAGACAATTTATTTTTGCATTTCGTTATTTTGCATTTCTTTTAGACAGTTAAGCTCTTGTCGTCTTTCATTGTGTGGGATGTGGTACACCTCAAGTGTGGGGTGCTGCAGGTATTGACTAAATAGGAAATCATATGTCATTGTTTAGAGATTGAGATGTATAAACAGGTAAATATGGAAGGCTAAACACACAAGATCTTGGGAGGGAAAGAAGGAAAGGGCAAACTAGCCTAGGACCTAGTCACTATACAACCTGCAAAGTGACTGTTCCTAGCTCCCCATGCTGCCCCTGATACACAGTTCTGTACTTCACGCCTGTTTCCAAGACAACATTTGACAGTAGATGTGACTACACCAAACTGGGTCTGACCAAGGCTTTGCCTCTGTCAGAAGACTCCATATTGGTCCTCGGTTGAGTGCCACCTCCGGACGAACTTCGAACAAGGGCCACCTCTTCCTTCTAAGAACATGCTCCGGTCTGAACTTTGCTTCGATCAGAGGATACTGCTACTTCATTATGTTGTTGCTGTGTTCACTCCAGTAACCATAGCCCGAGCTATTGCTGTCACGATGAATTGCGGTCCGCATAAGATACTGATGGTAAGCATTTCTTCGATGCGACACACTTGTCCGGATAGAGTTCTCTCTTCATCACAATCCTTCAGTCTAGTGATCAGTCTTGTTCACCACTGACTTCTGATACGAACGAGGCATGGGTGTCTCGGTCTGCTGATCTCTAGCCTTTGGTTCCAACCTTCTACTGATCTCCTGAAGAAATACTACTGTCATATATAGTGAGATGCTCCTGATCCTTGACTCTTCTTCCAACTGCAAATCTGCTACGGTTGGGTTAATAGGAGCGAGGAACTCCTACTTGACTGAGGATTCGTCCGATATGCAAACCTCAGCAGCATTAGTTAGTCTCACATCTGTTTCTGTTTGCTTCGGATAGCAGATCCTCTTCGATTGTCTGGACTGCTCCGGTTCGGATCAGGCTCCACATTTGCTCAACAAACATATACCATAGATTTCTACGACTTTGGCCTTAGATCCTCCTTTTCATCCCCACCACAGTTACAAATATATTTGTTCTCCTTATTGGTCATTGATTTTTCACATTTTCTCCTCGCCATTAAACCTAGCTATTGATGCAAATATGAGTTAATTCTCAACCCATATCGTAGATAAATTTTTAGCAAGCGTATTTTCTCATCGACCCTTAGAATATGTAAAGAGGCATATCTTTTACCAAATTTTGACAATTTTCTAGCTATTTAAACCTCCACTACACTCCCATATTTGGCACACATTGTCCACAAGTCCATTGTTTCAATGCTATTTGGCACACATTACCAAGATCTTTAAAATTAGGGTTTGTCTACCTTGAATTTCTTTATCGACCCCATCTTGATTTCCTTGGCCATTATTTAGTTTCTTGGAAGTTACAAATCGTCATTCTCATTCCATATTCTTCCCCATACTTTTCATGTCGCTATCATGTCGTACCAATCACCAAACATGCACATGTAAAACCAACCCTAAACACTTAATCCTCGCCTCATTTCGAATACTTAACCCATCTTCGATTTCAAATCAGGGCAAATTCAAAAAAAAAAAAACATTAGGTTTTCAAAGGTTTTTTTCGTCTTCTTTTGCTTTTATAGGTTTCCAATGGGCAATAGATGTTTTGATTTGATCATTTGTGGTTAGTTTATAGTTTGTGGTATGTGTATAAGTGGTTGAGATAGGAGAGTGTTGTTAGGTCATTTGTTATTTTGTAGGTGGTAGTGATCAATTCGTTTAGTAATTAATCAATTAATTATGCACAAGATTCAATAAGCTACTTGAAAAAAAAAATGTTACCATTGGTAGTACGTTTACCTTTTATTATTATTATTATTATTATTATTTTCCCAATTATTTGTGAGATATTTCCATTGTGAATAATAACTCTTGTTGCTTATTTGATTTCAAGTTCATAGTTTTAAAAAGCTTGATCATGAAATCATTTCTTGGTATACTTTACCTTATATGTATATTTTGTTATTTAAATTATGTGAGTGTGCAATTGTATCATTTGTGTGTATTGCGGATAATTTTTTTTGTTTCTATTGTGTCTACTTTTGTGCAGTAAGTTTGTCATTGGTCTTTATAAATTTGGTTTTGGTAATAGTGTCGGAATTACTTTTTGCATATTTCATTTTAGTTTTCGTAGTTATAAATATAAATATTAAGGTGCAAATGGAGTGGATTCATAGAATTCCTAGTTATTTGCTGCTATCTCCTTTTATGCATCGAGACACTATTAACATGGCTGGTCTTTCTACCCTTCTCATCTATCCGTATCAAAATTCGCATGGTATCCCAATTTTTGCCTTTATTGCCTTTCAATTTCAAATAATGAAAGAATAACAAAAGTTATAATATATCATGATCGACCCATTTCTTATCAAAAATTAACATTTTGAGTGAAAACAAATTTAACATGTCACTTAACTCATTTCTTTTTACTTTCTCATATGCGCTTTGAATGATGAGAAAGAGTTTTGTTGGGGAAAATATGTTAATTTATTATTATAAGTTAACAACTTAATAATAGATAATATTAGAATGATGAGAAAGAGTTTTGTTGGGGAAAATATGTTAATTTATTATTATAAGTTAACAACTTAATAATAGATAATATTAGGTGATAAGGTTGGTCTAACCATAATAACATATTCGATTAATGCGCCTTTCAATCAAACTAAAGACGGATAACCTTTGACATTGACGTCCACAAGAATGTCTTTTATATTTGTATGATTTATTATTGTAAATAAATTTGGACCCTCAAATTATTTGCTTTTTGGCTTTTGGCATGTTCATTCCCATGATTCCCGTCATCTACCATGGATTTAAAGTTAGACCCAATCCATCTTTTGGTTTGTTGTTGGCAATACACTCTTTTTAATTACATAAGTCCACAATTTAGTTTGAACTAACATTTGTTTCTATTGGAACAATAAGCAGATACTATAAATTGTTAACAAATATATTGTTTTTTTGTTACATTCGTAATTTTACTGAAAACAAATGGTGCACCGTCCCGACAAGCCCTCACTCCACCCTGAGGTCCAACATAATGAATAATGGTTCAATGACCGAGCTAAGGCAATATTCATAAGTCAAATGGCACGCCAAGGTTGAGACACGGTTGAGTGCCAAAAGGTCCATAAACCAACATGCAACGTGACACCAGAGCCCCTACAACCAACATGAGATCATATGTCGTCCACGATCGCCTGCAAAAAAGTGGTGTATCCAAACTTTTATTTGGATTGGAAACGTGTCAAACCATACACATTGAGGAGGTGGTGTTGCTCTTTTACAAAAGTATTACTTGAGTCAACTGAGGATTCGGTCATTTGTAGAGGTCCGTTTTTTTTTTTTTTTTTTGGGTAAAGAGGACGGTACCTCTGGCAAATTTTATTAATAAAAAGAATAAATACAATTGAAGGCTGTGGACTCCTCACCTAAGAAACGACAAAAACCCATTGGGACATGCCCCAATGGACAACAAGGCTATACTAGGAACCAAAACAGATTTTTGAACCAGAAAACATAACAGGAACATAAAAAGCAAACATCCTGCAAAAAAACAAACAATATAGGTAGAGAAATATATAGTGGAAAGGATGGGATAGGAGAGAATAATGGACCACAGTGGAAAATAGGAAGTACATCTGTCAACGTTAGGGGAGGGACCAGATCCTTTTAGCCAAAATAACATTAAGGGAAGGTTTCATAGACAGACTCATCAATCTACAACGGACATCATCAATAATAGACTTGACAACAGCATGATACGTGTTTATCTTATTTTTAAAAATTCGGTTATTTCTTTCCTGCCAAATGTGGTAGATAGCTTCCGCAAGCACAAGTCTTCGGATAACGGACCAGACATTCTTACCTTTAGAGATGGGCTTGAGAAGATTGATGATATCCGACCAGCAATTTGTGGGGAAGGAGAGGTTCATAACATGCTGAAGATCATGCCAAACCATAGAAGGGAAAGAACATTCAAAGAAAAGATGAGGAAGGGAATCGGAACAATCGCTGCAGAAGGCACAGATGAGGTTGGGAGAACCAAAAAACTCCCAACTTCTGATTTTATCATGGGTCTTGAGTCGATCTTTGAGAGCAACCCAGAGAATGAAGGCATGTCTAGGGATATTCTGGGAGAACCAAACAAGATGATACCAGTCGACAGGCTGCTCCGCAGGGCGGATAGAGTGCCAGACAGAACGGACCGAAAAAGGATAGACCTTACCATCGCAAGATCTCCAGAGGAGTTTATCAGGAACGGACGTGGAAAGAGAAGGGGGGTTATGAGAAAGGAGAATGGGGTGGGAGTCCTGCCAGCAATGGGGGCGCACCCAACACCCGTTGAGGACAATGTCAGCAACCTTAGAATCACGAGTGAAGCCGGCATTATGGATGTTACGGGCAGATAAGAACTTAGAGAGGGGACCAGCAGGATGCCAGTTATCGAACCAAACAGACGTAGAGCATCCATCACCAACCTTGGAGACAATAAAGTCCCTGATCTTACCCCGCATGTCGAGGATATTGTGCCAGGCATAGCCCGTACCGCGCTTCTTGGGGGCATCCCAGAAGTTACGCCCACAGAGGCGGTACGAGTGGATCCACCTGACCCAGAGAGAATCCTTATTTGAAAGGAGTCTCCAGGCATGGGAAGCCATAAGGGCAATATTCCAAACAGCAAGGTTACGAATACCCAGACCACCATGAGTCTTAGGGAGACACACAGTTTTCCATGAGACTTTGGCTTTACCACGCTTCATCTCACCGTTGCACCAGAGGAAACCCCTAATGAGTTTCTCAATCTCGTTAGAGATAGATTTAGGGAGAATAAAAACGGAAGCCCAATATATTTGCATGGAAGAAAGGACAGAGAGGATGAGCTAGAGACGACCGGCAAAAGAGAGAGACTTGTTCTTCCAATCGTTAATCCTGCATTTGACTTTATCAACAAGGCGTTTACAGTCCTTGTGGACAAGACGAGTGGTGATGAGAGGGACGCCAAGGTATCGGACAGGGAAAGATCCCTCCGGAAATCTAACAATACAATCAATGGAAGCTCTGCGCCTCTCACCAATATTACAGTAGAAAGCTTCACTCTTCGCTTCATTAGGGTGGAGCCCAGAGACCCTAGAGAATTCAGCAAGAAAGTCAAAAATGACACGAACCGAAGATGTATCGCCTTGACAGAAGAGAAGAAGATCATCGGCAAAGCATACATGGGTGATACTTTGCTCCTCACATTGCCGATGAAATTTAAAACAATCGGAGTCAGAGATGTTTCTTTTGATCATAAGGTTAAGCACCTCCATGACAAGAGTGAAGAGATAGGGAGAGAGGGGGTCACCCTCACGGATGCCTCTTTGACCGTCGAAGAATCCGTGCATATTACCATTGATACTCACAGAGTAAGCAGCAGTGGTGACACACGTCATCATCCAGTCAATCATACGAATGGGGAAACCAAACCCAAACAAGATGGTGCGAAGAAAAAACCAATCAACTGTATCGTAAGCTTTTTGGATATCGACTTTAAACGCACACCTGAGGGACCACGATGACAATGATAATCACGCATGACGACTTGCTTCTTTACCCACTAGGTTTGGTGGGTCGGTGTTGTACTAACTATAGAGGCTTCTTGATATGCTTTTGTGGCTCCAAGACCCAATATTGAGAACATGTTACAAGAAAGTGACATACATGGTATGGATTCTAATTCTAATTCTAATTGTCCTTTGGCTTGTATTTGTGATACGATTTTGAGCTTCATCTTAGTGGTTTCAGCCACGGTCATCTAGAGAGATTTTTTTTTTTTTTTTTTTATTTGATTGATATCCACAAACAATATCTTAACAAATCGATATCAATTGGATTATTAGGTTGTATATTTCAGTAAAAGGAAACTAAAAAAATAAAAACATAAAACGATTTTGACTTTGACAAAACTTTATAAAATGCTAAAATAAATGTATCCAATATTTGGTGAACAACATTAACCCATAAAAAAAAAAAGTAACGTTGGTTTTATATTTTAGAGTCTCTATCCGGAGTAGTTGAAGCATTATCTATAAAGTGGCTTTATGCAACTGGCATGTCTCATATATTGATTATTTCTGCCCGTGAGTGGCTGGAACATTTGGACGCGTGGCTCATTTTGTTAAATCATATCTTAAATAATTTACTTTAATTGATGTATTCTACTATGTAATAAGTATAGACAGCATCTTTAATAGCTAAAACAGCAAAATCTTGTGAAGCAACTTACAGTTTTAATTTATTCATAAGAAACAGTTGTATGTTATAGATGATAAATCAAATGAGTAAAATAGGAGAAAAAAAGTGTGGATAATTATGTGAAATCGATGTAGTAAAATAAAATGAAAGTCATATAAAATTATTTAAATACCTACAACCTTCTCAATTTTTGTGACTAGAAGACCATATTATTATTTCAGATATATAACTTTCTTAATCTTTAATCTTTTAGATAATGCGTTCAACATTTTATAAAAAAATATATCCCAAACCCATATATTTGAGGCCAACTCGAACACATCTTGATCATTCGTCTAGTCACACCTATTATGAAACACACACAAGTATATTAGGGTTGTGAAACGGTTGTTCAATTATGGATCATACTACAAACTTGGATAGGAGATCTATCCAAATATGGTTGTTGATCAAATTTTACAGCATTTAAAGTAATTTTTTATAAGTAAAACCAATGAAATATTATAAACTTCTACATGTTTACAAGCATATATGCTCGCATGTATACATACGAACATATAAACATATATGAATACATGTATATCTAAAAAGATATTCACACACACACACACAAATATATATATATATATATATATATATATATATATATATATATATATATATATATATATATATATATATATATATACATATATATATATATATATATAATGGGCATATGCACATTATTGGATACAGGGTTGGCTTTCTCTTATCTTCCCAGTCTCTTTATCTCCCATTTTCTTCATAACTTCTCGATACTCAACCATTGACCGAGTTCTTATCTTCCCCCAGGTAACCACTTCATATTGATTTAAGAAAATTTAATATTTAGTTCACTTGAAATTTGTTATAGATGTGTCACTATTTGTTGAGTTCAAAAAATTGTGAAGCATCTTGACAATCATCTTCAACATGGATCTCAAGTTGTTACTATTAGGAATTCGTTGTACGATCATGAATTTGGTTAGAAAAAGATAATTAGAGGGTTAGCTTATCTAAGAAGAACTGTACTAATAAAACTATTGTAACAACTAATAAAACTGATTCTTACGACTGTAATTAGGTTTCATAATTAACAATCAGCGATGGCGGCAAACGGGGAGTTGAAAGTGGAGGTGGAACAAGTTCAAGTTACATCACCATCATCGGGCGGCCTAGCAAGACAAGGTAGTATTGCAAAAAATAACTGCTTATGTTCTCCGACCACCCATGCAGGTTCCTTCCGTTGCAGGCTCCACCGTTCTCCTAGCGGCATACAACGCACAAAAAGTATCAATTCAGACGCTAAGACTAATGACCATAACGATGATATGAAAACCGTAATGGCACCATGATTCTTTCTTTTATTATTTACAAAACTATAAAGTATATGTACATGAAAAGAATCAAGCAATGATCATTGATCAACTTGTCTATGGTCATGTTTGAGATTATTGATTTTGGTGGGTTTTCTTGCAAGCGAATTTATCCAATAAAGAGTTAAGAGTTAATGTCATAACATAAAATATATTTTTGTAAATACTTTGTTTTTGTTATCTACTCGTTTCTTATACATGCTAGGTTATTTAACTTGGAAAAAGTCTTTTACTTTCGGCTGTTTGTGTTTTTTTACTGTTTGCATGCGTAATTTCATTAGGTTGTACATCTAAAAGTTAGATCTTTGACAATTGACGAATTTCATGACTTGATATATATATATATTTAAAATTATTAATTAACAACATACTTTTCAATCTATATCATTTGTTCACTGTTAACTATTTCATATGAACCTAGTCATTATAGTATTTAAATTGTCTCGTCGAGATCATAGTTAATAATAATAATAATATTATTATTATTATTATTATTAACCATCATCTCCAACTAGAGTTGCGCAAAGGGCCTGGGCTTTAACAGGCATGTATAGGCTTTGACCGGTCAAAGTGCCCATTCGGAAACAGACGGATTCTTCCTGGGCCTGTCCATGATTGAGACGTACTGCCGTACTGGGTTTTCACATTCAAAAAACTACCCCTATATCGCTATATGTGTATTTTGGATTTCTTTTTCATATTTCTCTCCTCTTTCTAAAAAGAACTGCTAGAAGTTTTTACGATCACCTTTTTTTGTTTTTATTATAAATTTAAACTTTACAAATTCACCATTCTAACGACTAGTTTTGCGGGTATTATGGTCGATATTTTGAAACAATATATCGTTGCAAGTACATAGTGCCAAAATTTAGGGGTTTTATTAAGAAATTATAGATGATCAAGATTAATAATAGGGGATTTTTGTTATTTTATTATCTTTCTTTGTTAACTTTTAATTTCATCACAATTACAAACAAATAAGACCTCATATTGTTCATTAATCTTAATTTTTTGAAACCCAAATATGAAGAAGAGTTGCTTTCATCAACCAATTTTTCTCTGCAATTTGACCTCATTGAGGCAGAGAAAGCCTTGTGTTTCATGAACCCACCTCAGTGATGTTATATATATATATATATATATATATATATATATATATATATATATATATATATATATATATATATATATATATATATATATATATATATATATATATATATATATATATATATATATATATCGAGATCATGAGAGAATCTAAAAAATCCTAGGAACCTAGGAACTTTTTTTTTGCACAATATTTTTCAAAAAAAATTGCATCCAATTTTTTTATTTAAAGCGTCTAAGAGATTTTTAAACCCTAAACCAAACCCTAAACCCTAAACCCATATGAAAAAAAAATATATATATATTTTTTTTTGAAATTTTTTTTTTGAAATCTTCTAAACCCCTAAACCCTAATGAAAAAAAAATAAAAAAAATGTTTTTTTTGAATTTTTTTTTTAAATCTTCTAGACGCTATCATAACAAAAATTTTGGTATATTTTTTTTTTGAAAAATATTGTGTAGAAAAAAAGTTCATAAAATAGGTTCTTAGGTTTTAGGCTTTTTTAGATTCTCAATTGAACTTTAATATATATATATATATATATATATATATATATATATATATATATATATATATATATATATATATATATATATATATATATATATATATTAGTCGTGAGAACCGTGTATTACACGAGTTAATTAAAAAAAATGTTAAATAAGAACATCTAAACATCAAATATTGTACTACCAGTTATCTGAAGACCATGTCACCTTCTTTCATGAAGTCGTTTATGGTCATTTCTTAAATTAACTCTTTTAATTGGTTAATATTTAATGGTTTCTGTGTTTTGAATATTTTATCTAAACAACAACATACATATATTTTATACCAAAACAACAACATACATATATTTTTATTGTAATGCAACAACATACATATACATTTAACCAAAAAGCGACAATGCAGTTTATTTTTAACACAAAACTATAATGTGCTTATCTTTTTCACCCAAAACAACATGTCAAAAATATATATATTCAGTTATTCACTGTCAGCCAAAAAGTGACTAATTGTCAATTTATTAGAATTAGTTTGAAGACAATGCAAAGCTAAATAACTATCATCATTTTACAATTTAATTAGCGAAAAGCAACATATATTTTAAAATATAATATGGACACATATAGTTTACTTTGTTTGTAACCAAGGCAAAATCATTTTTACATTCTATCAAATTTATATGTAAAATAAAAAAGCACACATATAAATGACTTTTAGATGTTTATTTTAAGACATATAACATACAAAATTAAAATATAACCTTATATTTTAGTTTAATATTGTATATATGTTAAAGATCTTTTTGATTTGATAATATTAATATTGGTGGCATAGAACTAGATAAATTTTAAATTACTAAGCTACTAATAAAGAAACCTAATACTTCTAACATTACTATAATTTAGATACTTCGTGGTCAAAGCTTAAAAACTACAACCTAGGACCATTGTACTATCTGTTGTTAATTAATGAAGTATTTTTTTGTATTTATTATATATTTTTGTATTTATTATATTTTTTTTAAAAGCAAGGGAGTGAGGGGGTGAAGATGACCTAATTCTATATATACCATCTACATTGCTAATTGTACCCTAATGACAGTTTTTTATTTTATTGTCGTCTTATTGTTTTGTTTTGCGTCTTTCGTGCTTTGTATTTTTTGTGTTTTGTCTGTTGTTCTCATTTATTATTATTTAGATTATTATTTAGATTATTATTGTTATATTGTTACTTTTATTATTTGAAAGATATTAATATAAAAACAAAATAAATAACTTACCAGGGTCGGCCCTAAGCAAGTGCGGGGTGGGCGACCGCACAGGACCCATGTCGTCGAAGGGGCCCGAAAATGTATATGTATACATTATACATATTGTATATTTATTAGGTTTGCGTAATAAGTGCACAAGAAGCTGTTGGTTCAATTGGCAGAGGCGTTGGAATATGGAGCAGTAGGTCACCGGTTCGAAACTTAGGAGAGTCGGATTCTTATATTTTCAGCGTGTTTTTAGCAATGCGTAGCAGTAGGGCTGTTTTTCATCAAGCCCAAACCCATTACTATCCCTAGGCCAAATGAGTGAAGTCAACAACGTGAATTCCAAAGTTTTCGAACTTTAGTTTTAGGTTTGGTCAATTGCAAGTAAAAAAGTTAGATTTATGGGCCCATTTTATAGTCTACGCACAGGGCCCTTAAAATCAACAGACCGGCCCTGTAACTTACTAAAATATAAATGTAGTTTTTTTTAGTAACTATCAGATACAATAACACTTGAACTATTACAATAATTGTATGTGTCATTTGGTGGAAGCCATTCAGTCGATGATTATACATGGTTTCTCATCCAGTAGAATGTCGTGTTCCGTGGTTACTCCATAATGACAAAACAGTAGGCATGAGATATGCTTCTTGTAAATCAACATTCACATAATTATTACCATGAAAAAGAGCAATAAAAATAACAAAATGAGTTGGGGATGTTTTGTGGACCAATCCTTAGTGGGAATTAGTCCATGTACCTTGTTTGCTTAGAAGATAAACGATTACACCATGCTTGTTTGTAATGAAAAAATTAGTGTCCAGTATAATAAGCTGACGTTTAATTCTTGCAAAAGCTGATCTAAAATAATTCAACGAATCACTTATGTTGTTGAAATAGCCTCTATATATCAATGTGTGTTATTCAAGGTGCGCTAATAGCTCCTTGTATAAATCAGACTGAATTGTACGCCAATAGAGTGACCCATATTTTGTTGAAATACCCAAGAGCCAGTGTCATGTTTCGCATCCACTCCATTAAATTTTCACGCTTGCTGAACACCTAACGGATGAAAAACTAAATGTATAAAGAGTCTTGATGCCTACAACGTATAACAACTCGAATATATATTAAAAATATCGAACATAAAATATATACGTGATCTGTGTGAAAATCCATTGCCTATATAAGTTATCAGACATTTGATCAATTGGCGTGTACAGAATGAAAAATTATTCTCTCTTTTTTGTTGCAGCTTACCGAATGATGAAAGCATTGGTTTGAAAAATAAATTGAGTATGTTACATTTGTTTTATATTGAAAAAAATTGAGTCTATTATACCGTGAATAGTGGTGGAATTTTTTATCCTAAATAATAGTTTCTTTAGGGTGTTGCTAAAAATACACATTATATACATCTTTAACAAAAAGCCAAATTATTTTCAACCAAACCTATCCAATTTTCCGGAAAACAATGCAGTTTTAATATATATATATATATATATATATATATATATATATATATATATATATATATATATATATATATATATATATATATATATATATATATATATATATATATATACTTTGAATAGAAGTAGAAGTGTATATCTAAGTGTAATGGGATGTTTATTCAATCATTCCCATTCTTTATTGCTTTTGAGACAGTATACTGCATCACTTGGAAATTGAAGTTATAACAATAGCCCCTCATCTTTATTTCTTTATTCACAAACTATCTTTTGCTTTTGTTTATTATTTTTAGTCTCTTACTTCCTAGATATTACAATAATATTTAAGCATAGTTAATAATATACGTGTGTTTGAAAAATATTTTTAAATTATAAAATAATAATTACAACATTAAATTACATAGACAAAGCAAACCTAAAAAGATATTTAAAAATATCTTCAAACAAAACGTAAAAAAAAAAAAGAATCTCTATTTATGAAAACAAAATTAGGATTTTTAAGATCATTTAATAATAATTATTATTATTATTATTATTATTATTATTGAAAAAATAACAAAAAATCAAAGCAATAGGATGCAAGTAATAAGGGGAAAGGGTTCAATAAGTAAAAATAAATATAAAAACTAAAAACTTAATTTCATTGAATACCAATTGGTTTGATTGGTCTTTAAAGATACAACTTGCAACGTGAGGATACAAATAATAGCATCCTTTAAAGGCGTGTTTGGCACGGAGCTTTTAGAAGCGTTTGAGAGCTTCTAGCATTTAAGAAATAGCTCTAATAAAAACTAAAAGCTTCGTTCGGCGACACGAGCTTGAAGCTTTTATTTTAAACTAAACGCTACTATTTTAAAAGCTAGTTGAAGTAGCGTTTAACAAAAAGCTCTACCAATTACATCATCAATTAGTAGAATACCCTTAAAACTATAACCAATAATTATGCAGATGTCATTTTATGTAATTTTACATATTTTAAAAGCTTCCAGCTACTTTTAACGAACAGTCATATACAACTAAAATTCACAGCTCCCCGCTACCAGCTACCAGCTTACAGCTAGTTTTGCCAAACACGCCCTAAGTTAGAAATTGGGATGTGCAAGGAGAGTGAAAAATAATGGGGTGTGCAAGGAGAGTGAAAGAAAATGATTAAGAATTTTATATATGAGTATATGACGACAATTAGAAAATAAGTGTGTTAAAAAAACACTCACGATGTAACATATGTACGAAATAATTAACCCATATACGGTATAAATATATTTAATATCACCTTTCAAAAAATTTAAGAATGATAAGTTGAGTAAGAGATACTCCCTTTGGTCTTGTAGGTTTACGCGAAATTACTTTATACCACAAAAAAATGACAGAAACAAGACAAATACTTTATAAAAGACCACTCATTCCAAATTCATCATCGATTAGACAGGCAATTATGAGCATTCAAGTAGGAGAGTGAAAACCCCAATCATGTTTATCATGTTTGAATTAGTCAACTGTGACCATCCAACTTCCCTTGGATGCTATCTTTGGTCAAACAGTCAACCTCCAAGGGCATGTAGAATGTCAATTTTCGCACAACTTTCTACACCATATAAAAGAAAAGTGTAAATCAATAATGGAGTATGAACGACGAAATTAAATTATTGACCTGCAAACTGCTGGTAGAAAAAGACTAGTGCTCAAGACATCAATACTTTGGTCCCCATCATGGATTTCTAAAGTTTGATCCTTTCAACCAGAATCTTGAATATTACTCCTGATTTCAAGAAAATCTCCATTTTTTCTTTCTAATTTATTACCATAGATTAAACCAACAATTCACTAAAGAGTACAAGACATTTAGAAAGATGAATAAAATAAAATAAAGATTTACCCTTGTCCCCCCATCATGCATATCTAAAGTTTGATGCTTTATACCAGAATCTTGAAAACTACACCTGATTTCAAGAAAATTCCCATTCTTTTTTTCCCTTATTTATTACCATAGATTACACCAACAATTTCACAATTTCCGTTCCCTAAAGATTACAAGACATTTTAGAAAGAAGAATAAAATCAAATAGTGATTTACCCACATGGAAATTTTTTAACGTTTTTCACTTGCGCTTCTGTTGGATGACCATAACTTACTAAACATCCGTTTAGGGCGGTTAGGAAGTGAACAAAGTTGCTTCACTTTTGAGGAATTTGCCTGAAAATTTTCACCCAAATCATCATCTTCAGCTAACTTCATTCTTAAAGTCGAAAGACTCGATTTTGGTGATTTGAGACCCGAAACACTCCATTGATCTTCTGGTTGTACCATGCTTCTATTCGTGCTTGGTGCCCTTGATGCCACATCATCTTGGGCAGCTAACAAAGCTTTAATGTTGCTGGGCAGGTCGGTCAGCTGACCGCCAGCCATGGCTGCCCGAGCTTGCTCAAAGAAAAGGACTTGAACCACTACCCGTAAAGGAAGAAGTTCATTTTGAGCTGCATGCATACACACCTCCATTGATAACTTCTTACAGTCAAGTATTCGACATATTCGCTTCCTTTCAGTCTTGTTGAGATTCGGATGCGACTACATATCAAGAAATAGCAATGTACTTTCATTTCTTCCTATAACAGAATTTTACTTTGAAAAATAACAAGATGGAAATTAGTTTACCTTGAGATAAATATCAATGGCTTTGTAAAGATCATCATGATCCAATCTAGCAAAATCAGGAATAGCTTCAGCTAAAGCTGTGAACTTTGACAATGGCAGATTCACATCTCTAGCAATCTCCTGTAAATATCCATCCACAAGCTTTGCCACTTTGATCTTAGAGCTATGAGAAGCAGAAGAAGACCTTCTACTTTCCTGCAACTCAAAATCGCCATTATTTGCTGACCTTGACCTTCTATGTCTCTCGAATCGCCCCTTAACATGTACAGGGCTTGTGGGTGGACTTTGACTTTGTAACATAAACTGCTCCAAGATGTTCAAAATTACATCAACGTCATAAATCATATCGTTTGATGAAGATGGAATCATCAAATCGGGAACTGTGGCTTCGTCTAATTGAAGTCCGATTCTTCTTGATAGTTCCGTTCTTGAAGAAGATGAAGCGCGTAGAATGTTCGCGGCTTTTAATAATTTGAGCAAAAAGCTACAGGAAACGGAATTTCTTTCCATTGGAAGCAAACTAATTATGGATTCCAGTAACAACCGACTTTTCGAATTCGAAGGAGTTGAATCGGCGTCTTTTTCAAGATTTCTTGAAACGCTTGGGAGCCATTTGGCCGCGTACACCCTTAAAGCATCCCCAACAAGATTTGCGGGAACTTTGCCACCGGATTTTAGCGCAATCATTGTTCTCCAGTAAAGATCGATCCCCAATTCGGAAAGATCTTCAGCCCACCACCCTTTGCCACCGGTTTTATTATTCCGGTGACTTTCTCCGCCTCCGTTGCAAGAAACGTCATCTCTATCCCTCCCGCGTCTGGAATAGCTGTGTGATAAACTCACCTTTAAAGGATTGGAAAGGACTTTTGACGCGATGGCTTCGATACACCGGCTAGTGATTCCCAAATCTTCGGACCATAAATGGAATGGCTTTGTGGATTGAAGTGTTATGATCGAGTCTTTCCAGCCGTTGAGGATGCAAGAGTTGAGGAAAACGTCGAGTTTGTAAACGAGATTGCCTTTTTCGACGTCTTCCGTCATTTGAAGGTATTCGGCTGCACATCGAGCGGATACGATGTTGTAGGCGCTGAGAGTGATTGTGATTCCGTAGCAGAATTTTGCGCATAATTCGAACGATTCTGTCCCGCCTGGGAAATCTGGAAGTTGGATTATTTGATGGTGGGTGGAATCAGGGCTTTCGGAACAGAGTCTTTGTAACCTCAAGCACTTGGACAAAAGTGGAAACTGTTTTTTTTAAGAACAAAAAAACAGAGCACCAAATATCAAATTTCTGTAGTCTTTAAGAAGTTAGCTTAAAATATCATAAATTAAATAGTTTTTGTCAAAAAAAGATGAAACTGTAATCGTTTGGTAGATTTCGCCACAGATTTTTTGGCCTGCTGATGAAAACCCAGAAATCCCTTTTGTGTAATTGAAGTAAAATTATAGAAAAATATTTGAAAACGACAGTAAAAAAAATGTTAACCTTGTGAAGCAAATATCTTGTTCCATTCACTTGAACTACAAGATCACTTGAAACTTCAGAGGAAACTGATCTGAACAAAAACAAAAAGAATTGAAGATAGTTATATGATTGAGTGATTTACAAGGTAACATTACCTCCAAATTATATGAACTACAACGAAAAAGATAGATAAATTTGAACATATACCTTACAGAGTCTGAATTGTAAAAAGTATCAGGTCGCGAACCAAGTTTCATAAACTTCATGGCTGACTTTTTCTTGATTACGTCTTACTTGGTTTATGTTATTAATTTACGACTATTTTCATAACTGAGCACAATGAACCGAAATCAATATTGTCTCCCACATGAAACGGTTCCTGTATCATATGAACAAAAAACAGAGCACGATTAGAAAATTCTAAGATTCCCATTTTTTATAACCCAAGCAGATTCTCGAAATCAAGTAAACCCTTAAAAATAACTCTCCAGAGAATTTTCCCAACGAATCATTTGAAAGCTTTAAGATTTTGATGGTGGTTAGAATGTTGCAAACAAATGACAAAATCCCAGAAAATAAAATAAATCCCCAAGTGGTTTAAGTCGAATCTTAACACCTCATTTTGAGAATCCACATGAAATCTATCAAGATCACGTAAGATAATCACTGAAAACACCGTAAGGTTGATATGATTTTATGGTTTTTTTTATGAAAAAGAGGGGTAATGAAGAAAAGAAAAGGACCTGAAACTTTGAAAATGAGGAAGAAGATTAAATCATAGAATCGCTGAGAAAATGTAAGGAACAATCAAGACTATGACTGCGTTAGAGAGGAGATAACAGTGGAGTTGTGTGTGAAAATGCCAGCGTGCTAATGGCAATTGAGAGAAAAGGCGACGCCCACGTGCTTATCCTGCGCCCACCTCCTTCATAATTGTCACAGCAAATTCTTCGCTTTCTTCCCACAAATAAATACAGAATTTCGGAATAAAAATTTGTTTTACTGTAAATTTATACTCTAATACTCTAATTATTAGTCATTTATATAAATAACTATTTTGTTTATATGATTCCGCGAGAATAAAGATTTTCATCTAAAACTTGGTGGGCCTCCTTGTATTAAATACGAAACTTTTTGGTATTATAAGACATCGTATAATCATGTCGATGTTTTCAATCTAACCGTATAAAATTAAATACTTTTCGTTGCAAATAAGTGACGGTATGCTTATTCTTTAAAGTATAAATTATATATCAAGATACAAAGTTCAGTTTTTAGAAAGTAGTTTATATGTTGTTATTATAATTAAAGAGCGTTTATAATAAAACATCAACATCGTTTAACTTTAATTGATGATCGATATCTAAATTTAATTCAAAACAATACTGGAAATGGAAATATATTATCATTAATACAAGATATTACCGTACATTATATCAAAACATAGCCCACCACATTATGTTATTTCTTCTTTGTCAATAATAATGATGAAGTTGCTAGGTTGGTTACCTTTGCGGGTCGTTCTTGAATCAAAATATGGGTCAGGATCTGAATCATTGTATCTCACATCCCTTGAATCATTTTGTACAAAATGATTTTTAGCAATGATTTTTATTGCCCTTAATCATGGGTTTCTCCTCAAAGAAAAATTAAAGAAATAAAAATATACAAAAGAAATACTTCAGAACTGTTTAAGGGGGCTACAAAGAGAAAATTTTGGAATTTATTAAGTAGAACAAAATACTTTTGGTAAAAGAATATGGGAAGAATAGTGTAGGTGGATAGAAAGATAAAGATAGAGAATGCTAAAAGGAGGAATAATAATATATTTTCAAGATTTCAACTATACTTTTCTTCCTTATAGAAGGGCCACAAGTGGATAATTTATAGTAGCCACAAGTGAAACTTCCCCTCTGAATCGCATTTGGAACCCTTGGTTGCAAGCTTTCATGCATTTATGACGATGGGGTCAATAGTGATTTAATGATAAATTTTCTTTTAACATATGGTCCATTTCTTGATTTTGTATATAATATAGACCTTTTGAATGGTTTGTAGAAGCTTGTTTTGAGGTTGTGATAGACTGCATTTATTTGATGGTTGAAAGTGTTTGTCGAAACGGTTTCATACATATTTATTTATTTATTGAAAAGACTGAATATTCAAAATAGAGTAATTTCGCCATATTTATCGAAGAATTAGTAAGGATTTAAGATATGTGGCTTAATTGTAAGAATCGTCAATTTCTTTTTAGACAGTGTGTAATAATGGGAATATTGATTCTTTCAGTTCCAACACGATGAAAGTGTTTTGTTGGAAATTACTAGCATTGTTATATAAACAATTTAATCCTAAATGGTTAATATTTTGTTTAGACTCGAGCTATTGAGGTTGTAAGAAGGCTTAGTCTTGTTAATGTAGTTATATTTGTTAATTGTTTATGTTTAGTTAACTAGTCAAAATTAAGTGAAAGTAGTTGATGTTTGTTCACCTATAATAGCAAGTGTTGGACTTTCTTAATCTCAACTTGGAAGTTTGTTTTTGTCTAAAATATACTTCCAATATTAGGACATCGGAACCATTTAAATTGGCTCTAACAAGTGGTTTGACTATTAATAGAAGCCTATTTTAAGCAACGTTAGATTTTCATGTTTGGTGGGAATAGATGGATGTGCATCTTCCAAATGGAAGTATTAAAGCTATTTTAAGCAATTAAATAAGCTTTTTAGGTTTGGTAAGAATAGATGGATGTGCATCTTCCAAATGTAAGTACTGATTACCAAATCATGTTTGTTTATAACTAACTATGATGTATGGTTGGTTTTAAACACATAGGATGGAAAATATGTTATTTTCTTAAATGGTCATGCAATTTTTGAAATAGTTGAAATATAATGAATCGAGATTAGGATAATCCCTAAAATTCTGTATTAATGAAAATTTGGATATTCATCATATATTTGTATCAATTTGTATACCCATGCAAATTAGGAAAGTTTATTAAGATTCTACACTATATATTTTCCTTTGTGATTAATGAGAAATCATTAATTCATTGAAATCGTTTAAGGTATCACAGCCAACCCCTAATACATCCTATATTCTTTTGATGGCCATGGCTATCTAAAATTTCTGATAGCCTTCTATTACCTGCCATCATCAATGACGAATGCGGAGCTATACCCACCAAAAACCTCCCGTCACCCAGTTTATACAGTAAACAACATCCAAAACAAAATATGCATTCTAGATGGAACCAAGGTTACATTTTCATCTGGGATACAAAGTTCTGGCTCATATTGATGACACCCGGCCTCCAACAAACACTGTTGATGATTACGAGCAATTGGTTGAGATCAACGTTATAATTTTCTGATGACCTTCTTGTTCGAGTCCTCGAACCAGGCATGACTGCCTTCGATGCATGGGGGAAGATTAAGTAGATCTTCTTAAACAATAAAGGATCTCGTGTTGTGGCTCTCAAACACAAATTCACAATCCTTACTTTTCGATCCATGAATACTGCTATCAAAAACTCAAAGACCTTGCAGATAAATTAAACGCCATCGACTACCCCGTCAATGAACAATGCTTAGTCTTGCAACTTGTATGTTGTCTTCTGTCGAAATACGACATAGCCGCTGCTTACATCAATCAAACATTTCCCGATTTGGACACAACTTGTAGCATGATCCAACTCGAACAACACCGTTAGATTACTTGAGAAAACTCCACGGCTATCCCAGTCTCAACTCCACCAAAGCCAATCCGTCCATTGATCTGTCACCTCGGCTGTACTATGAACCTCCTTCCAATCGTCTATAGAAATGCGGCCTAAACCATCGAGACTGATGATAACACGCTTTTATATTACATATTTTACGTGTTATTAGTCCATGTTTTAGTTATTTTATCTTTGTAAAAGGACTAATAATGCTCACTTTTAGTGTAAGTGCTTGTATGAGAAAAACATTCTAATTCCAGGGTTTAAAATTGTAAGTTCGGCAAAGATAAAGATGAAAACGAAGGATATACATCAGGAGAAACTCGCGACGCATAAAATTAGTCTTCACGGCACCAAGTGTTGGATAAGAACGTGATCCGAGGTTTGAGCTTGAATTCAAAACGCGAAGAATCGGGGATAAGGTAGACTCGCGACGTGAAAAGTTGTAGTCGGCGGCGCGAACTATCAGATATTGCAACTATATATAGAGGCTTCTAGGTCATATTTCAGGGGGCGAAGATTGATCCATAGAGTAGATCTCTGACATCTTTGACTCAATTTCGTAGTATTTCAACTTTACACTTCATAGTTGGTTAATTTTAGTTTAATTTGCAATATTTCAGTTTTCGTATCAACTCTTATGCTATGAGTATTCCACATCAAGGAATTTCTCTAACCACAGAGGTTAAGTTTCAGATTTAGGAGTAAACATTTGGCTCGTGTTTGGTTTATGTTTTGGGAACGGTTGTCTTTAGTTTGGTGCTTATAAAAAAAGTATTTTCAGTTATATGGTGTTCGATCTATAGTTCATGCGTAGATCTGGTTTGTTTATGGTTTTTGAGTTTGATTTGACGTTGAAGTGTAGTAATATGCCTGCTATGGAGTGACACTATAGTACGAGTTTGTTATCGACACAATAGTGCCAACCACGAACTCCACAGTTCGACCCTTACTTACCCTAGCTATAGGATAATAATGTTTTATCTTGTATCTTTGACCGCATCAACGAATGCGGCGTGTCAACCGACCCAACTCAACTGGATAACCACATTAGCACGACCACTGAACCAACAACAACGGACCATCAGGTTCTCTCGAGTACCCTACTTCTGTTGGACCATATATGACCCACCTTTGGTGAACCATACTGCCTCCTTCATGTTTATATCTGATTCAATAAGGTTGGGCTTACCCATACCCAACAACAAGATCCAGAAAACACCATTGCAATGTTAGGGCCCATAACACCTATTTGATGCCTCTGCGACCTGGTTTGATGCTCCTTAACCTATGCACCCATATCGTACAATGCTCTGAACCTACTACCATCGACACAACTTTTTAGACACTAGATATGGATCCTCGTAAAGACACACAATGGTACATGTACACTAGTGCGTCCTCTTATCTCACTGTAGACTAGGGTAAACTCACACACTTTGCTAATCATAGTTATGTAAACTTTCCTTTTATCAGGAATGGTCATAATATTACAGTTATGGTAATAGGAAACACCAACCTCACCACCCAACACAAGCCACTCTCACTTAACAATGTCCTTTATACAAAAAATTTTTATTAAAAACCTTGTATCCATTCGACAATTTACTATTAAGGACAACATTTCAGTTGAAATTGACCCAGTCATTTTTTCAGTGAAGACCTTCAAACTAGGAAGACTCTTCCCCGTCACGATAGTACCAGTGCACTTTACCCTTTCATGCCCCCAACACCATCTTGTATTGCCTTTGTCACTATCTCGTATCTCGGGCACCCTACCGCAAATATTCTTAATCATTTATGTTCAAGTTATCACATTCCTTGTAATAAAAATACTAACAAGTCTTATTTACTTTGTCATCTACGTCAAATGTCCAAACACAAGTGTTTTCCCTTTTATGATTCTAGTTCTAGTACTATGTTACAATTTGACATTATACATTGTGATCTCTAAACATCGTCCATAACAAGCAAAAGTGATTAGATATATTCCATGGTTTTAATAGATTATTGCATTAAATAAGTTTTAATTTATCTTTTAAAATATAAATTTGAGACCTTCTCATGTTTCTCACAATTTCACTCAGATGTCAACACCCGATTTCACACCAAAATTAGAAGTTTACAATGCGACATGGGTGGGGAATTTGACAATCACATCTATAAGAAATTTTATTCCACCCATGGTCTCTACTTCCGCTTCTTGTGCCCCATACTTCACGAAAAATTGGTGGACGAATGATTCATTGCCTAAACGAAATCATGCTTGTTCTCCTCTCTCATGTATATTTCCCCCATCAATTTGGGCCAAAGTCTTACAAGATTCCACTTACCTTCACAACATCACTTAATCAAATTACTTCAAAATAAAACTCCCACATCCACTCTCTTTCATTGAAACTAAACATGTGACACCTTAGAGTGTTTAGATGTGCTTATTATCCCAATTTATCTGCAACCCACACCCACAAACTCGATACTAGATCCTTACGATGTGTCTTCCTTGGTTATCCCACCAACAATAAAGACTATTGATGTATCGACCCTGTGTCTGAAAAAGTTTACCTATATTGACACGTCAGATTCAATGGAAATGTTTTCCCATTCTAAGAACCAACCACATTTATCCCTCGTGATTAAAACTTCCTCCAAAATGAGTCCAACCTTGCATCAATCTTTGAACACTTCAATAAACCAACATTACCCACACCTACCCACCATCGTCCCCACCACCCTATGCCCTCCTTCACACAAATTACCCAACTTATGATTCCACTGAATCCACACCTACGACCCAACCTACGCCCACTCCTATCTTACATAGACAACCCACTCCACCCATGGGATCATTAAACCCACCAAACACCTTAACCTCCATACCACTAACATTTCACCCACTCCTAAAATGCCCGCACCTACCCCTCCATAATTATAATTGGAAAAAGGCCCTGATTGATGAATATAGCGCCTTTTATGAAAATGATACATAGGATCGAGTCCCTCAGCCACCCGATGCACATATCATTTGGTGCATGTGGATTTTTTTGCCACAAGTTATTTGTTGATGGCTTTTTACAGCGCTGTAAATCCTCTTTTGGTTATGAATTGCAAATCTCAACATGTTGGTATAGACTGTTACGAGACTTTCAACCCAGTCATCAAGCCCACCACCATTCACACGTTTCAATCTGTGGTAGTTTCCCGTTATGTATCAACCATCGGGATTCGTCGTTGACTACACACGTCCTCATTTTGTATACTGTTTTCAAAAATCGTTATACGAGATAAAGTAGACACCATGAGCATGGTATCATAGGTTCACTTTGTACATCACATCTCATAGCTTCAAAAGTGTTGTCTCGGATTCCTCTTTATTTGTTTATTGGAAAGGGAAAAACACTGCATACTTACTTCTCTATGTTGGTGACATTATTCTTACTACCTTAAATGAAACATTTTTACACAATGTCATCAACAGTCTTTCACATGAATTTTCGATGACTGGCCTAGTCTTTCTTCATCATTTTCTTGACATTAAGGTTACTCACACAACTCGTATTTTCCTTTCGTAGGCTCAATATGTAAAAGACATCCTTTATCAGGCCAACAGGTCAAAAAGCAATCTGGTTGCCACTCTGACTGATACTTCGTTCAAGCTTAGTGCCAATACTAGACAACCCCCTTTAATATTATACACTTTGTCGGAGCCTCATCAGGCCCTTCAAGATCCTACTTTGGCGAGACCTAATAGTGCATATGTTGTCCAACAAGTCTGTTTATTTATACGTCATAAGAAGCCCATTTCAATTTCCTAGAAATGTATACTCCGCTATTCGAAAGGAACATTGGATCGAGGTTTCCACATCTTAGCATTCTGAATCTTCGCATTACTGCTTACTCAAATGCCGACTCGGGGGGGGGGGGGGGGGGGGGGAGGGGGTGTCCCGACTCTCGTCGATTGAAGTATGACTATGACAACGCCTAGTGATATTAAGTATTTTAGGCGTTGTTGAGCCCTGTTCTTGGTTAAATTATATCAAATATGCATGGGTATTCTCACTTTTCGTGTCAGGACTTGTCTGGAGAAAAAGAACAGAAACAGGGACTAAAAGTGTACAAAAAGAAAAGAAGTTGGAAAGAATGAAAAATCAGAGAAACACGTACGCGCGCCGCGGAATTCACTTCTGCGCGACGCGGCTGTAAGGCGGTGAAACACATTTGAATGACGAAAAAACGGGGAACGGATAAGTACGCGCGCCGCGGATTTCACTTCTGCGCGGCGCGGTCACGGGAAATTTGCAACTATAAATAGAGGCATTTCCAGCCGAAAACCCTAGCAAAGACCGGGTGTAAACATCGACCTAGAAGCTCTTTGACTCGAGGATTCCATTTCAGAAGCTATCATTTGGTATTTTCATGTTTTAGATTTTTATTTCATTTTAGTTAAATATTTGTAAGCCTTGGTTTGAATCTTTGGGTGTGACAACCATTGATCCTAAGCTTAGGTTTTGGTTTTAGTAATATTTGGTTACTGATTTTATGTTTGGATATTGGTTTGAGTGAATAAAATCATTTGGTTAATGTTAGTAGTGGTTTTTCGGTATTTCGAATGCTTGTTGATATTTTGATTGTTTGCTTGTGTTTTGGATATTGTTTTGGACTTGGTTAGGACTGTTTTCTTTTGCTGAAAATAGTAGCTAACTTGGTTGGGATTAGCATTAAGCTTTGGCTAGTAACTGTTCAATAGAACTTTAGTTATTAGCTAGTTTATGCTTTGCTCGGTTTTGCTAGTTTGGATGCCTTCAATTGCTTCTGATCCAGAGATGTACTTCTGAGTTCAGAAAGTAACTAGGTCATTTGAGCATAGCTTAGCTTGGCTTGGGTGGTTTGAATATTGTTTGAGGTTGTAAGATAGAAATCAGTTCCTCCGACTATAGCTGTGACACTTTTAGTTGGTAATCTCTCATCTTGTCTAACCACGTAGCTCCTGTGGATCGACCCTGACTGCACTATACTAGTGAAAGTTAGGTTATCTTTTATTTTTGACCGCATGACGACCTCTGCGTGCACGTCAAATTTTGGCGCCGTTGCCGGGGAGCTGTGAGCTTAGGTTAGGTGAGTAGTAGGAACTCGTTTCTTATTTTTATGTTTGATTTTAGTTTGCTGATTTTTGGTATGTGTACATCCTTATAATGTGTGACTACATGTACTCGGATCAGTATGATTATTATGAAAATCCAGCCGACACCTATTACGAGGATGATTGCTACAATGGATCACCCAATGACGATGGATGGCGGACCGAGGAGTCATCTCAGCCTGAGAATTCTGTAACTTTGGCCCAACTTTGGGTATTCATGTATAACAATTACCATGAACAGAAAGACCAGGATGAAGCTCTTGAAAAAGTGCAAGCTTCTTTAGATAGGTTAGAGGAAAGTTGGAAATGTTCACCACCTTCGCTGGAACCGGAGGCGAGTGATTTTTATACCAACAATAATGTGTGTGAACTTACATCACCTGAATATGTGATGGAAGAACATACACCGTGGGAAAGTCAAGAGACCACTGAGATGGTCAAAAATGTTGTTGAGGAAGAGGTTGTAGGTGACAATGCTACCTCTGATTCAACAGCTTTTGATATGTTTGACGTTTTTGAAAATGTTAATAATGTTGATCTGGTGATGTGTGAACCCATACCATCACCAGACGATTTGATTGATGAGGATGTTGTGGAGGAGGCTGTAAGTGACAGTACCGACCCCAGCCCAACGACTCCCGAAATTGTTGAAGTTTCTGATATTATTGAGGAAGGGGGTGTAGATGACAATATTACCCCCGATCCTGTAATTTTTGAAAATTTTGAAAAATTTGAAAATAAGGATCTGATGATGGGTGACTTTGTACCGCCATCAGAAAAAATCAGTCACTCACTCTTGGTACCGATCCACCTGTTGGACGATGATCAAGAAGTTGATGCTGACAAATTGATATTTGAAAACAATAAACTAGATTTTATCACCACTCATGATCCATTCATGAATGGAAGATTAGATGTGATCAATACCATCGATGAGGACATATAGAAGCATCCCGATACGTTGCCTTCCGATCCCACTCGATTGGAAAATCTTTATTGGCATTGCAAGCCAAAATTGCAAACTGAAGATAGCATGCAAGACACTAGCAAACGAGATGCAAAACAACCACTGGAAGCGGCATTGGGCGCGCTTCATGTCAAGCCAGTGATTTTGAAGAGGTGTAGAAGAAAGGACCGAGCTTGGAGGTTCAAAGCTACCTCTAAGCATTCACGGGAGTTAATCAGAAAGCAGCAACTGGGCAGCAACAGGAGAACCAACAAGCCATTCGACCCAGGGAAGTGGAAGGAGTATGTGGACAATAAAGGGACGGTGGTGACTGAAAATCAGCGAAGGAAGAAGGCATACGATCGACCGTAGCTGTAGAAGGAGTTCCACGTCTGGCTGAAGACGTTAAACTTAGCGCTTGTTGGGAGGCAACCCATCGTGTCATAGGTAGATCTTATATTTCTTATGATTAAATTAGAAAATACATCAATCTTTTTGCAGATACTAGTGGTCTGAAGCAAGTGTGGGGTCGTGTGAAAAGTTTTGAAAATTTCAAGACCGCGCCGTGGATTTTTTGCATGGCGCGACGCGGAATCGGAACTCAACCCGATGCGCAGGGGTTGATTTGGCGACACGCGCGTCGCGGAAACGCGGAATGCGCGCCGCGGGAAACGATCAGTCGGTTTTCGCCCTTATCCGGCGAGCCGCGGCTCACAACTCAAATCACACGACTCGGAGCTCTGGTGATAAAAATTTCTTGCATTTTTTTTCTTGCTTATTGTGTTTCCACTACCAAGGTACGCTCTTTTAACTATCTATTAGCTGTTTTAACTAGTTATTAGGTAGTTAATTTTTGGGTTTTATTCCAAAAAGTTCAAAAACTTAGAATCGCTAATGCTAGCTTCTAGGGTGTTTGTTTTGCCAAATGGACACCTTAGATGAGCTAGTCGGTACTTAGGCTACCTTGTGGTATGATTGGATTGTGATTTAGCAGGTTAAAATGGGATTTTTTATCCCGGGTTTTGAAACAGCCGTACGCCGCGCCGCGCCCTTGCTCATGGGCCGCGCCGCGGTTCGGCTGGGAAGACAAGGACTGATTTTGCAAAAAAATTTTGTGGCTATGTGTTTCCTTTTTGCAGACGATGTTCAGATTGGATCACGCTTTCCTTCAGTTTCCCGCGGGATTAGACAGTTCAGTGGAGTATAGCTCACGACGGGACTCACTGACCAGCCGCCGAGTTCTTGAGGCAACTGTTATAGATCGGGATCTCCTGAGGGATGCGGGACTTTGGGGCGAGATCGAGCCTTTTCTGCACCGTACCTGGACCCATGAGGAGGCATCATTTACCTGCCGTGGGTGGGACAGGATCATGGCCACGGCTGAGGACGTGGTCTACACGGAGTTGCTACTGGAGTTTGTCTCCACCGTCCAGTTCGCACCGCGGGCGGGGGACCCACATTCCAGGCTGGTGCGATTTCGCTTGGGAGGTGTGCACAGGCAGTGCAACCTCCGGGAGTTTGGGAGGCACACAGGAATCTACACCGAGCAGGACCTCCAGCACTGTTACTTCACCCGGTTCTTCGGGTCATGCATCCAGGGGGAGCCGGAGCGCCCTCCCAACATGGAGGTTTGGGCACCATTGTCCAACGTTATGTACGAGGCGGGGTCCTCGAGGGAAAGCCACCTACGCGACCCACTTCACCGCCTTATGCACCGGATCGTCTCCACCTCCATCATGCATCGGGAGGGGGGCGAGAAGGTGTCGGGTGATGATATGACGTATTTGTGGGTTCTCCTCGACCCGTCCCGATTCCTCCATCTCCCCTACGCCCTCGCGATCGCTCTCTCCTCCCATGCGACCGGCGCCTCCACCCGCAGCCCGCTAGCCAGGGGATACTTCATTACCCGCCTGGCCCGCTCATATGGCATTCTCACTGCCCCCGTGGCAGCTTCCTTGACCGCTCTGCCCCCATCGCGCACCACAGCACGCGCCCTGGAGAGGATGCGGCTCATTGAGCTGCAACGCCCAGGGCAGTACATCCGGGCGCTGACTGAGCCCGCCGAGGCACCCCAGCCTGCATACGCCCAGCCCGGCAGGAGACGCCGGAGACAGGAGCCACCAGCACCCGAGCCAGCTCAGCCGCAGCCGGAGCAGGTCGACCCATCAGCCCTCCGCCGATTGGACGCCAGGGTCACGCGGATTGAGGGCCAGCTCACGAGCATTATGGACCAGCTCGAGTGGATCGGGGAGGTTCTTATACAGACTGCATCAGCTCAGGGCAGGCATCCCCGACCATTCCCAGCCAGGTCCCATGACCATGAGGCCGGATCCTCCAGGCCACCGGGTAGTGACTGATGTATTTTTCTCTTTTTCTTTGGGATATATGTACAAACCTACGACACATCTTTTTTTGTATATTTTGTTCATGTTTTATTTTTGTTATGTATGTTTTAATTTGTTTGTTAAGTAATGCATGATACACCAATTGAGAGGGAGTTGTCTCAGACAAGTGTGGGGTCACCGTGCCCCCTCCACTTGTCTTGACCACCGGCGTGTCCTACTGTAGCGCTACAACTCCAACATATGAATCGGGAATCTTTATCTGTACGCAATTATACCTGTGATATTGAGCACCAAGCAGTCTACCGTCCAAAAGGGGTAACTCTTTCTCCCTTGTTTTGAATTAATTTTTGTACAACGGGGACGTTGTACGGTTTTAAGTGTGGGGTGTGGACGGTCGAAAGAGATATTTTTTGAAATTTTTGCAGAAATGATCAATATTTTTCAATTTTTAGCAATATTTTTCAAAATTTTTAATGAATTGCAATTTTGAAATGAATGGTTTGTGATTGTGATAGCATTGGTATTTTTCAAGAAATACTATTTAGTGGTTAGCATGCTATTTGTTAGTCAAATAAGTTGAGTTTTAAGGGTTAGAAGATTGAGATGTTTTAAGATTGGAATTTAGGAAGGAAAAGTCAATCTGTGGCCTTTGTGGTTCGAGCCGGTAGGTCTAAAATGGGTGGACCTTACGCACCTTACCACCTAAGATCGTCTGGTCTGGGATGGTATTTCTGAAAGTTCGCTACACGGACAACATCGAAAGTCATGGACAATTCCTTAATGGCCTTTAGAATCTGAATGAGTAAGTACACTTCATTGTGGACAGAAAGTTCGTAATCAAGGGTTCTCTAGAAAGCCATGAATTCCAAAGAACAACTCAATTATGTTCTCACGAACTATTCCACTCTAACTCGGGGGACGATAAACTTTGAAACTGAACACAGTCAGAAATTGTTTGATTCTTTATTATAATTTGTTAAAAACTCTCTTGCTTGGGGACAAGCAAGGCACAAGTGTGGGTGTTTGACAACGCCTAGTGATATTAAGTATTTTAGGCGTTGTTGAGCCCTGTTCTTGGTTAAATTATATCAAATATGCATGGGTATTCTCACTTTTCGTGTCAGGACTTGTCTGGAGAAAAAGAACAGAAACATGGACTAAAAGTGTACAAAAAGAAAAGAAGTTGGAAAGAATGAAAAATCAGAGAAACACGTACGCGCGCCGCGGAATTCACTTCTGCGCGACGCGGCTGTAAGGCGGTGAAACACATTTGAATGACGAAAAAACGGGGAACGGATAAGTACGCGCGCCGCGGATTTCACTTCTGCGCGGCGCGGTCACGGGAAATTTGCAACTATAAATAGAGGCATTTCCAGCCGAAAACCCTAGCAAAGACCGGGTGTAAACATCGACCTAGAAGCTCTTTGACTCGAGGATTCCATTTCAGAAGCTATCATTTGGTATTTTCATGTTTTAGATTTTTATTTCATTTTAGTTAAATATTTGTAAGCCTTGGTTTGAATCTTTGGGTGTGACAACCATTGATCCTAAGCTTAGGTTTTGGTTTTAGTAATATTTGGTTACTGATTTTATGTTTGGATATTGGTTTGAGTGAATAAAATCATTTGGTTAATGTTAGTAGTGGTTTTTCGGTATTTCGAATGCTTGTTGATATTTTGATTGTTTGCTTGTGTTTTGGATATTGTTTTGGACTTGGTTGGGACTGTTTTCTTTTGCTGAAAATAGTAGCTAACTTGGTTGGGATTAGCATTAAGCTTTGGCTAGTAACTGTTCAATAGAACTTTAGTTATTAGCTAGTTTATGCTTTGCTCGGTTTTGCTAGTTTGGATGCCTTCAATTGCTTCTGATCCAGAGATGTACTTCTGAGTTCAGAAAGTAACTAGGTCATTTGAGCATAGCTTAGCTTGGCTTGGGTGGTTTGAATATTGTTTGAGGTTGTAAGATAGAAATCAGTTCCTCCGACTATAGCTGTGACACTTTTAGTTGGTAATCTCTCATCTAGTCTAACCACGTAGCTCCTGTGGATCGACCCTGACTGCACTATACTAGTGAAAGTTAGGTTATCTTTTATTTTTGACCGCATGACGACCTCTGCGTGCACGTCAGACTATTGTGTGTTCCTTGGTACAACATAGTATCTTGGTCCTCTTAGAGGCAACCCATCATTTCTCACTCAACCACCGAAGCTGAATATATAGGTGTTGAAAATGCTACTGTCGGAAACAAGTCTGTCGAAAACAAGTTAGCTAAGAAACCTTTTTCTTAAACTTCATGTATCGATTACACGTGTTACAATAGTTTAATGTAACAACATTTACGCAATATATCTCTTTGATAATCTGGTATAATACCAACACACCATACATGTCGAGATCGACTTGTAGTTTGCTCGAGAACTGAGAACTGGTTTAGATATTAAGAATTTGTGTTATTCATGTGTTGACTAATAATCCATATGCATATATCTTAAGCAAAGGTCTACCATGACAACTATAACAAGGGCTAATAACATGAAAAGCATTATATTTTGTTGTTTTTTCCGATTTAACTATACAATTTTAATTTTTGTTAAAAGGGCCTCCTATTTTAAAAGTTTTACTGCGATCATTATGACATGTAAATGCTAGTTTTGCTTACTTTTTTCCCAAAAAACTACCCATATTATAAAAAAATTTCAACACGGCCACTATTCATTTTTTGTTTTTTTTTAATTTATTTATAGGGCTTATTTTTATCGAAAAAAATTAGTATATCAAAATTATAATATTTTGTTCTCTACAAACAAACATCTACATTGATATATATGTCGATGTCAAACCGCAAATTTAGTTTTTATATTTGAAAAATCATTCAATTTCATTTTTGATGATTTAGTTTCAGTATTTTGGATTAAAACAATCAATTCAGCTTCTATGATTTAGTTTTAGTTTTTTTAGGTTGAAAAATCTTTCGATTTCCGGTTCTATGATTAAGTTTCAATTTTTCGGGTTGAAAAATCAAAACTAAATGGTTTTTCAACATAAAGAAATTGAAACTTTATTAGGGAAACCAAAATTGAATGTTTTTCCAACCAAAAAACTGAAACTAAATCATAGAAACTGAAATTGAATGCTTTTTCAACACAAAAAGAACTAAAAGTAAATCATAAAAACTTAAATCGGATGGTTTTTCAACAAAAAAAAATGGAACTAAATCGTAGAAACCGGAACCGAATGATTTTCCAACAAAAAAAAAACGACCTTCCAACTTGACATCAACATATATTGATATAGAAGACAAATTTAATATGTTAACTTTTTTCCGATAAAAAGAAACTCTAAAAATAAAAATAGCAAAAAACGGATAGTGGGTAGGGTGAAATTTTTTGAAAAATATTGATGATTGTTTTTTTAGCAAAATAGGTAGGAAAGCCGGCATTTGCAAATGATAATGCTCGCGGTAGAATTTTATCAGAAACGGGTGATTTTTTAAGACATTAAAATTAGATTGTTAAATCGGAAAATTGACAAAATATAATGGTTTTTTATGTTATTAGCCACTATTTCAACGTTTCAATTCCAATATAAGCATCCATTCTCCTTGTGCTCAAACAAACTGCCGGGAAGTATGTGACCATATTTAGATTTTCATCATATATTTGAATCGATTTGTATTGATTGTTATACCCATGTAAATTAGGAAAGCTTGTTAGGAGGTATACTATTTATTTCCATTTGAGATTAATGAGAAATCAACGATTCCCTGAGGTTCATGACATGAACAAATGTATTTCATTCTCCTTCTGGTCCAAACAACATTGGGATAAACTTCCTCAAGTGGAAACGAAGTGAGAAATTGCTAAACGAATATTTCATAAAATGTGATGAGGTTCATGATATGAATAAATGATTATCCGTATGAAATCTTTGTTTAAAAGAGAAATAAGTAAGGAACTCTTGCTTGATACATCTTTAGGTAATTAGGAAACAAGAAAAACCCTTTGAAAATTTTATCTAAAAATATACTTTGTGAGTGAGCGTATGTGTTGCTTAAAGTTTGTAAAATATTTGCTTATATGCTTCTCTATAAACATAGAAGCTAACTATATGTATATAGCAGCTACTTTGTGGTGTTGGAATTGCGTCTTACTTACAAAATTGTATTGTAATCAGTAATCAACGGCCCAAAATCTCAATCATAGGAAATTATTAAAAGATAATCTTAACATGTTATAGTAGTTAGCTTGCATTCAAAGGTGTTGCTATGATTTTTCCAAAGTAACCAAAAAGGTTTCCAACTAAGATTCAGAACTCTTAGATAAATGTAATGTAAACCTTAAGTACAAAGACTGCCATATATAGCCAGGAAATTTCGTAATCATGATCATCAAACATGGGTGATTGTCTTCCACTTAATAGCGCAGACATAAGATGTGTCAAAATTGTGAATGGGGACTGAAATTTAAACAAAAAAATCTCATATTTAAACAAAAATGTTGGTCAAACTTCAAATTAGCAAAACTCACATTAGGTTATTGGATATATATATATATATATATATATATATATATATATATATATATATATATATATATATATATATATATATATATATATATATATATATATATATATATATATATATATATATATATATATATATATATATATATATATATATCATATAAGAACTAGTTTTATTGTAAAAACTTTAAAACTAAATTTAGTAATGTAATTAGGAATATCAACGATCCTAATTGAATCAGATTAACTAAAATTACAAACTCTAATAATGAAATGTTGTTATTAACGTCAGATTCAATCTTGGACGTTCATATTCCTAATCGTATTATTAGATTTACTTCTAAAGTTTTTACAACAAACTAGTTCTCATTTGAAATATATATATATATATATATATATATATATATATATATATATATATATATATATATATATATATATATATATATATATATATATATATATATAGAGAGAGAGAGAGAGAGAGAGAGCTAAGATTATATGTGAGTAGATAATTATTGTGTAACCTTGTAAAGCAAACATTCTTGCAAGAATTGATTTTTCTTTTTCATCATAAATGTATTTAAACATTGTTTTGTCAATCTATTATTGGCAAAATCGATTCAAAAAACTATTGTTTTCTTTAATTCGATCCATTATTTGCAAAAGCATTTGCAAAAACATTCTTCCACAAATGTATTTCGAAATTTCTTTTGCCAAGAATGTATCAATTTGAAGTAAACAAATATTTTATGAATCTATTTTGCCAAGAATGAATTGAAAAAACAATATTTAAATACATTTTTTAAAAGACGGATCGATTTGATGAAAAACAAAAAATCAATTCTTACAAAGAATATTTAAGTTACAAGGTTACACAATAATTACCAATTACATTAGAGAGAGAGAGAGTGTGTGTGTGTGTATGTGTGTGTGTGTGAGTGAGACATATGATCAACATAGAAAGAAAATAAACCATTAACCATAGAATCACCTTTTAACAATTAGATCAAATTTGAATTATTAAGGGTATCATGGTAAAATGTAAAATACTATCTAATTATAAAAGATATATAATAAGAACATATTAAATCCCATGAAATTCGGGATTCATTAAACATAATTAATATTTTTACAAAAATATCAAAATTTTATTTGATCAATGCAAATCAAATCCTAAAATAATATAGGTTTCCTAAATTATACACAAATATTCATTAATTAATATACGTTTATAAATGAACATTGTAAAATATATAAAACTCTATACATGTTGCGTACTGAACATATATAAATGTAACCATCAGACATGAACATTGTGAAATATATATATATATATATATATATATATATATATATATATATATATATATATATATATATATATATATATATATATATATATATATGTAATGATAAATGTTCATCAAGGAACTTTATTAAATATAAGAACATTCGTAATAGATGATTGTTCATAAATGAACACCGTGAAATATATTAAAGTACATACATGTTCAATACTAAACATATATAAAAATTCATAACAGATTATTATTCATAAATGCACATTGTGAAATATATGAAACCGCATAACATATTATTGTTCATAGACGTACAATGGTGAAATATATGAACATTCATAAAAGATTGTTATTCATAAATAAATATTATGAAATATATGAGCATTTACACATGTTCAGTACTAAACATGTATGAACATTTATTTAAAAACCCAGATTTACCGTTACATTTACTTTATTTATATTAATCTCGGTTGAAATTTCATCATAATTGTAAAAATGACATCTTTTAAATCTTACCTCTTGATTTAAATATCTAAAGGCTATAATGGTGGTTCTATGGATAATATTCGTCTCTCTCTCTCTCTCTTTCTATATATATATATATATATATATATATATATATATATATATATATATATATATGAGAGAGAGAGACACACACACGTACAATCCGGGTGTTAGTTCCCAAATGCTTAGATTGGACCGTAACTCGAAAAACAGTTACATGGGTAAGTCTTTGATAAAGATACCAACAAAAGGATTGAAAACAACGGTGCAGGTGATGACGACGGTGGCAAGCAATGGCGGAGATGGAGGCAAGAAAGAGTATTGGACCGGAAATTTAGGTTTTTGTATTTTGATGAAAACTTGATGCTATATTAATCGGAGTCAAATTATGAAAACCCTTATTGGATAATTGTGTATTTCATTAAAATATATATGTACAAATATAATAAATAGGATATAAATGCCCATGTACTCTATGCAAAGTAACACAAACAATTTTACACATCATTAAAAAAAAATCTCGTATCTAAACAGAAAAGTTCATAATCACGAGGCATCAAATACGGTTGATTGCCTTCCACTCAGAAGATGAAGCAGAAGATCTGCGAATAGGCCAAATTTTACAAATTGACTACACTCATTGTTTTAAGGAGACAAATTATTTTAATGTATGGTTTTATACTAAATTTATTAAGTGCCTATAATAACTACAAAATCTAAAAAGGGGGTGGGTGCACCTAAAGCCTCTTTATGGCTTCGTCACTGCTTCCACTGATTACCAATGTAATAACACTCTTCATTGCCTAAACGTCTAAAACCAATATCCAATAAAACATTGTTCAGTAAATCAGGATATATTTAATTTAACAAATAATTATGAAATTTTTTAATTATATTAAAACTGAAAACAAAATACAATACATGGTAGAAGGATATAGAAGATGAAGTGGACCTAAATGTTGTACAAGTTTGTAACACTAACCAAAGGGAATATGACCCATTTTAGTTGAAATGGTTCAATCAATGTCCACCTATTTGAACCACTAATTCAGAAAATGTCAAAACAACAAGGCAACAAGTAAGGTGTTGGTTCAATCAATGTCTCAGACCGGCTCGTGTGGCTAGGACCCAGTTTGGTGTGGCTAACATCAATGGGCGAACGCAGGTGGGGTAATTTTGGAATTATGCGAAAAAAGTATGGGCAAGATCGGGATAGCAGACCGTGGGCTTCAAGAGGATCTTCTAATGCTTGTACGTGCAGGGTGTGGGGTCGGATGTGTGTTACCCTAGCGGGGTTACAGTGAGGAACATGTGGGTTCCATTTTCCACCGTCTGATTACTTTCACTGTGGGTCCCTTCTATTTTGTCTACGTTCTAATTTCCACCCACGAGGGCTAGAAATGTCAAAAGATGGACTTTTTTTAGTTAGTTAAAATAATGTACAATACAAGATAATTCACAAAACAACCACTTTTTTGAAATAGTATTAAGGGTTATTAACTAAAATGATTATCAATAATGTAAGTGTGTTAATAGACAATCATATTAATTTGTACTATAACGAAATGATCCATCGAAGTCGTGAATCCTAAGTAGCATTTTTGCGAGGGTGGTTTTTCCGACATAAAATGAATATGCTAACTGTTAACTATACTCTTCATTTTTCCTAGGTACATTTAGACATGCTCCTTTATTTTCGTTCAAGTTTTTTCTAGTACAACTCTGTTTTTAAATTTGGTAATTCTCTATGTAACTGTTACCTAATGATACTAAATGAAGTTCGCTATGTTGGATTCCATTATATTCACAATATAAAATTATTGATCATTTCCAATCAACTATTTTACCATATAATAATAAATGTAGTCCCGTATAGAATTATTGATCGTTTTTCATTCAATAATTTTACCATATAATAATACGATAAAAAAAATTTAGTATAATATTCTAAGTTTTTGCCAAAAAATAGCAAAAATGACCAACATAGCCATAGTTTTCGAAGGTTATAAAAGCCATCTGCGAAAACTATCTATAACCTGCGTAAATGTCTTTTTTTTCCCACGAAAATACCACTCAAAACCTGCGAAAATACCTCTCAAAACCTGTGAATATTTTTTTAATTTTTAATTTTTTGAATTTATTTTTAATTTTAATTTTTTTTACCTAAGAATACGGTATATGTAGGACTACCTAAAATTGAAGTTTGACTATGAACAATATAAATTTGATTGCAAAAGTAGAATTTTGACTATATTGAGTTGAAGTGAAAAATGAGATATTATGACAAAATTTCAAGCTTTTATACCTACGGAACCTGGACCTTGACACGTGAAGTTTACGCATGTAAAGGGGTATTTTTACAGGTTTGTGGAGTTTTAGCGGGTGGCTTTTAAAATCTGCTAAAACTCTAGCTATTTTTGTCATTTGGCTATTTTTAGCAAAAACTTAAAATATTAGGCAAAATTTTTCTTTTTCTCTAATAATAAATGTAGTTTGGTAATTACTCACCCAGTCCATTTTCATTAGGTACTGTAGCCCATTAAAGTTATTGTTTTGTTCTGAATTAGTCACTATATGAAAAGTGTGAATGTTGTATTAGGACCATCCTAATACAAGGCAATTCGTTATTCCAAGATCGAGTATTTGAGGACCGACACACTTGTTCAAGAACACAAATCCATCACAAACATGGCTAAGCAAATAATAAAGCATCCAGTTATTTATTGAAATATTTGATGGGGGCACATCTATATTAGGTTGAATGATCTTCATTGATGTAAAAATTGATTCAAATTCTACATTTTCTAGTCATAGGCTTGGCACGCAAAGTGCCATGATGTGCTACATTGCTGGATGGTATAATAAAATATTCATTTTCGAGACACTTTATGTATTATTGCAACCTCAAAAAAGTGAATCTAGGTACCATAACCCATTTTTATACGATTAGAGAATGTCGATCTTATTTGTCATCAATCGTTATGCCATAAGCTTACTTATCATCATGACATTCCAGTTACTTTTTGCTAAGAACCATTTGCTATCATTGATCATAATAAACGGTGCCTATTTAAACAAAATTCACATAACTTCACTAAAATGATCTTCCCATATCAAGATCACACAATGTATAAAACACGATTAACCAAACTCTCTTTGATTAACAATTGGGAAATATCACTCAAAAACCCAATTCACAGCTTTGTACATATCTCAGTGTCTTAGTTCTAACAACGCTAAACAACTAAATATATATATCCATCTAGGAACATATCACGCTCATAGACATCATGACAAACACTACCATTTGTTTCCCACTTATTTGTGTGGTCCCCGTGACTTAGGATTCCAACAATCACCCCCGAATCTCTAAGTCCTTCTAGAGAGTCTTTGTGATTTTTTTTGACGGATCTTTTTATTTCTAACCCAAAGCTTTTAGGTTAAGGCCCGAATCATACTTATGTCAAATCCTCATAGCCCATAGCAAAATCCATGGGATGAGCCCAACCGTGGGTCTGATAGATCAAATTAGCCCAGGGTCATGATTCAATGTTAAAAGCCCACCATGAGTCCAACTAAACCCAATTACGTGACCTAGAATGAAAGTCAAACACGTACCCCTTCTCCAATTTTTCCTTCTGTTTCTTTCTTCTTCGGCATCTCTCCCACCGCCTCCACTTTGCGATCCGTAAACTCCGGTCGATCCTCCGCCTTCTCGATTCAAACTGCCACCGCCACCTTGCGATGCACCGCCGCCGCTAGATCGGACCAGCATGGCCCTCGAGTTCAAGCCATCTACGGTATCCTGCTCTCTCACCTTCTCCTCGTTTCTTCTTTCCCGATCGGTAGCTCCTCCTCCAACCTTCGAGCTGCCGTCGCCGATCGACCCTCCGCCGCCGCCTCCTCTCGAGTAGCCGGCGTTCCCGACCGAACCACCGGCTCCTCCGCTTCTGCTTATTGCGGTTTCTAAGTTCCTCACGCCGCCTCCACCTCTTGAGTTCCCGGCGTTCCCGACCGAACCACCGTAACTAATGAACAAGGCCCGTTGCTGTTCTTCTCCACCCGATCCGCCAACCGTATGGGTGAACAACACTCGCTCCTGCCCTCCGATCGAACCCCCGCCTGCATCTCCTCTCGAGTAGACAGCGGTTCCCACCATCTTGGGCTTTACCGGAGCACCACCAGTACTTCCGGCTCTTCCTCCTTCTCCATCCGACATGATGAAATGTATGGATTTTATTTCACAGCCTTCTGATCTTGGCTCTGATACCAATTCAAGATCACACAATGTATAAAACACGATTAACCAAACTCTCTTTGATTAACAGTTAGGAAATATCACTAAAAAACCCAATTCACAGCTTTGTACATATCTAAGTGTCTTAGTTCTAACAACGCTAATGTAAGAACCCGCGAAAAAGTCAAAAAGGGTAAAACGGTCATTTGTCATGTTGTACGTCTATTATGTGTAATAATATGTATTTGTAAAATAATATAATGAGAAACAAAAGTTTATGTGAAATTTGGAGTTTTTACCGCGTGAATACTGAAATTTGACCAAAAAGGGCAAAATGGTCATTTGACATGAAAATGACCAAATTGTCAAGAAAATGTCAAGTTGGAAGTTAATGGAATATTATTGCAAGATTTTGGGTCTTAGGACCACTCTTGTGAAGAAATTAGAAGATTAGGGACTAAAATGTAAAGTTTTAATAAAAATTAAATATCTATTATATATTATAATTACCCCTATTATTTGAGGAAGTTAGTAGAACATTTCCAGAGAGAGCTAGAGAGAACGAGAGCAGGTACGGAAGAAGAAGAAGTTCTTGAGGGTTTGACAAGAAATCAAAGGAATTGAAGTTTGGAATTAGTGATTCCATTGTTGAAGAGGTAAGAATCCCTTTTCTTTAACCTAGTTTTGGGTGTGTTCTTCATTTTGGTCTTTGGATGGAATTGAAACTGCAATTGCAGTTAGAAATCATGTGGGTTAGGTAACTAATGCTTCCAATAAGCCATTAGTTAAGAACTTAACTCAAAAACATGAAAGTAGAATGCTATTCTTGAGAATTTTCAAGTTTAGCCAAGAACTTAAATTTCTGCAATTGATCTATCAAAGTGTTTTTAATGACTTAAAATGTGTTATTAGTCAAGGGTTTTGGTCCTAGAACAAACCCCATACGATTAAGGACTGAATTAAGGGCTTAATGGGTGAAAACTGCGTGCTACAGTGCACAAATCGCGACTGAACAGGCCACTGCCCAGGCGCCAGGCGCAGTGCGCCCAGGACCAGGGCGGGGTGCGCCCAGGCGCAGTGCGCCCCTAGCCAGGCGCAGTGCGCCTCCTGTCAGGGACCAAAAATGTTAAAAATTTCAATTATTCCAAACGCTAGAAACTATAGCTAGACATGTCCGATTGACCTGAAATTTTAGACATAACCCTAACATGGTATAAGAACATGTCGGGAATGGTCAAATCCGTAATTCGACCTTGCGGAAAAATAACTGTAGCGGCAGAGGCTAAATTCACTATTTACGTTAAAACTAAATTTTGGAATTTGAGCTAGACTTGTCCAATGAACTTCAAATTTGAAACACTAGTCTAATATGGGATAAGATTTCATGAAAAAGAGTCGGAACTGAAATACGACCCCTCGGTAGTACTGTAGCAAAATACGCGTCTTTCGGAGAAAAGTTATAAAATGAGTTTATTAATGGTTATACATTTGTTATAACCTAGAGTTGAGACATATGAGACCTTAGCACTGTAAAGTCAGTTATAGTATGTATTTATTGAGTATTTATATATATAATATATGTATAGGTGGTGCTTCAAACGTGGTTGAGCACGGAAAAGGGAAAGGAATACGAGAAGCGTAGATACTTGTAGCAACGTCAAGGTGAGTTTTATGAGGATTTCTTATAGTACATAGCAAAATGTTATTTTCAGAAAAGTATGATTTCCAATGTTTATAAATACTAAAGTTTGGAAAATAGTTTTGAAAGAAGCTCTATACAAGGGCTTAGTATTTTGAATGGGTTTTCAAATGTATGGTTTGTACGTATTTTGAAAGGAGTTCCTTATAGGAACGAAGATGTCAAAAGAAGTCTTGAAAGTATTTTTAGTAAAGAGTTATAAAATGTTAGAGTAAGAATTGTTTACAAATTGTGTCCCATTTTGACCAATTTGAGATGAAATGAAGTAAGAATTAAAGAAGTATGAGCCAGTTGTCCGGACTAGGATCACCCACATACTTGGGAGATCAGAAGACACTACTGGGATGGTACCTCCCGTCGCGAAGTAGTTGTCTAGCTTAGCATACCCTTGTGCTTGAATTTGTTCCAAGTCACGAAGGGGAGACATAATGAGCAAAACCGAGTGGGCAGATCCGTTCTGTTCTGCGAGAGGAGCTAGTTGAATGAATTAATTAACTTAATTCATAAGTTTCAGTTGGTCACGAGAAATGAGAAAGAAAGTCTTTTTAAAGTTTGAAAGTAAAGAAGAAAAGGTTATTTTGAGATTTATGAAATAAATCAGTTTTTAGCAATGTACTTTTGATATTTCAAGTTTTGAATAGAAAAGTTTTGGGTCTAAACCCATATTACTCACGAGACTTTATGTCTCACGTATACTATGTTTTTGAAATGCTATGTACTTAGGTGAAAGGAGCGGAGGTTGCAGTCGGGACCGGTTAATGTACCGTAAGTTTAAATTATGGTATCTGTATTGAGTCTGTAATACCCCCTTGAGTTTAATTTGTAAAATAAATAAAAAAAAAAATTTAAGTGGCTATGTTATAGTCATGAGTTGTAAAATATGATTGTAAAGTAAACTGTATTTGTATTAAAATATGGTAATGAAAAGGGGTGTTACAGTTTTGGTATCAGAGCCATAGTTTAAGCGAATTAGGTTGGAATACCATCCTAGGCTTAAACTAGCAAGAGTAGTGGTAGGTCGCCTTAGTAATATAGAAGGCATAGATTGTGTATGACTGTTATAAAGTGCAGTCAATATAAGGAGATAACATGCTACCGCTTATGAAATACTATATAGAATTGCGTATTAAACAGATAATTTGTTCATCTATATAGTAATGGAAGGCAGAAGACAAGCTGACAGGGGTGAGGGCAGTCATACTTCCTCAAGAGGAAGTGAACCACATATTCTGCGAAACGATGAGGCTGAGCCAAACCCACCACCACCACAACCTGTCACTATGGAGGCAATTCAGTTGCTAATCAATAACTTACGAACTGAGTTGAGACAAGATGTGAACAACATAATCGACAGCAGAATGGGTGAACCTAGTGCCCAATCTTCACAAGAAGTTTCCAAGAAGACGACTGAGGAAGCAACTAGTGGAGGTGACAAGAAGGAAGAAAAGGGCTGTTCTTTTAAGTCCTTTATGGCTTGCAAGCCGCCCGAATACCATGGCAGTTTTGAGCCAAAAGTGACAATGCGATGGGTCCGAGAGATTGAACAAGTGATGCAAGCAAGTAAATGTGCAGAAAAAGATCAAGTTAACTACGCCTCCCGGCAGTTGAAGGATGATGCTTTGGTGTGGTGGAACACCAAATACGACAGTTTGGGAAAGGATGTTGTATATGGTTGGTCTTGGGCAGAGTTTGTCACGTGTCTCAAAGATAAATTCTGTCCCGTGCGAGATTTGGAGAAAATGAACGAAGATTTCTTAACGATAAAGAAAGGAGATATGACGGTGGACGAGTATACGAAGAAGTTTTGCGACATGTTGCCTTTTGTGGGGGAATCCTACCCCAGTGAACGGTCCCGGATCAACCACTATGTCCGGGGTTTGCCATGGAACTACGAGTTAGAAGTGAAGAAAGCCGAAACACTAGATGGGGCGATCAATGCTGCCCGAACTGTGGAAGATGTTGGAAAAAGAAGGAAAGAGGAGGGACCTGGTTTTGGTGACAAAAGGAAGACAGTTAGTAGTATCAGTGGGAACATAAAGAAGAAAGGGAAAATGAGTACAAGTCAGAGCCGACAGGGAAGTGTGAAAAAGTGCGAGAAATGTGGGAAAGAACACGGTGGCGAATGCCGAGCGGGATCAAATGCCTGCTTCAATTGTGGCGGATTCGGTCACAAAGCAAAAGATTGTAAAGCCAAGAAAGCCAGCAAAGTGGAGTGCTTCTCATGCCATCAGATGGGACACTACAGTTTCAACTGCCCAAATAAGGGAGGAGAAACTATGGTGTCAACAGTCCAGAAGAAGACCGAACCTCAGAAAGTGAAGACCAGAGCTTTTCAGATTACCAGGGAAGAAGCGAAGGAGACTCACGATGTGGTCTCAGGTATTCTACTAATCAACTCGACACCTGCATATGTCTTGTTTGATTCCGGGTCTACATATTCATTTGTGTCCCATGGGTTTGGAGCTAGATTAAAAGTCCCATTAGAATTGTTAGATCTAGTTTTTGAAGTAGAAGTGGCGGATGGGAAATTCGTTGAAGTTCAGCATATGTATCGAGACTGTGAACTTGACATCAACGGCAAGAAGTTCCGACTTAATCTCCTTCCTATTGGAATTAAGTCTTTTGATGTAATCATTGGAATGGATTGGCTCGGTGCTAATGATGCGAAGATAGCTTGTGGACAGAAGAGGGTGTCTGTTAAAACCCTTGGAGCAAAGGTGTACGTATATGGGGAAAGAAGAACGCACGTGCTAAGTATTATCAGTGTAGCCAAAGCACGAAGAAGTATCAGGAAAGGATGCGTATCTTTCCTGGCCTATGTAATGACTGAAGACAAAGTGAAACAGACATATAAAGACATAGAAGTGGTAAAAGAGTTCCCAGAAGTTTTTCCAGATGAATTGCCAGGCTTGCCACCAGAAAGGCAGGTTGAATTCAGAATAGATCTTGTTCCAGGAGCTTCCCCAATAGCACGAGCACCGTACCGGCTAGCTGTGACATCCGCCTAAAATGGATTCGGGTCAACCCAACCCAATTGGAAATCTAATAAACCCTAATCGAGATTACTTGACGCTAATAGGATCAAAACTCATACACTACGTTATAAATTGATGTTAATAACAATATAGCATTGTATAATGTTATAACTATAATCAAATTAAATTATGATACCATATTATAATCAAATAAAAGTATAATTCTCTAATTAAATTAAAAGAATCAAACTTGAATGTTATAATTAAACTTCAAATCAAAGTAGATTGTTATAATCAAATAATAACCTATTTCTTTATAAAACTCTATTTTTATAAACACTACATTAAATTTTATAAAACTCTTAAGATGCTTGTGCTAGTGGAAAATTATGAAGACCACCAAAAGTCAAAAGATATTCCCATGGTCTCCCACTCACACCTCCCATCATCTTTCCTTTCCTTTTCCTCTCACCACATTATTCTCATCACCACTCAAACCCTCTCTATTCTTTCTCTCACTCTCAATCTCGAAATTTCTCCAAGAAAGCTTCATTTTCCAGCCAAGAACAATCCCTCATACTCAAATCTTCATCCCTCTTGAAGCATTCCTCAAGGTATGTTGTTAAAAGTTTCAAATTCATACATAAAACAAATTAAATCCACCAAAATATCTAAAACTCATTTTATGTATAAACCTGATTTTTCTCAGAATCCCATTAATAAAATAAGAAGTTCTGGAAAGTTTCAGAAATTAACTCATTTTTATCGAATTATTATAATTATTGCACTAAAATAGGGCAATAATTCATATAAAATACTTTTTATATTCAATAAATTCTGAGAAAATTATGGGATGACCCATAAACTGAGAAAACATAATTTATGAAGTTTCAGGAATTTATATTACAGTTTTATGGTTATTTTGTATTTTATTTTGTTAAAGATAAATAATTAGAAAAATATAGTTATGTATGTCAAAAACACGATTTTATATTTTTCGCACCTTAATAACATTATAAAGACCCCATGAAAATATTTACAGAGTTTTGTAAGAATGTTTTCTTATTTTTCCAAATTTAATGATTGTTTAATGGGTTAAATTGTTAATAAATAGCTATACAAGTCCGAAAATTATAAACCCTTGTCACAATATCATATATGACACATTAATCATATATAAAAAGTTTAATGAATTTTCCTTAATAGTTTACTATTATTTATGATTTTATTGATTAGTTAATAATGAAAAACATAATAAATACTTCCCATTGTCCAAAATATCCAAAATATTTACAGTAGGCTCAATATAATGTTAGAAAACTATGGTTAATTTTCCAGAATTTTTGGGAATCATTTATTATTTTTCCCGAAATTTGTTGTGGTTTAATTATTAAAATACTAAATAAATACTAAAGCAGTTAATAAAAATATGAAAATTTTACAGTAATTACTATTTTATGAAATAATGATTTTCTGATAATTTCAGAATGTTTCATTACTGTTTAGTATTTAAAACCATTTTCCTAAATATCTAAGCATGTAAAAATGCATTTTTAATGATTATTTCATATAAATAATTGTTTATAATATATAAAATCTGTAAATACTTATAATTTGACTAGTTATTATTTTAATAAGAAATTATTAAAATCTTGCCTAAAGTGAAAATATAAATTAATTAAGCAAAGTAATTAATTCAATTTAAAATTCATTTAACATATGAATACATTAATATTCAAAACAAAATTTGGATTATTGTTAATTCATCTAATATAAGAATATATGTCTAATTATTTTTATTAATACTATATTTCCGTTTATCGATTCCTAAGCCAAAACTATTAATTATATTAGGTTCTACGTCATTTTGACCCGAGCCGTCTTTCGTACGACACGCGTATTCCGTTTGGACTAATGTGAGTAATCTACCCCATATTTTATAATTTTAAATACTTTTGGGGTGTATCATGTGGTTTTAATATGTTCCAACTTTATTTTATTATTTTTTCACCATTGAGACATTGTTGAGACATTTATATGTGAATCATTATTTGTATAATTATTGTTTGTTTACGCTACATGTACTTGTAGTGCATTACCATTTTTAGTCTAATCTCCATGACTATGCCCGTATTCTTGAGGTACGTTATGGACAATAATAGCGCTATTGGGTTGACCACCCCGCCTTGGGACGCTAAGGTGATTGATTGCACGTGGTTGAGTGTGTATGATGATTAGATGCTCCATCCTATATATATATACATATATATGTATATATAGGGTGAGGACTTATTGTTGTTGTTATCATTTGTTAATCAATTTTTGATTTATAAACTGTTATCTCAATAACACTTGCTTGCCAACTTCAAAAGAAAACAAATTTCAAATTATTCAAACTCACAATTTTCTTTAATAAAACTAGATTACTCACCAACTCTCGTAGTTGACCTGTTTTTACCCATGATGCAGATTTGAAGAATGAAGTTGATGAAAAGTAGGGTGTACCTTAGAAACCCACAAGACTATTTAAATTTGATGTAATAAATGTTGTTTGTATTTGAATTTGTATTTGTATGTTGTGGATCTTGTTTGCCTACTTAGTACTTAATTGAATCTAATCATATTATAACATAGTTGTCATGAGACTTTGAACAATATATCACTCCTTGATCAATTCCGCCAAGGATCGGGGTGTGACAGATTGGTATCAGAGCCCTTGACTATAGGGAATTAGGTTAATTGCCTTGACCTAGTCTATAGCCTCTAGGGTCCTCTCGTATGCTAGTTTATAAAATGCACACACAACTGCATGCAATTCGCACTTAGAAAATTCTAGGAATACCTTTGTGTGCTAATTGCTCCCTTATGTGCTTACGTATTACTCATGACACTTATATGTGTGCATACACTTGTAAATTTTCTCTTCTTTCTCTGAAAATCACCCACATACTCAAGTGGTTTCAAAAAAAAAAAAAAAAAAAAAAAAAAAAAAAAAAAAAAATTATACGTATATAATCCTTAGAACTCATAGGAAATTCCAAGTCATCAACTCTAGTTGGGTAGGATCATAGTAATGGACGCGTAGTAACTGGAAGGGGGAGGTGCCGGTAGCCCGAAAGTCCTGACTAGGTAAGCATTCGTATACATCCCAATCAACCGAGGGACCAGTTTGCTTACCTGGGGACCAAAGGCGAGAGTTCCCAAACCTATAGGCCAAAGCGCGTCATTCACATTACTTTTGAGCCATCAAAATACCCGACCTTATCAAACGTATCCGAAAGGATACACTCTAAAATGGCCAACTCATTGGACTATTAAGTTCCCTAATGGTCCTAGAAGTGGGAAAACATGTGAAAACTTAGTATTATGGGGGCACACGCAAATGCTACATGATTCACATTTAATACCCATGGAAAGCCCAGAAGGTGCCCAATACAATGATATTTTTATAAAGTATAAGTACAAGTACATACATACTAGAACAGTGTCATAACCAAAACAATACAAGAGTAATAAGATGAGTTGAACACTACGAGTAGGCCTAGATAGTTATGTAATCATATCTAGGATAAATAGAGCCTGATCAACTCTATTGGTCCAAGGTATGACTAACATGTGTTTAGGAATAATTGTAGTGAACAACAAGTCTAAAAAAAAAAACTTATCAATAACCATATACAAATAAACTCTAAAACAGAATACAAATCTAAAATACTATAGGAGTATTTTATAATACTATAGAACCATACATCTAGACATTTTATGTACATGTTATACCCTTACCCTTACACAGTCGATAATATCTGACCAATAACTATTATCGAAAACCTACAATCATTCCATCTTTAATCTCAATAGCACAAGAATGCCACCTTGTCAAAGTAACCAACATACCATCACACCATCAGCAGATCGACCGATGACTCCACTGGTGGACACCGTTGTATTTCATGTCGTTGTGGCAGCCGCCATGACAAACATTAGCATTAATGGCATAAACGGAAACAGGAACGGTACCAACGGTTTCATTAGACTAATGTTGGAATTCAATCTAAACGCCGAAAGCAGGCTATATCACCTGTTAAGTCTTCTGTTTTCTCTTCACTTATGATCTTGAGAAAGTCAGGGTTAAAACCACTCATATCAGAATTAGAAGGTACTTGACTTGGACCTTCCTGAAGAATAGGAATGGTCATACCTTCTATCATAGGATGTGAAATTTCATCATTTACATTCTCAAGTAAATCAAGATTCATATATTCCTGATCTAAGAAACTCCAATCTTCATCAAAAGGTACTTGACTTGGACCTTCCTGAAGAATAGGAACAACCATACTTTCTATTATAGGATGTGAGCCTTCATCATTTACATGCCCAAGTAAATCAACATCTATAGCAGAACCGGATGGCAAAGATTGCTGCTGTGCATGGGTCCCTGATGAAGTTTCCTCCATCTCCTCGGCCTTTCGTTTCCTGTAAACATCTCTAAAGACAGCTTGCCTAAATTTCTTTGTGGTAGCAGTCATCTTCGAACTGGAACCCTCGAATATTGCTTTTTTCTCATTTTCTATACCAAGTATTACGTCTGCTTCATTAGCAATATTATTCAATTCCTGTTACATAAATACCTTCAGTCAATACAATCTCATGGTACTAAAATTTTGAAAAAAAAAAAATGCAATTTTTAACCTGAGTATTGTTAATAAGAGTTTCTAGACTCTTAAGCTGTCTTCGAGGCCATTTTGGTATGCCTAACTCCCTACAACGATTCTTCAACTGGGTTGATCCAACGTTGAGTTCCTTTGCAGCTTCCAAAAGAGGCTTGTTAAAGTGCTGAGTTATTGCTTCCTTACTTAATGGCTGTCTAGAACCACTTCCACTGCCAACTACTGTGGTTCTTGGACTCAAAGAATCAAATCCGGTTGTGCTATTGTCATTATGGATCAATTGAGCATGATCCTGACCAAAGATAAACTTTGGTGCAATAACATTAGTATCTGATGTCGGCAGTAACTGTTGATTTTCAGCTATGAACCTAGGGTTTTGAAATCCCTCTAGCTTTCTTTGAATCACCTGAAGGTGATTCTGGTATTGAAAACCTCCCTCAAACTCAGGATTCATTCCAACACTGTCGTTATGAATCACCTGTAGTTGATTGTCATTCTGTATGCTAGCCATGAATCCTTGATTCATGGGGATAATCTCACTGTTCGTTAAGTGCTCGTCCATGAATGGATTGTAATCCGTTAAACTATCCATTAGTGGATCTTAAAAAAAAAAAAAAAAAAACAAATGTTAGATGATAAAAACCAAACTGACATAAAAGTACTAGAATTCAACCTGGAAGTAAGTTTTGAGATTGCTCATAAGCAAAGCCCAAAGATGAAGGCCCTAGATCTTCTGAGATTATATTCATCGGAGGAAAACGAAAAGACTTTTAAAAACCTTTCGATTACCCTAGGTGCTATTTTTTCAACATTAACTGTTTAACTTGATAAGGACAGGAAAACGAAAAGACTTTTAAAAAAAAAACCTTTCGACTACCCAAAGTGCTATTTTTTCAACATTCACTGCTTAACTCCGATAAGGACAGGGAAAACGAAAAGACTCTTTATAAAAAAAAATTATATCTCCTGAAAGTGGAAATAATTCAAAGAACATTTAATTAAATAATATCATAATAATGGATTAGAACCTACTCACCTGGCGTATATACAGCTCGTGGTCCACCTGTATCTTGCATATTTTATTCCTCTTATGCGTATCAGCTATAAAATGACATTACAAACATACATACACATACATACATACATATACATACATAAATACATACATAAATACATACATACAGTACCGCCTATCATCCTCAGACCGATGGTCAATCTGAGAGGACAATTCAAACACTCGAAGACATGTTGAGGGCGTGTGTCTTAGATTTCGGAGGAAAATGGGACTCTCATTTACCGTTGGTGGAATTCTCCTATAATAACAGTTATCATTCAAGCATCGGGATGCCACCATTTGAGGCATTGTATGGCCGTAAATGCCGATCTCCTATTTGCTGGCATGAAATTGGGGAGTCTCACGTAATTCGCGCAACCGTGGATTCTCCAATCGTTGGTCCTGAGCTTATCCAGGAAACAACCGACAAAATCACTCAGATTCGCAATAACCTTCTCACAGCTCGTAGCAGACAAAAGAGTAATGCCGACACGCGACGCAAACCGCTTGAATTTATCGTGGGTGACATGGTCATGTTAAAAGTGTCCCCATGGAAAGGTGTGGTTCGATTTGGACGCAAGGGTAAATTGGCACCACGCTACGTAGGCCCGTTTAAGATCCTGAAAAGGATCGGACCAGTAGCCTATGAGTTGGATCTACCCACAGAGCTTCAGAAAGTTCACCCACTATTTCATATAGCTAACCCCAAAAAGTGTTTAGCAGACGAGAACCCTCATGTTCCTCTCGAGGATATCCAAATTGACGAGACAATGCAATTTATTGAGAAACCCTTGGAAATTGCCGACCGGAAGGAAAAGCAACTCAAAAGAAGTCGCATTCTCCTGGTCAAGGTCAGGTGGCAGTCGGCACGTGGACCCGAGTATACATGGGAGCGTGAGGATCACATGCGTACCAAATACCCGCATCTTTTCTCTTAAGGTACTTTCTTATTAAATTTCGGGACGAAATTTCCTAAAGTAGGGGAGACTGTGACATCCGCCTAAAATGGATTCGGGTCAACCCAACCCAATTGGAAATCTAATAAACCCTAATCGAGATTACTTGACGCTAATAGGATCAAAACTCATACACTACGTTATAAATTGATGTTAATAACAATATAGCATTGTATAATGTTATAACTATAATCAAATTAAATTATGATACCATATTATAATCAAATAAAAGTATAATTCTCTAATTAAATTAAAAGAATCAAACTTGAATGTTATAATTAAACTTCAAATCAAAGTAGATTGTTATAATCAAATAATAACCTATTTCTTTATAAAACTCTATTTTTATAAACACTACATTAAATTTTATAAAACTCTTAAGATGCTTGTGCTAGTGGAAAATTATGAAGACCACCAAAAGTCAAAAGATATTCCCATGGTCTCCCACTCACACCTCCCATCATCTTTCCTTTCCTTTTCCTCTCACCACATTATTCTCATCACCACTCAAACCCTCTCTATTCTTTCTCTCACTCTCAATCTCGAAATTTCTCCAAGAAAGCTTCATTTTCCAGCCAAGAACAATCCCTCATACTCAAATCTTCATCCCTCTTGAAGCATTCCTCAAGGTATGTTGTTAAAAGTTTCAAATTCATACATAAAACAAATTAAATCCACCAAAATATCTAAAACTCATTTTATGTATAAACCTGATTTTTCTCAGAATCCCATTAATAAAATAAGAAGTTCTGGAAAGTTTCAGAAATTAACTCATTTTTATCGAATTATTATAATTATTGCACTAAAATAGGGCAATAATTCATATAAAATACTTTTTATATTCAATAAATTCTGAGAAAATTATGGGATGACCCATAAACTGAGAAAACATAATTTATGAAGTTTCAGGAATTTATATTACAGTTTTATGGTTATTTTGTATTTTATTTTGTTAAAGATAAATAATTAGAAAAATATAGTTATGTATGTCAAAAACACGATTTTATATTTTTCGCACCTTAATAACATTATAAAGACCCCATGAAAATATTTACAGAGTTTTGTAAGAATGTTTTCTTATTTTTCCAAATTTAATGATTGTTTAATGGGTTAAATTGTTAATAAATAGCTATACAAGTCCGAAAATTATAAACCCTTGTCACAATATCATATATGACACATTAATCATATATAAAAAGTTTAATGAATTTTCCTTAATAGTTTACTATTATTTATGATTTTATTGATTAGTTAATAATGAAAAACATAATAAATACTTCCCATTGTCCAAAATATCCAAAATATTTACAGTAGGCTCAATATAATGTTAGAAAACTATGGTTAATTTTCCAGAATTTTTGGGAATCATTTATTATTTTTCCCGAAATTTGTTGTGGTTTAATTATTAAAATACTAAATAAATACTAAAGCAGTTAATAAAAATATGAAAATTTTACAGTAATTACTATTTTATGAAATAATGATTTTCTGATAATTTCAGAATGTTTCATTACTGTTTAGTATTTAAAACCATTTTCCTAAATATCTAAGCATGTAAAAATGCATTTTTAATGATTATTTCATATAAATAATTGTTTATAATATATAAAATCTGTAAATACTTATAATTTGACTAGTTATTATTTTAATAAGAAATTATTAAAATCTTGCCTAAAGTGAAAATATAAATTAATTAAGCAAAGTAATTAATTCAATTTAAAATTCATTTAACATATGAATACATTAATATTCAAAACAAAATTTGGATTATTGTTAATTCATCTAATATAAGAATATATGTCTAATTATTTTTATTAATACTATATTTCCGTTTATCGATTCCTAAGCCAAAACTATTAATTATATTAGGTTCTACGTCATTTTGACCCGAGCCGTCTTTCGTACGACACGCGTATTCCGTTTGGACTAATGTGAGTAATCTACCCCATATTTTATAATTTTAAATACTTTTGGGGTGTATCATGTGGTTTTAATATGTTCCAACTTTATTTTATTATTTTTTCACCATTGAGACATTGTTGAGACATTTATATGTGAATCATTATTTGTATAATTATTGTTTGTTTACGCTACATGTACTTGTAGTGCATTACCATTTTTAGTCTAATCTCCATGACTATGCCCGTATTCTTGAGGTACGTTATGGACAATAATAGCGCTATTGGGTTGACCACCCCGCCTTGGGACGCTAAGGTGATTGATTGCACGTGGTTGAGTGTGTATGATGATTAGATGCTCCATCCTATATATATACATATATATGTATATATAGGGTGAGGACTTATTGTTGTTGTTATCATTTGTTAATCAATTTTTGATTTATAAACTGTTATCTCAATAACACTTGCTTGCCAACTTCAAAAGAAAACAAATTTCAAATTATTCAAACTCACAATTTTCTTTAATAAAACTAGATTACTCACCAACTCTCGTAGTTGACCTGTTTTTACCCATGATGCAGATTTGAAGAATGAAGTTGATGAAAAGTAGGGTGTACCTTAGAAACCCACAAGACTATTTAAATTTGATGTAATAAATGTTGTTTGTATTTGAATTTGTATTTGTATGTTGTGGATCTTGTTTGCCTACTTAGTACTTAATTGAATCTAATCATATTATAACATAGTTGTCATGAGACTTTGAACAATATATCACTCCTTGATCAATTCCGCCAAGGATCGGGGTGTGACACTAGCACCAACAGAGATGAGGGAATTAATGTCCCAGTTGCAGGAGTTATTAGATAAAGGCTTTATTAGGCCTAGTTCTTCTCCGTGGGGTGCTCCAGTTCTATTTGTGAAGAAGAAGGATGGATCAATGCGGATGTGCATTGATTACAGAGAATTGAACAAGATTACTATCAAGAACCGTTACCTGTTACCCAGAATAGACGATTTGTTTGACCAGTTGCAAGGAGCAGATTATTTCTCAAAAATTGATCTGAGATCTGGGTATCATCAAGTCAGAGTAAAAGAAAGTGATGTAGAGAAGACGACGTTTCGTACACGATACGGGCATTATGAGTTCCTAGTAATGCCATTTGGTCTTACGAATGCACTAGCGATCTTTATGGACTTAATGAATCGGGTCTGTAAACCATTCCTAGACCGGTTTTTTATAGTGTTCATAGACGACATTTTGATCTACTCAAAGAATAAAGAAGAGCATGCGAGTCATCTGCGGTTAGTACTCGAGACGTTGAAGCGAGAACAACTATATGCAAAGTTCTCTAAGTGCGAATTCTGGATGAGAGAAGTGCAGTTCCTTGGACATGTTGTTTCTATCCAAGGTATAAAAGTTGATCCAGCGAAAGTTGAAGCAGTGATGAAATGGGAGCCACCTAAGATGCCAACAGAAGTTAGAAGTTTTCTCGGTCTTGCCGGGTACTACAGGAGATTTATTCAAGATTTCTCCCATATAGCAGTGCCACTTACACGACTAACTCGGAAGGAAGAAAAATTTAGTTGGCAAGAAGAACAAGAAAGAGCTTTCGCTACATTGAAAGAAAAGTTGTGTAACGCGCCTGTCCTTACATTGCCAGATGGGACGGAAGACTTTGAAGTGTACAGCGATGCCTCACATCGGGGACTTGGCTGTGTGTTGATGCAAAGAGGGAAGGTTATAGCATACGCTTCCAGACAGTTAAAAGATCCAGAGAAAAAGTACACAACTCATGATTTAGAGCTTGCAGCGATCGTTTTTGCCTTGAAGATTTGGAGACATTATTTGTATGGTACAAAGTGCAAGCTGTTCACTGATCACAAGAGTTTACAGTATGTGTTCACTCAAAAAGAGTTGAACATGAGACAGAGTAGATGGCTAGAGCTGATCAGTGATTATGATTGCGAAATTGTGTACCATCCGGGTAAAGCGAATGTAGTAGCAGATGCACTGAGTAGAAAAGCTCCTGAGAAAATAATCAAGGCAAGATCAATGCGAATAGAACTGGTGTCCAGCATTATAGAACAGATAAAAACAGCTCAACAGAAAGTTGAAGAAAGTGGAGATTTAAAAGATGAAAAGTTAGGAAAAGAAACCCAGTTTGAGACCAATAGTCAAGGCTTAAAGACTTTCAGGAACCGCATTTGGGTACCTAAAGCAGGAGGATTGAGAAAGCTAATTCTAGAAGAATCGCATAAGTCAAAGTATTCCATACATCCCGGGAGTACCAAGACTTATCAAGATCTGAAAAGACAGTATTGGTGGCCTGGAATAAAGAAAAGAATAGCCAAGTACATCTCCAAGTGTGTCATTTGTGCACAAGTGAAGGCGGAACATCAGGTCCCGCATGGGGATGCTCAGTCGTTGCACATTCCAGCCGGAAAGTGGGAAGATGTAACCATGGACTTGATTGTCGGGTTACCGAGAACAAGAAGAGGTCATGATAGTATATGGGTCATAGTGGACCGGTTGACCAAGAGTGCACTGTTTCTAGCCATAAAAGAAACTACTCCATTGGAGCAGTTAGCCCAGTTGTATATAGATGAAGTATTTAGAAGATATGGTGCACCGTTGTCTATCGTGTCAGACAGAGACCCTAGATTTACCTCTAACTTCTGGAGAGCTCTATAAGATAAAATGGAGACAAGAATTCAGCTAAGTACAGCGTATCATCCACAAACAGATGGTCAAAGTGAACGAACGATCCAGACATTGGAAGACATGCTACGGTCATGCGTGATGGATTTTGGAGGAAGTTGGGACGAACACCTGCCATTAGTGGAATTTGCATACAACAATAGCTATCATTCTAGCATTAAAATGCCACCTTTTGAGGCATTGTATGGTAGAAAATGTAGAACTCCTTTATGCTGGACAGAGGCTGGTGAGACTAAGCTTACAGGGCCAGAGATTGTTAGGGTGACTAATGAGAAGATCGGAGTAATTCAAGCCAACATGAAAGCAGCACAAGATCGGCAAAGGAGTTACTCGAATCTAAAGAAGAGACCGTATGACTTGCAAGAAGGAGATTTGGTGATGATAAAAGTGTCGCCATGGAAAGGAGTGGTCAGATTTGGCAAGAGAGGAAAGCTGAGTCCAAGGTACATTGGACCTTTTAGAATTCTGAAGAGAGTTGGGTTACAAGCATTCAAGCTAGAGTTACCACCCGAACTTAGTGGAATACATGATACATTTCATGTATGCTACTTAAAGAAGTACTTTGGTAAAGAAGAGCTAGTAATACCGTACACGGATTTGAGAGTAGAAACGCCTAGCAAAATGATTGAAGAACCCGAAGCGATTTTAGAGATGCAGACCAAAAAGCTAAGGAATAAAGAGATTGACCTTGTACTAGTCAAGTGGAAGCATCCCTTAGGGTCAAACTTGACTCGGGAGACGTTAGAAGAAATGAAGAGAAGATACCCAAATTTCACGGATTACGAAAAGATTCCGAGGACGAAATCCGCTTAAGGAGGGGTGACTGTAAGAACCCGCGAAAAAGTCAAAAAGGGTAAAACGGTCATTTGTCACGTTGTACGTCTATTATGTGTAATAATATGTATTTGTAAAATAATATAATGAGAAACAAAAGTTTATGTGAAATTTGGAGTTTTTACCGCGTAAATAGTGAAATTTGACCAAAAAGGACAAAATGGTCATTTGACATGAAAATGACCAAATTGTCAAGAAAATGTCAAGTTGGAAGTTAATGGAATATTATTGCAAGATTTTGGGTCTTAGGACCACTCTTGTGAAGAAATTAGAAGATTAGGGACTAAAATGTAAAGTTTTAATAAAAATTAAATATCTATTATATATTATAATTACCCCTATTATTTGAGGAAGTTAGTAGAACATTTCCAGAGAGAGCTAGAGAGAACGAGAGCAGGTACGGAAGAAGAAGAAGTTCTTGAGGGTTTGACAAGAAATCAAAGGAATTGAAGTTTGGAATTAGTGATTCCATTGTTGAAGAGGTAAGAATCCCTTTTCTTTAACCTAGTTTTGGGTGTGTTCTTCATTTTGGTCTTTGGATGGAATTGAAACTGCAATTGCAGTTAGAAATCATGTGGGTTAGGTAACTAATGCTTCCAATAAGCCATTAGTTAAGAACTTAACTCAAAAACATGAAAGTAGAATGCTATTCTTGAGAATTTTCAAGTTTAGCCAAGAACTTAAATTTCTGCAATTGATCTATCAAAGTGTTTTTAATGACTTAAAATGTGTTATTAGTCAAGGGTTTTGGTCCTAGAACAAACCCCATACGATTAAGGACTGAATTAAGGGCTTAATGGGTGAAAACTGCGTGCTACAGTGCACAAATCGCGACTGAACAGGCCACTGCCCAGGCGCCAGGCGCAGTGCGCCCAGGACCAGGGCGGGGTGCGCCCAGGCGCAGTGCGCCTCCTGTCAGGGACCAAAAATGTTAAAAATTTCAATTATTCCAAACGCTAGAAACTATAGCTAGACACGTCCGATTGACCTGAAATTTTAGACATAACCCTAACATGGTATAAGAACATATCGGGAATGGTCAAATCCGTAATTCGACCTTGCGGAAAAATAACTGTAGCGGCAGAGGCTAAATTCACTATTCACGTTAAAACTAAATTTTGGAATTTGAGCTAGACTTGTCCAATGAACTTCAAATTTGAAACACAAGTCTAATATGGGATAAGATTTCATGAAAAAGAGTCGGAACTGAAATACGACCCCTCGGTAGTACTGTAGCAAAATACGCGTCTTTCGGAGAAAAGTTATAAAATGAGTTTATTAATGGTTATACATTTGTTATAACCTAGAGTTGAGACGTATGAGACCTTAGCACTGTAAAGTCAGTTATAGTATGTATTTATTGAGTATTTATATATATAATATATGTATAGGTGGTGCTTCAAACGTGGTTGAGCACGGAAAAGGGAAAGGAATACGAGAAGCGTAGATACTTGTAGCAACGTCAAGGTGAGTTTTATGAGGATTTCTTATAGTACATAGCAAAATGTTATTTTCAGAAAAGTATGATTTCCAATGTTTATAAATACTAAAGTTTGGAAAATAGTTTTGAAAGAAGCTCTATACAAGGGCTTAGTATTTTGAATGGGTTTTCAAATGTATGGTTTGTACGTATTTTGAAAGGAGTTCCTTATAGGAACGAAGATGTCAAAAGAAGTCTTGAAAGTATTTTTAGTAAAGAGTTATAAAATGTTAGAGTAAGAATTGTTTACAAATTGTGTCCCATTTTGACCAATTTGAGATGAAATGAAGTAAGAATTAAAGAAGTATGAGCCAGTTGTCCGGACTAGGATCACCCACATACTTGGGAGATCAGAAGACACTACTGGGATGGTACCTCCCATCGCGAAGTAGTTGTCTAGCTTAGCATACCCTTGTGCTTGAATTTGTTCCAAGTCACGAAGGGGAGACATAATGAGCAAAACCGAGTGGGCAGATCCGTTCTGTTCTGCGAGGGGAGCTAGTTGAATGAATTAATTAACTTAATTCATAAGTTTTAGTTGGTCACGAGAAATGAGAAAGAAAGTCTTTTTAAAGTTTGAAAGTAAAGAAGAAAAGGTTATTTTGAGATTTATGAAATAAATCAGTTTTTAGCAATGTACTTTTGATATTTCAAGTTTTGAATAGAAAAGTTTTGGGTCTAAACCCATATTACTCACGAGACTTTATGTCTCACGTATACTATGTTTTTGAAATGCTATGTACTTAGGTGAAAGGAGCGGAGGTTGCAGTCGGGACCGGTTAATGTACCGTAAGTTTAAATTATGGTATCTGTATTGAGTCTGTAATACCCCCTTGAGTTTAATTTGTAAAATAAATAAAAAAAATTTAAGTGGTTATGTTATAGTCATGAGTTGTAAAATATGATTGTAAAGTAAACTGTATTTGTATTAAAATATGGTAAAGAAAAGGGGTGTTACAGCTAAACAACTAAATATATATCCATCTAGGAACATATCACGCTCCTAGACATCATGACAAACACTACCATTTGTTTCCCACTTATTTGTGTGGTCCCCGTGACTTAGGATTCCAACACCATATACGTGTCACAGAATTTCTTGCCACAAAATAATATTGTGCATGGTCGTGCTTCCGTGGAAAAGTATATTGACTCGACATAAAATAATATTGTGAATGCTATTATGTATCGCTTCAAATAGGAGATACTCGATGAAGTGATGATCATGAGACTACCATTGATGTAAAAACATTAAACTAGTTGGAAATGTAACAAACACTTGTATACAATCACAAGGAAAGAAGAGAATACTAATAAAAGATGTACTTGATGCCAAAAAAAGGGGAGCGTCTTTATTACTAGCCAATATTTCAATGTTAGGTTTAGGGATGCAAACGGAGTGGGGATTCCCCGCTACCCATGGGGATCCGACCCGAACGAATCGGGGATTCCCACCCATAACGGGTTACGGGTCGGGGATGGGGAGTAAATTTCTTACCCGAAGCGAGGATGGGGCGGGGACGGGTACAATAGTATCCGCTCCGTTTAAGATCCGATTATATATATATATATATATATATATATATATATATATATATATATATATATATATATATATATATATATATATATATATATATCGGAAATCAATATTCACTTTTCATTAATCATTATTAAATGAAGCTTCAATTTACAAGATGTAGGGTAATGAACAGTCTAAACGTATGCGTCTCTTCAATTGAGTAAGCTGTGAGAGATGCAAATCCTCTTCCATCATAAAATCCTAGCCACAAGTAAGTTTCTTTTTTCTTTACTAAACTCAGTTTTTTTTTGCTATAATCGATAGTGTATACTCGATTTTGGATAATCGATTTTTTAACTTGAATTTGGATAATCGATATGTGAACTCGATTTTTAATTTATTTTTTGCAATCTGTTAGTATCGATTTCTTTTCATTTTGTTTGAGCCGATTTTTAACTCGTACTTTGCAAGAATAGGATGAAGTCGTCTTCTTTTTCTTTTAGTGAACTCGATTTCTTTTTTCTTCTATCGAAGTGCATTTCTGTTAGAACCGACTTTTTAATTCCTGGTAACATTAACCTAATTCAAGGGCTTTGTTGATGAGACATGTTAGCAACCGGGAAAACTTTGGCGAGTTTCAGTTCGATTCATGAGACAGACATTAAAGGGGATCAAATCTGGCAAGTGTTTTTTGGCTAATAACACACCGATTATGACTTTTTTTTTAAAGAGTATCTTCAAATCTATATGTCTGATTTCATCTTGTTTGACTTTATGCTATAAATGCTCTTTTGGATGTACTCGATGTAGCTATAATCGATTTTTAGAAGTATTGAATGTATATGTGTTCGATTTTAATGTATCCATATTGATTGTAATGTAACAGATTGAAATGTTGATTAGTGTTTATGTATTTTTCAGATTTATAAAGAATTGGATCTTAGTTACTAAACGGGTATCCATCGGTTCCCCGAACCCGACGGGGATTTTTTCACCCGAACCCGATGGGGATTTGGCGGGTCGGAGGCGGGGATGGATGTGGGGATTGGAGGTCGGATACGGGGACAAGGATTGTAGTCCCCGCCAATATCCGCCCCCGTTTGCATCCCTAGTTAGGTTCATCAAAAAGGATTTTGGTAGCCAAGCATCGTGTTATTTTCCTATGCTTGATAAATAAATAACCTCTAAAGTAGAGCTGACTTTTTTAATTTGTAATTTGACTTCAAAACAAATAATATGGAAAAAGTACACCGAACATGTTATATAATGCAAGCAAGTTCAATAATGTTATAAAACATACAAATTAACAAGAAAAATACAAGTATAAAGCAAGTTTGGAGCTCTTCAAGGAAGCACAAGGCTTTACTCATAATGAAGTATCATTAGGTCTAAGCGACTTTGAACTAAGTTCCTGGCATTATCTTTCATTATAACTTGCACCTCTTTTATCGGAGGCGGAACACACACGACTACAAACTTATCCATAGAATTAATGAATTCCCTAATATTGTTAGACATAGTAGTCAATACTTGTTACCTGTTGTTAATAGATCACTATCGAAGGTCCTCAAGAGATGCAGTAGATATTGGTATCTTAGAGGTACACACCTAACCTTGCAAATAGTGAACCCGATAAATTAAATCCAAGTAGACTAAATTTTGTTGATTGCACTCTAAGCATCGGCGGATGCCTTTGAGGGCCACGGGAGGCCATGACCCCCTGATTTTTAACCTGTTAGTATCTATATGCTGTAAATAAAGTATTCTTAATATGTACAGGAAGGACTTCTATAAAGAAGAGGTAGCTCTATAAAGAAGAGTCACACAATACACTATGGTTTCTTGTGCCTCTATGCTAGAATTCTTTTCTATCAAAAGCCTAAATAACTTTGGACTTTTTTTTGCCTATATACAGAGACTATAAAATTTACTCTTTGCATAGTGAGATGTTTTCATTGTTTTTTTTATTTGTGTATTTATACATTATTTAATTATAGTTTTAAGGAGACGTAAATACATTGTTATTAAAAACAAATTTTGGAAAAAAACATAAAGAACAAAGGTCTTTTTCAAAAATAAAAAGAGCTAAAATTTATAAGGGTTTTTGAAAAACCAATTAATAAACAAATGGTATAAGGGTTTTTGAAAATTTATAACTTTCATTCAAATTAAACTTTGTTATATAATTTTTTTTTTTGTAATTTTGGTTTCGGCCCTCCTAATGCTAATAGCCGTGTTCCGCCCCTACTCTAAGAATGTAGTTAAGATTTTATATATGGTGGTGATAATGGAGTGGAATGTTGTGAATGAAAAACAAGTTTTGATCAACTAGTGAGTAGTGAATGTAAATAATAATTCTTAATTTAATTGGACAGGAAGTGACAATTGGATTAGAACAAACTTGACCTAAAATGTTAAAAACTACAAAAATAAAACGTAAAAGATGGGTTAGGACAATATACAAATTATGCTAGATGTGGTGAAGGATCTTTTTATAAAAAAACATTCGTATATAGAATGGTATTATTGAACAAAATATGAATATATGTGGTAAAATCACAGTAAACCATCAAAACAACAGTTCGGTTAAAGACCATGTATGTTTATTATATTCGCAAACTAAATATACAAAACATATAGTAAAATGGACTGAAAAATTTGCAAACTAGATATTTATGGTACTGATTAAATGGAAAATAATATACATCTTATTAAATTCATGGGTGTCACAAATTTATATTATTACGTATATATTAAAAGGTAGTCTCAATAACATATTCGAATTTATATTTATAATAACGGAGTATAATTTGTAATAAAAAATCAATATAAAGTATAAATTATATATAATTAGAACAAAAAAAATTAATTTAATTTAATTTAAAGAGACGAGGAAAGGCTTCTAAATCAATCGTAAATTGTAAAGAAAATAGATGTTATTGGACAAAATCGTAAATAATATTAAAACTTAGGTAAAAATGTAAAATATAAGTTGTATTAGAATTAATAAAAACAACGATAAGAGCAGCTGCAGAATTCGAACACCAGACCACTACTTTATACAAACGCACCTCCCCCAACTGAGCTATAGGTTGCTTAGTTTATGTTTTTGGCACGCAAATACAGAAAGAATATTGAAAACGCTGTTCACTACAAGTTGTATAGGTTATATAATGTCGTTTGTCAATATCTGAAAAATCTTTTGGTCTATCAGTTTAATGGGAATGTTGAAAGCAAACCATAAATGATATAGTCAATATTTTTTATCATTGACATTTGAGATTGTGAATTCGCGTATCAAAATTCATTGCATACATGGTTATTTTGTATTTTTGTTCTAAATTTTAAATTGTGGTTATCTTTATATATGGGTAGGGTTGTAAACGAACCGAACATTCGGCAAACCGTTCATGAATTGTTCGGCCGGAAAGTTGTTTTATGTTCGTTTATTTAATAAATGAACGAACATGAACACAAATTCTCGTTCGTTTAGTTAAACGAACGAACATGAACAATAGTCTCATTCGTTCAATTATGTTCGTAAACGTTCGTTTATGTTGTTCTTAAGTTTCTTTTTATATTCATATACGTTCAGTTGTGTTTTTAATGTTATATATGTTTAATTGTGTTTATTTATCTCTATTCATTTATGTTTGTTCGTTTAGTATGTTCACAAACATAAACAAATGAACATGAACAAGATAATTTGTTAAACAAACGAACATAAACAATAAAACTCGTTCGTTTATCCGTTCGTGTTCGTTTGTTTGTTCGGCTAACTTAAACGAACGAACATGAACAAGTCCTCGTTGGTGTTCGTTCAGTTCGTTTACAGCCCTATATGCGGCTTCCATTTATGGTCATTCTACTAGCCATGTTATTTAAAATTTTAACAATATTTTAAACAAATAGCTAAAATGATTACCGTTTTTGAATCTTAGGTCGATTTCAAAATACATTATGAGTAAAGAAACAATTTTTTTTTGACAAATACATTTTCGCTAGGTACATTTAGACATGCTCCTTTATTTCCATTCAACATTTTTCTAATATAATTCTCCTTCTTTTATAATTTGACTAGGTTAATACCCGTGTATTACACGGGTTAGTTAGAAAAAAAATATTAAATAAGAAACATTTAAGGATAAATAGAAAAATAAAATTTTTAATTGTCTACCGTGCACGAATAGCATTGTCATAAAGAGAACTTTCATTTCCTAATATATAAATAGCTCTTATTGTATACAAATGTCAATATTTATTTTTAACGACTTGTTTGTTTCTTATGTTGAAGTTTGCTAAATTATCGTGAATTCCATTTATTTAGAGTACGACTCTATGCAGAATTATTGATCATTTACCGTTCAATCGTTTTACCGTATAATAATAAATGTAGTTTAGTAATTTTTTTTTTTTGAACGGCTATTCTATTCTACTGTTAGTTCACCTTGTTAGTTTAGTAATTACTCATGTAGCTTATTTTCGCTCGCACACTTACTTAAAAATATTAACAAGCTATAAACTTGTTAAAAGAATAGTACATACATTTCAAACAAGGAAATTTATTAACGGTCGTATCGGACAATAGTAGTCATCATCGCGTGGTCGCAACACCACATCCTAATACAAGCTTAAGCTTTGGTGTATCTCGTATTCTCGTCACTATCTCTTTCTTAAGAAAAAATATCTCACTAGGTATGGGCAAGTTGTCGTGTGTCCACAACCTTTCTTCTCATTGTCTCAAATAATCCAATACATCTCACAAAGTGCCACATTGGGTACTAAAAGTTCATGCTACTTATTATGGATCATCTCGGTGCCTTTCAATCTCTTACAAGGTTTCCAAGGTTTGTCTCCGAGGGCTGATCTCAAATAGTAGAATCTACATAGCAGAAGGCAGTATAAAATGTATTCATGGTAGTTGAGGAGTTGTGCTTATGGCAATGAATTGCGTCGAGATGAATGTGGAAAAGTTTGGGAGTTGATTCGTTCACAATATTTTTTTTGTTATACACAACAACTTATGCTTTAGATGAGTTATACAGGATACATAAAAACATTTTATTGTTGAGTATGACAAAAAAAAAATTATTGTGTATGAATCAGCTCCCGGAAAATTTAGACTATTTTATGCAGCCAAAGTTTCTTATTTTATTTGTGAGAAAATAGTAGGGGTGAATAGGAGATGGTTTGGGTTAAAACCAAACCATAATCAAACCAATCAGTTAATTCATATTCTAACAATTGTGTATCAGTTATTAATGGTTTCGGTTAGCGGTTTAGACGGTTAATTCCGTTTTAGTTATTGATTACTACCGGTTAACCATAGTGGCTCACATATAGAAAACTAAATAGTACATTATGTTTATATAATCATATTACTATATTAGATTACACATTTGTTAGTAAATAATAAATACATTCAAGAAAAGACATCAACATCCTAAATACATTAATATAATGACGTTAAAAATCATAATCAAAGTTGATCTAACAATAATATTCATCTAATATTATTTCATAACATATTTGTTACTAAATACTTAATAGTAGATAGTAATACATTCTCATTCATGAAAAGATAGTATCTTGAGTTGGGCTGCTACATCCAAACAGCTGTAGCAGTAGAAAAGTACGTAAGCTCGAAATCCAAAGATACTTCCGTCACAATCAACCTACATTGGTGTATATATATATATATATATATATATATATATATATATATATATATATATATATATATATATATATATATATATATATATATATATATATATATATATATATATATATATATATATATATATATATATATATATATACTTGTTAACTATTTCTACCCTTCCATACTGTTATTCAACCATTAAGTATCATGTGGTGGCTTCAGAATTGAATTGCCACTCCAAACGACCAGGATATAATTTTTCTGTCCAATCTACACGTCGTGTCCAACACATAGACATGCCGTGTGCATTCAACCCACACGTCATGTCCATCGGGTCATGCCTTGCATAGTAGTGGCAATCAGACCCCCTTGTATGGACTGATTTAGCTCAAACAAACCTTTTTTCTAGTCCTTTAAGGTTGAATTTGATATCATATAGTTGTAAGGGGCACAAACCCCGACTTATTTACCAAAAGTCTCATCAAATTTACTTTCTAGGGTTTAAAACCCAAATCAATACTTAGCACAAAAGAATTATACATTGATTAGTGGTTAGTTGCACTTCCTTGAGTTCCACACCTTCAAATTTGTTTTTGTCCTTCAATAATTCACCAAAACTCATCAACTCGCCATCCTTAGTTCTGTCCAACGAAAATTTGAGTATTAGAGCTAAATGACTGAATTAACTCGTTCATCATACTAACCCTGCCTGACTATATACGTAGTGTGGGTAAGCTTGACGTGTCACGTAGCTCCACGTGACATGCTCCTCGCCCCACACGTCTAGTTTAGTCTAGTTTTTTTAAGATAGCATTACACTTTTGCATTTTGTTTCTTTTGTAGCATTCAACTTACTACATGTTGCGTTCACCCAATCCTACATGACGTATAGACCGGACATAATGCCAATTGTTTTCATTTTGTCGTGTCAATTACCTATTTACACAGGACCACACTAACACTTCATTCAAACCAGCCATTTACATACATAAGATTACACCCTACGATATATTATTTTACAAATTCCTTTTAATATAGATTAAACTTTCTTACCAAAAAATGTGGGGTTACAGCAATACATCTTGGCGTAACAAAATTTTATACAGACGATTCAAGGAGCGGCTTATTTTCATCAAAAGTATTCCATCCTTGTCGTGAACCCAAAGAAACACACCATGTATGAGAATTTTGTCACCATTTTCAGTAAGTTGTCCCAAACTAATGATGCTACTACATAAATTGGTTATATAGTACACTTCTTGTAGCACACGTTTTCACCATTATTACACTAGAATGTGATGGATCCTTTTCATTCTATTCGAACTTTTGAGCCATCTCCAGACCTCACATATATGGTGACGGTTTAATAAAGATTGTGAAACTTTTTACTATCCCATGTCATGTGGTTGCTTGCTCCATGATCTAGGTACCATACTTCTTTTAAGAACACTTCTTTGCATGATTCACTTATGTTCTTAACTGTCAACAGAAAGTTAAGTCAGCTCATTAATCATCATTTACTTGTGCTAGATTAGCCTTTTGATTCTGCTCTCGTCGTCGATTATTGCATTCGGTAGCATAGTGACTGTAATCTTGACAGTTATAGCGATGTATCTTGGTTTTATCATGATTCTGGAACGAACTGCAACCTCCTCTTTGTTCTTGGGAAGGACCACCGCTCCGACTCCCCGGTTGCTATTGTTACTGCCACTTTCACGGCCTCAACCAAGGTTACGCTTAAGCTACTCCTTATATGTTAACAACGACTATTATTCCTTGTCGCCTTGTTTCTTTGACCTATCAAGCCATTCCTGATGATTAAGTAATAATTTTATTTCATCGGTTTTAGTTTGGCCTTGCACCATTTCTTTGTGATCTTTCAATCTCCCAATAACTTTCTTGATCGTCATTGTTTCAAGATTCACAAATTGCTCTATTGTAATTTGGTTAAACTTTCCTAATATAACACGAAGCAATTTTTTCACAACATATAACTCATCCATGGTATCTCCCAAGGCCCGGATGTTGCTCACTAAGTTATTTACCTTCTTGGCGAAATCATATATGGTTTTTATTTTCTTCATGTTTAGGATTTCGAATTCAGTCTTTTGGGTTTGGCTATTCGCAGCCCTTACCCTGTTGTTTGCTTTAAGGTATCAAATGCTTCCTACGTTGTTTGCTTCTCCATGATTGAAAACAACAAGTCTTCAAGAATTCCATGATACATGGCGGCAAGTGTTATTTTTTATTTCTTCACATTGAGGGGGTTTTAAGGATTCTTTGGTTTTATGGCATCCCAAACTTCTTTGAGCATGCAGAAAGACCTTCATCTTTTAAAGCTAAGGCAACGTAGTTTCTTTTAGACAACTTAGGGTGCTAAATCTTCAAACCTCCCATGTCGAGGCTAAACTTGTTTGATTATTGAAACCAGGTTGTTGCTCTAATACCAATTGTAAGCAAAAGAGTTTGGTTTACCTTGGTGCACGAGGTACATATGTGAAACAAAATACAAAAAATAAGGGACAGAGGCAAGAAACAGAGAACAAAGGAATTAACTCGAATTACTTGATCTACAAGAGTTTAATCAGAAAATTAAGGAAGAACTTAAAATAAACATCTCATGTTATCTCGTAGTTATATTAAAAGTAAAACATAACCTATCAAAACTGAAAAACTAACGATAACTTAAGTTAAATGCAAGTTTCCCAAATTTCCCATTTACTCATTATTCTGAATTAACTCCAACATTTTTTGTAGTATAAAAGTGATAACACTCAACATACAAAATTTTTGGCATGATGTAGTTGGTGATGTTTCCCTACAACAAAACTTTCCTAGAATTTTGCTCTTGACTTACACAATTAATGTATGGTTATGGATGACTTGGTGATGGAAATGTGGCCTCAGTTTTGGTGTAGATTTCTAGGGGTGGGATGGTGGTGGGGATGAAGATGAGCAGTAGACATGTTTAAAGGCTTTTATTTAGTCTTTTGTTATCTCTGATCAAACCAATCGTTGGATGTGGAATCTAGATACGGATGACTTGTTTTAAGTTGCTTTGGTGAGATGTTTTTTAGAAAATTGTACCGTGGGGACATGTAACATGTAAACTATAGGAAACAAATTTGTTCCAATAAAGTTGAACATCTTGAGTTAGCATTTGTGTCTAAATTAAGTGCCTACAAGGGCGAATCTTATTGATAAAAAGATTGATATGGATTCGGTGCTTTGCCATCTTTTTCTTTGGAGTACGAAGACTATTGATCATGTCTTTACATCGTGTCATATATCCATTACCATTTGGAATTAGATCGGTAGGTAGTGATTATTGATAGTCATTCTTCTAATTCCATCGTAGTCCAAATTCTTTAGGCGGACACATTGAACTTTAACTTGGTCTAGAAGACATGTTTTGACATGGTAATCCTTACTATTTCTTGGACCATTTAGGACTCTAAGAACAAGTTACTATTGTGATCGATCAAGAAGCAAAAAGCGCATATCTTTGATAGCATTGTTTCCTAGTCGTTTTTTTTTTTGGATTTTTAATACGAGTAAAAAAATATAAAATAAAATGGGTTTGTCGTCTGCACAACCCTAGTTTAATTTCTTTGTTGTAATTGCTTATTTTATTAGCTCATTCCTAGTTTGATAATATAAACATATCGTTCCAAGAAAAGCTTGGACTTTGAACTTGATAGAATTCACAGTAGTATCAGAGAGAAGAGAGAATTCAGTTGTTTTCGGTGTAACCTTTTAGGGGAGTGATTTATACTCAACAATTTATATTTATACACAAGAATTTAATGATACAACCCCTCTCTTATAGCATTAAATTATTGTGTATGGATAAGAATTGTAATATACAAATCACTTCCCAATCTTTTGCTTGCAAGAAAGTTTATTTATATAAGTTCTTAAAAGTCAAATCTGAATAATTAATTTGGTATTAAACATAGTCAAAACACTAAAAGTTTATTCAGGTTTACATCACAAGTTCAAAACCGAAATATCAATTTAACACTTCTTTAATTAATATTCTAAGGAAAAACCCAAAACTGTATTAAATTCATTAGTTACACAAAAAGAAAATTTTAGCAAAACATACGTTTAGTTATAAACCGGTAGTTCATCCGTCTTGCAAGACGTGTACATACAAGTTCAAGAAAATTTCAGCAAAAACTTGTCTGAATTTCCAACATTGTATTTATTATGTATTACTATTTATAAACTTTACCAAAGAAAACTATCGGTGTCGTAAATCAAGCTAACACGCCCGTTTCGACACACGTTATAACTTTTCTTTTTCATGATAAGATTCTATTGATTCATGCCTGCGTAGCAATTGTGGTACAAGATATTTTAATGAACTTGGATCCGTCAATTTCTTTTAAGAAGAGTGTAAGATAATCCGACCGGATTGAAATGGTCAGTGGAGCACTAAGGTAGCCCTCGAGCCGACCAAGGTATTGTCTTCTTCGTATCTCGATCACCCGAATGAATTAATTGAATTAAAGTTGCATGAAGAAAATCCAAGAATTGGAAGGCGAGAAGTCTATCATGTTTCTAAAATTGACAGTACTGACAGCATGTACATGAACATGAGTTTTGTATAATCAGTGTCTTGGGTCCGTTGTTTAGCACCCACCCGTAGCTGTATTTGGAAACAATAGTACAATACATTAATGGTCCTATTGCAACCTCCTCACTTGAGTAATCAATCAAAATAAATATATTTTTTGTACATATTGAAATGAGAAAGATTTTTTTTTAATTTGTACATAAAAAAGCTACTATCATGAAGTTAAATATCGTAAATAACTTTTTTGTTTTTTATTTTTTTTAATTTTTTTAATTCTTTTAAAAAACGATGGCCACCTTTCAATCGTAACCATACAGGAATTAGAACTCGGGTCACTCCCCCTGGAGAGTTTCCAGGACTCTCCACCTGGACCACCTCTTGCCATCAAGTTGACGGTGTAAAATAAGAGGCTCGTTATAGATGGTTAATGCTATACAAAATCTACCACTTACCAAAATTTAATCGCTGATTTTTGTCCTTCAAAAAATTACTATTAAGGTTCATCGGATTTACTTCCGTAGCTAATATTGCGTAGCAAAAACTCGTGGCAGATTAATTTAGCAACTTAGCTACAAATTAATTTGTAGTAAAATCCATTACAAATTAACTATTTTTCAGAAACAATGAAACCAACATTACGAAAATTGTTAATTAAAAGTTGCATCATCTAATGTTGTCATATATTCAAAACAACAATGAAAATAGTCAAATAGTATCTAGAAAATAGTGAACCAACAAGTTAAAAAAACATATCACTTTCGATCATGCTTCTCAAATCGCTCATTGTGCTTCTCATACAACTCAAGTTTATTTGTTGTTGCTCTACAGTTGCCTCTAGTTTCTAGATCTTTGATTTGATATGTTGTTGAGGATTTGTATCTCATGGAGTACACTTTTCATCAGCATACCTTCCAAGAAACATAATGTAACACCCGACTTATTAACAAAAACACCCCAAAATTTTTCATTTTTCAAACCAAATATTTTACAAATAAAACCATAAGTAGGGGTATTAGTTAATACAATACGAGTACAAGAGTATCACGAAGTACAATACATAATATTATACATTCTTCAAGCCGGGTCGTCACTTCAAATACTAAGTCCTCAGTCACGGACTTTGTCTTTTCCCTTGGCGGGATCACGCTCACCTGCAGGGACATATCAATAAAATGATGAGCTATAAAGCCCAATGAGTAATCAAATCAAGAATAACATGTATAAGAATAAAATTCTCTATACAAAGTCAAATATGTATTATCATGCAATACAAAATCAAATATGGCTCACGGGTTAGCCCGTTGTTGCCTTGGCTCACGGGTTAGCCCGTTGTTGCCTAGACTCACGGGTTAGCCCGCTGTTGTCTATGTAAGTTTGGCTCATCAAAATAAACTGTGGCTCACGGGTTAGCCTGCTGTTGCCTAGACTCACGGGTTAGCTCGCTATTGTCTATATAACAGTTTACATAGATATATTGACTCACAGTTCCGTTCTTGTCTATAACAGACTCACGGCTTATCTGGTCTTGTCGTATATCAAATCATATAATCTGTCAAAATTTGTTCCCAAAATCATTTCCATCTGCAGCTGCTCTTTTAATCAATATCACACCGGATAACAGTGAGATTACTCACCTGAAGGTTTGCTACAACTAGCGTTTGTTGTTCCTTGCCTTGAAATGAAATCCGTAGGATTTTGTCCCGTACCTATAATTGCATTCATTATCAAAATGATTATAGGTTAATATACCATTTTAGTTGGTTCTAATGCACAAGAGTCTAATATAAGACCAATTCCAAGCATTAACCATTGGTATAAAATTTAATACGCTTCCCGAAATACGCGTATTCTACTACAGTACTTTCGGGAGGTCGTATTTGTATTCCGATAATTTTCCATGAAGTTTTACAACATATTAGACCTATGTTTAAAATCTCAGGTCAATCGGATAAGCCTAGCACAAGAATCAAACTTGGAAAATTCACTAAATTTTAACAGAAGATAAACTGGTTTCTGCCCAGGGCTCGAGTCGCGACCAACCACCTGGTCGAGTCGCGAAGAGACCCCTCTTCGAGTCGCGACCAACCACCTGGTCGAGTCGCGAAGAGACCCCTCTTCGAGTCGCGAGCAACCACCTGGTCGAGTCGCGAAGAGACCCCTCTTCGAGTCGCGAGCAACCACCTGGTCGAGTCGCGAGCGCTGGACAGAGGTGCAGAAACTCCGATTTTATGCTAGAATTTTCCATTTTTCTCTTGTTAAGGTCTTATTACTCGACTTAATCGTTTGGGGTTTATTTCTAGGCTAAAACCTTACATTTTAACAAGGTTTTTAACTCCCAAAACACAATCAATCAATCATATGAAGATTTAGGGTTCTTAGTTCTAACAACCCCAAAACTTCAAATTCATCTAAAATAACAATCTACTTCCATTTTCTTGAATTAAGCCCTTATTCTTATGACTTAATGGAAGTATTACATCAACTTAACCACATAATCATAACTGCAAATGCAGTTTTTGAGTTCTACAAAACTCATCAAGAACAAACAATCAAGAACTTGGAATATTTACCTCAAAAGCTTCCAATTCTACCCTTCAATTGCTATAATCCGATTTTTAGCCTTAAACCTTCAAGATTGCTCCAAAATTCTGCAACTCCCTTACCAAGAAACCCTCCCGTAGCTCACTAAATTTCTGCACAAAATGGGAGAAGGTTCCAACTATTTATACCTCCATAAATTGCATTTTGGTCCTTGAAGTTGCATTTCTCATGCTTTTGCCACAATTTACAAATTAAATGACAAAATCTGATTTTTATAACATTTTAAGTCCACAATTTACAAATTAAATGACAAAATCTGACAAAATATGATTTTGAGGTAAAATGACCATTTTGCCCTTTTTATTATAATTACATAATAAAATAAGTTTTGGCGTTACAAATTCTCCCCTCCTTTAAGAGATTTCGTCCCCGAAATCATACAAATAGTTGAGGGTATTTCTCCCGCATTTCACTTTCGGTCTCCCACGTCATGTCAGAACCTTTGTGATGACGCCAAAGGACTTTCACCATGCTGATCTTCTTATTTCGCAGCTGTCTTATCTTGCGGTCTAACACCCTCTCGGGTTGCTCCGGGTATCTCAACCTTTCATCTACCTCAATTTCAGCAAGAGGTATGTGTTGAGACTTATCAAACAACGTTTTTCTCAATTGGGACACAGGGAATACATCATGTATACCATGAAGTTCATTAGGTAACTCCAATCGATACGCCACGGCTCTAACTCTTTGGGATATACGAAAAGGTCCAATAAAACGAGGACTCAACTTCCATTTCTTCCCAAAACGAATTAAGCCTTTCCAAGGGGATACTTTGAGCATTACCATATCTCCTACTTGGAATTCTATCGGTTTCACCCGTTTGTCCGCATACTGTTTCTGTCTATTCTGAGCTACCTTCAAATTTTCGCGTATCAGTTTGATCTTTTCTTCGGTCTGTGCTACAATTTCGGGTCCAGCCAACGGCTTTTCCCCAACTTCAGTCCAGCAGGTTGGAGTACGACACGGTGCTCCATACAAGGCTTCATACGGGGCCATTTGAATGCTGGAATGATAGCTGTTATTGTACGCGAATTCCACCAAAGGCAAATGATCTTCCCAGCTTCCACCGAAGTCTATGACACAAGTCCTCAACATGTCTTCCAAAGTCTGGATTGTTCTTTCACTCTGACCATCGGTCTGTGGATGATATGCGGTACTCATAAGTACTTTTGTACCCAATTGCTTTTGAAGACTTTGCCAAAAATGAGAAGTAAACCTACTATCTCGGTCCGATACTAGCGATGCTGGAAGTCCATGTCGACAAATTACCTCATCTATGTAGATTTTCGCCAGTTGATCTACTCTATACTTTTCTTTATATGGTATAAATTGTGCCGATTTGGTCAATCGATCAACAATTACCCATATAGAATCATAACCTCGCGGTGTCCGCGGCAACTTTGTCATAAAATCCATGGTAATATGGTCCCATTTCTTCTCTGGAATCGGCAATGGTTGTATTTCCCCGTACGGTTTCTGATGGTTTGACTTAACTTGCAGACAAGTCAAACATCTTTCCACAAATCTTCCAATGTCCCTCTTCATTCCAGGCCACCAATACATCGGTTTTAACGTCCGATACATCTTGGTACTGCCCGGATGAACTGCAAAACGTCTATAGTGTGCATCTTCTAGAAGCAAATTCCGCGCTTCTCCTTGTTTCGGGACCCACACACGACCTCTGAAGGTCTTCAATTTCCGAGCATTTTCTTCCAGATGCTTCAAGTATCCAACCATTCTTTCACTTTTTATATTCTCCGGCTTACATGCTTCTTCTTGTGCTGAACGAATCAATTCTGGTAAACTGCTTACTACACCCATACACGCGGATGTAACTTTCAGAGGAGCTTCTTTTCTACTTAGTGCATTTGCCACCACATTCGCCTTGCCAGGGTGGTACTGAATTTCACAGTCAAAGTCTTTCAGCAAATCCATCCACCTTTGCTGTCTCATATTAAGCTCTTTTTGATCAAAGAGGTACTTCAGGCTCTTGTGATCAGTGTAAATGACAAACTTCACACCGTATAAATAATGTCTCCACAGCTTCAATGCTAGAACCACCGCAGCTAATTCCAGATCATGAACTGGATACTTCTTCTCGGCATCTTTTAATTGGCGGGACGCATAGGCTATAACCCGACCTTTCTGCATTAGCACACAACCAAGACCAATTCTAGAAGCATCGCTGTAGATCACATACTCTTCTCCGCTTTGTGGTAAAGCCAACACCGGTGCTTCACATAAAGATTGTTTCAACTTCTGAAACGCTTCTTGCTGCTTTTCGACCCATGTGAACTTTTCACCTTTCTTGGTCAACTTAGTCAACGGAGCAGCTATCGAAGAGAAATTCTCAACAAATCTTCTGTAATAGCCTGCCAAACCAAGAAAACTTCGTATTTCAGTTGGACTCCGAGGCGGTTCCCACTTCATCACGGCGTCAACCTTTGCTGGATCTACTTTCACCACCTCGGCATTAATTACATGGCCAAGAAATTGGACTTCTCTTAGCCAGAACTCACACTTGGAGAATTTCGCATACAGCTTTTCTTGGCGAAGTAGCTCTAACATCTGGCGAAGGTGCACTTCATGCTCGGCTTGGCTCCGAGAATACGCCAAGATGTCATCGATAAACACTATCACCGAGGTATCAAGGAACGGTCGACACACCCGGTTCATAAGATCCATGAATACGGCTGGAGCATTGGTTAACCCAAAAGGCATCACCAAAAACTCATAATGACCGTATCTCGTTCGGAACGCCGTCTTCGGAATGTCTGACTCCCTTATCTTCAATTGGTGATAACCCGACCTCAGGTCAATCTTGGAAAAATATGACGCGCCTTGCAGCTGGTCAAACAAGTCGTCTATTATGGGTAGCGGGTACTTGTTCTTCACCGTGATCTTGTTTAACTCCCGATAGTCAATACACATGCGCATTGACCCATCTTTCTTCTTAACAAACAGGATAGGGGCTCCCCAAGGCGATGTACTCGGTTTGATAAAACCCCTGTCTAACAATTCCTCCAGTTGCTTTCGCAGTTCCACCATCTCTGAAGGTGCTAATCGGTATGGAGCTCGAGCAACAGGTGCATCTCCCGGAACTAGTTCAATCGTGAACTCAACCTGTCGATCTGGTGGTAACCCTGGAAGTTCGTCTGGAAATACATCTGGGAACTCGTTCACCACGTTCACATTCGCTACCCCCACTTTAATCGGTTGAGCCACCGATACATAAGCTAGATAGGACATCCCTCCTTTACTGATACAGCTTCGGGCTTGAGCAAAGGAGATAACTGGCATTCTCAACCGAGGTCGTTCACCCTGAATCTTTATCCATTCTCCATCCGGTGTTAACACTGTGATGTTTTTATTTCTGCAATCCATGTTAGCATAATTCGTCGCCAACCAATCCATTCCCACAATCACACCAAACTCATTGGTAGTCATCGGCTTCAAATCTATAGGGAAAACGGTCCCGTAGATTTTAAGCTGACAACCTTCCAGGTGTTCGGAAACCCAAACATATCTACCGTCTGCTATAGCTACTTCCAAGCTTTCATCCATTGGGGTTAACGGCACATTCAGGCGAGACAACAAAGACTCCGATACGAAACAGTGAGTAGCCCCCGGATCAAAAATAACATATACATGTATGGAATTAAGAGTGAAGATACCTGTCACCACATCTGTCTTCTCACGGGCTTCCTCCACAGTCATCTGGAAAGCTCGCGAGGCCACTGGTCGTCCCCTGATCTTCGGTTCTTCTTTCTTTCCCACTTGATCATCCCTGGGTCTTTCACTGTATACTCCAGATTTTAGTTGGGGACAGTTCAGGCAAATATGATCCGTAGCCCCGCATTGGAAACACCTACGGTCCGCCCGACAGTCCCGTGTAAGATGTCCCGTTTTTCCACAATTTCGGCAGCTAACTGACCCGGTATCACTGCGACAACTGCCCGTGTGTCTTTTTCTGCATTTTTCACACCACTTTCCTTCGTCTTTCTGGCCTTTTCCCCTAGACCCGGATTGTTGCGACTTTTTCTGAGGCGTCCAACCTTGGTCTTCCGCCTTTCGTTTCGTTTCAACGGCTTTCTTTTCGTTTTCTTGTCGTTTTAATTCTGTTTCTCTTTCTGTGGCTCGATCCACCACTTGCCGGAAAGTAGGTAATTTCAACGGTTGCACGATTTCCCTGATTTGGGTCGTCAACCCCCAAACATATTTATCGATCTTTCTCTTTTCAGTATAGATGTGGTGTTCCGCAAACCTAGCTTTCTCCAGAAAGCTAAGAGTATACTCCTGAACAGATCGAGAACCCTGTTCCAGATGCAGTAATTCATCTTCTAGTTGTTTTATCGCCACCTCGGAACAATATTCTTCATTGAACTTAATCTTGAACTGTTCCCACGGTACTGATTCGGTTGGATCAAGATTCAAAGACTTGTAATAAATCTGCCACCAGTGTAGTGCACCGCTGGTGAGTTGGTTCGTGGCAAATTCTACTTTATCGTCATCCGCACATTTGCTTACTCGGAACACCTTCTCGATATGCATGATCTATTCCATAGCTTTGACTGGATCATCTGTCCCGGAGAATTCCTTTGGTTTACAACCAAGGAAGGATTTATACATACACCCAACTTTCTTTATCGAGGCTTCCCCACCTTGAGTTTCTTTTACTACCCGGGCACGACTTTCTCCCTGGCTTTCATCTTCTGGCTGCCTGTCATGAACACTTTTTGCAGCCTCTTCAGTAGGATCAGGATTGGCACTCGGATTAGGATTGCCACTCGGGTTGGGGTTATTCGTTAATGCAGGCATCATTTGCCTAACCACTTCTTCCACTATCGTCCAAATATCGGGTGTATTTTGTCCCACCGGTTCCCGTGCTGGTGCTCTTCGCCCAACAGAGCCGCGTGACCGAGCTGGTCCACTTCTTGCAGTTCCACGCGAATTCGCACCAGTGACATATCACCTGCAGGGACATATCAATAAAATGATGAGCTATAAAGCCCAATGAGTAATCAAATCAAGAATAACATGTATAAGAATAAAATTCTCTATACAAAGTCAAATATGTATTATCATGCAATACAAAATCAAATATGGCTCACGGGTTAGCCCGTTGTTGCCTTAGCTCACGGGTTAGCCCGCTGTTGCCTAGACTCACGGGTTAGCCCGCTGTTGTCTATGTAAGTTTGGCTCATCAAAATAAACTGTGGCTCACGGGTTAGCCCGCTGTTGCCTAGACTCACGGGTTAGCCCGCTATTGTCTATATAACAGTTTACATAGATATATTGACTCACAGTTCCGTTCTTGTCTATAACAGACTCACGGCTTATCTGGTCTTGTCGTATATCAAATCATATAATCTGTCAAAATTTGTTCCTAAAATCATTTCCATCTGCAGCTGCTCTTTTAATCAATATCACACCGGATAACAGTGAGATTACTCACCTGAAGGTTTGCTACAACTAGCGTTTGTTGTTCCTTGCCTTGAAATGAAATCCGTAGGATTTTGTCCCGTACCTATAATTTCATTCATTATCAAAATGATTATAGGTTAATATACCATTTCAGTTGGTTCTAATGCACAAGAGTCTAATATAAGACCAATTCCAAGCATTAACCATTGGTATAAAATTTAATACGCTTCCCGAAATACGCGTATTCTACTACAGTACTTTCGGGAGGTCGTATTTGTATTCCGATAATTTTCCATGAAGTTTTACAGCATATTAGACATATGTTTAAAATCTCAGGTCAATCGGATAAGCCTAGCACAAGAATCAAACTTGGAAAATTCACTAAATTTTAACAGAAGATAAACTGGTTTCTGCCCAGGGCTCGAGTCGCGACCAACCACCTGGTCGAGTCGCGAAGAGACCCCTCTTCGAGTCGCGACCAACCACCTGGTCGAGTCGCGAAGAGACCCCTCTTCGAGTCGCGAGCAACCACCTGGTCGAGTCGCAAAGAGACCCCTCTTCGAGTCGCGAGCAACCACCTGGTCGAGTCGCGAGCGCTGGACAGAGGTGTAGAAACTCCGATTTTATGCTAGAATTTTCCATTTTTCTCTTGTTAAGGTCTTATTACTCGACTTAATCGTTTGGGGTTTATTTCTAGGCTAAAACCTTACATTTTAACAAGGTTTTTAACTCCCAAAACACAATCAATCAATCATATGAAGATTTAGGGTTCTTAGTTCTAACAACCCCAAAACTTCAAATTCATCTAAAATAACAATCTACTTCCATTTTCTTGAATTAATCCCTTATTCTTATGACTTAATGGAAGTATTACATCAACTTAACCACATAATCATAACTGCAAATGCAGTTTTTGAGTTCTACAAAACTCATCAAGAACAAACAATCAAGAACTTGGAATATTTACCTCAAAAGCTTCCAATTCTACCCTTCAATTGCTATAATCCGATTTTTAGCCTTAAACCTTCAAGATTGCTCCAAAATTCTGCAACTCCCTTACCAAGAAACCCTCCCGTAGCTCACTAAATTTCTGCACAAAATGGGAGAAGGTTCCAACTATTTATACCTCCATAAATTGCATTTTGGTCCTTGAAGTTGCATTTCTCATGCTTTTGCCACAATTTACAATTTAAATGACAAAATCTGAGTTTTATAACATTTTAAGTCCAAGACTCAAAATATTATTACGAAACAAGTCCTTTTCTGTCCAAAAGACCAAATTACCCTTTTGAGGTAAAATGACCATTTTGCCCTTTTTATTATAATTACATAATAAAATAAGTTTTGGCGTTACACATAGACCTACCATATAAGTCAAGCCCATAAACTCTTTTTCCGGTCGTGTCCTCCCACAGCTTTATAAAACATGTGACGTTCATCAACTTCCTCTCATATTGCTTCTAAATCCGCATGTTGAGACTCATAAAATCCCTACAATGCTACCATTGAATTAATATATAATTTATAAAATATCATTAACTTACTATTATTGCATAATTTGAAAATAAACTTACATGAACTTGTTTAGATATATCATCTCCTAGAGTTTCCCGTCATATGATCCTTGGTATGAGTAAACATGAATTATTCAAAGCATGATGGAGGTCGTCCCGTACATTCCTCCTACATTAATAACAAAAACATGTCAAATCTCAACACGATGTCTTGAAACTATATTGAATGTTGGTGAAGTACTACCAACATGGGGGTGAAATTATATTGAATGTTGGTGCAGTACGAATATAGAACCCTAATTTCAGATTTTAGTAACATGGAACTAAATTTTCAGATTTTTGATGTAAGCATGAACCAGCAAGTAAAAATAATAAATAAATAATTGCAAATACTAGCTTCATTTCGTGATTTCAGCAACATAGCTTCACTTCGTGATATCAACAAGGATGTGAAGTAAAATTAAAAATAAAAAAATAATAAAAATAATAACAAAATAAAAATAAAAACCTAGGTACAACAACCTTTTCAGCAATTTTTCGAATTGAAAACCGATTTCTAGATGTAAAAAATACATGTGGCGGTCTATATGAAGCAGCAAGAGGAAGGCGGCGGTCTTGGTCTTGGTCGTTGTCGATGAAGCAACAAGAGGATGGAAGGAAGTATGCGATGGAGCAATGCAAGAGGAGAAGGAATATGCATGGCGCTGATGTGGCAGGTTAACCATAAGGTCATTTAGTGTTCTATCTTAAATTAAAATGATAATGAAATATAAAAATTGATTATAAAATCTTAAAAAATGTTTAAAATTAAAACTTAGGTAAATACAATATCTTAATACTTAAGATGAGTATTTACGATATTTAAGTTTAAGATCGGAAGAATATGATATTTTTATGTTTAACAAGAGTATATACGAAATTCACTCTTCCCAAATGCCATAAAAGCGGCATTTTTCTGAATTAACCATTCAAAATTTTGATTCTTTTTCTTTTCAAAAAAATATTATAAAAAAATTTAAATTCTATAAAAATTATTATAGTTTGGAATTTGTTTAGTTTAAATACATCTAAAGAAATTTATTATTATTATTATTATCTAATTATCAAAGCTTAGATTTCATTAAAATAAGCTTAAATTAAGAAAATATTATTCCAATGTTATTTTGTAATTTATACCAGGAAGCCCATATAGTGGTCTTTTTGAAAAATAAAACCCTCTTAATGGTTAAATAAATAAAATAGAATTGGTTCAATGGTTTAAGAAAAACAAAATGTAACGATTTTCATAAAATTTGACATTTCATTTTTAGCTAACCTTTTTTATTTAACTATTTGACATTTCTACAAAGAAATTTAATAGAAACAACCATCCACGAATAAATGAGTCAAAATCATACAACCTATATATAACATGAGAATGATAAGTATTACGAAAATATCAGAACAATCACGGAGCGTCGGATTAAAATCAATGATAATGGAGAAGTTAAAATCTTTCAATGATAATGGAGAAGAAAAACTACTGGAACTTGTTTTTTACAACACTACGTAGAGCTCCATCTTATGCTTATCTTCTGTCATCTCACTATACATATTTGGTTGTCACAACGGTAAACGTAAAAATTATCTTTCAGTTTTCATGCTTAAGAGTTTGTTTCTTGTTTCAAATCGCAAACTATTAAAAAACCGAAAAACGAAGACGATCAAATTAATTAGGTTTTAAGCGTAATAGCAATGTTATTTCATTTCCTTACCCATAATAACAATGTATTTTCATTTCCTTACCAATGATAACAGCATAATTGTTTCATTACTAATAATACCAATGTACTTGCGTTACTTTAAAGATTCAAACAATGATGAAGGAAATACCCAAATTACCCTTCGTTGGTCGTGCTTGGGTGATTTGGGTATTTTTTTTTCATCATTGCTTGAAGTAAATCACACGGAACTTATTATCTGTATATCGATAGTACACTTGCCAAATGGAAAGGCTTCATAATTGTAACTTCTTTAGTGCAAGAACTAGCAATATTCTTTCAAATTTTTCTTTATGAAGGCATTGTACTTTTTTAAAGAACTACCTAGTTACAACAATGAACTTCCGTAAATTTTTTGTTTGTCTTGTAACCATGAAGTGTGCCTTAAGGGATGGTGATCGAATCTTGATCGAGTTACAATTTTTATTACATAAAGTACGACCTCTTATCGTTAAGCATCTGCTTACAACTATTTTAATAACTCAATAATAACAATAAATGTCAATGGCTTACCAATAACGTTTATTGGTCAACCTTAACAACAACTGAACTAAAAAAATTAAATCGAAGCAACATAATGACAGTTGAGAACATGATTACTTATTTAGATAATTTAACATTGATATAGTCGCAAAAGGATCAAGGATTACTCCTATGCACACAACCAAACACTAAAGTCACATACTCACAGTTACATATACATACAAACATACATTCATATAAACACACAACCACAAACACATACATACATAGAACCAAACAATAAAAAATGGAACAAAATATAGTAACACATGTTGATCAAAAATGGGAGATATGTAAGAGTAAGAACTTACGTTTATTTCTTTCTGTTACGCCCTTGTCATATAAACATTTAACATCATCAAAAAATATAAAGATATATAAGAACCTCATTTCATCATTAACATCATCAAAAGTAGTTTAATTAGTTATAGTTTCTAGCGTTAGAATAGACAACTCTGATATAATGTATGAAATTAAAATTTATGGTGGTGTGTTTTTTTGTAGCAAAAATTTTTTACTATGATTTGGTGTTATATGGGATGCATGATGCTCACTTTTTGAAACCCCTGATTCGTTTCCTCCTTTCCTGAAACAGTCTTGTTTTTGTGATCTGAAGTAAAAATATATTCATGAAAAACATGAATCAATTAAAATTTCAAACACGAACATGAATATTAGAATGATCGGTTTGAGCCCCCTGATTCCTTGTCTGAAATCACACGCTTGCGATCTGAAGCACAAATATATTCATGAAAAACATGAAGCAATTGAAAATTTCAAACAAGAACCTGAAGATTTAAAAGGATCAGATGGAAATTGAGAGGGGTTGATCCTTTTGTTTCTGATAAATGTATAAATCATCCCGGCAATAGGAAAATTTTGGGGTTTATTTCTATCGTCCCTCCAAAATTTCAAGATCAAGTTCAAATTCAGATCAAAATCAAACCCTTAATCCCCTTTACATACTCGAATAAAAACAGAGCATGAGCCATATGAAGAAAAACCAAACGATTAATCTATTGTCGCCGTCTTCTTGTTCTTCTACCATCTACTTGACCTAAAATATGAACATGATATCAACCCACGCAGGAAAAAACACCAACTAAGAAAAGTCGTCATTGATTTTCTAATTAAATGGTTGATTCGAGAGCAAAGGAGAGAAAACTACGAGTGGGGAACTAATTTTCAAGAACATAGTAAAATAAATATACGTTAATGGTCAAAAAAGGAGAAAGTCACCTAAACTGTAATTAATACTAATCGTAATTCTGAAATATAATATTGTAATATACTAATATATCGGTTTTGTAATAACATTAAACACGTTAATTGTTTATAGCATCCCCAAAAAAATGAACAAGATTGTTCCTGGGTCATCTCCTTCGACCCGAGCCATCGAATTTTGACCCGGATCGATTATAGTTGGCATGACCAGTACATTTTTACATCTATATTATATTCCAATTACATATTGTAATTATACTTTGCTAACAATTAACAAACCAATAAATCATCCATCCCGTGATTATATATCCCAGATAAAATACGAAAAATCTGCAAACGATACAAACACATAATTAGATAATAAAAAAATATTAATACTTTAAGCACACCCAATAATACAAAAGCAAAAGAAAAGGCGCTTGTAATGAAACGGGGACAAAACAGAGTGAAGTATGTGTGTGTTCTTGGAACATATCGAATTTGTAAGAGATTTGGTGTGATGGGATTTGGGAATGGGTTGGTGCCACTTCACAACATGTGCATAGTACTTTCTTTTTGTTCACTAGTAAGGCTATACGGAGTAAGGCTCGTCAAAGGGGTCGTCAAGTTCCTTGGCGAGCCACTCCTTCTCGCCAACACCACTCCAACCACTATGGCCATCCCACTCGCCAACCACAATGGCCATCCCCTTGGAGAGATGCCAACGGCCAAAAAAACAACATTTTCCATTCAATGGTACTCTCATTGGCCATTGGCCACCACTGCCTACAAAATGGCCAACGCCTGCCAACCATGGTCTGGCCCACAAAAACTCCTTGGTCATTCGTTGGCCATTGGCCACCACTCCGTGTAGCCTAAATGTATAGATGACCAAATTATCAAGTCCAATCGGATGAAAACCTGTCAGAAAATGGCTTTTAATATGAGTCAAATATGTTGGGATGTCAACGTTTTTTATTTATCTTCGGAATATATATATATATATATATATATATATATATATATATATATATATATATATATATATATATATATATATATATATATATATATATATATATATATAGGGACGATACGTTAATTTTGAAAAATCTTGTGCGAAAAGTAAAAAAAATTCACCCTTATATATATATAGTTTTTTTAATGTATAAACAAATTCACTAATATTTCAATAATATTTGATACTTAATAAACCATTACAAACTTTAAACGACGAAATAAAAATAGAAAACCCGTGCTAATTAACCACAGAATAGCGACGGATAACAACAAATTAGTAACGACTAACGACGAATTAATGACGAAACCACAACAAAACGAAATATCGGACAATGAACCCATGATGAAGGATGAGAATGAGAGAAAAAGCACCTTAACATAATCGAAGAGAAAGATGAATGATAAAATTGCTTGCCTCTAATCGAGATTTAGCATAATGTACAAAACACGTTTATATATTTATGTCAGTCAAAAAGTTACTAAATAAAGGCATTCGTAATTCAAGTGTCTCTTCGTGGAAATACTTGATTAATTTAAATAATATAACATTATACTTTGATTTAACTAAATTTAAAAACAAACACAATAATTAAAGTAAAACATTATTACTTGACAAAAGTCTAAAAGTTGTTATTTAGCATGAATTGTGAATTAGATTAAACGGATGAAAATCAGTTTATATTGATATTGTGAGTAAATTAGCATATTACGTCAAAGGAGATATAAGTTTGTGTGCGCATTTGACCTTTTATCAATCGTATAGTTATAATTTTATAATTGTATAATTTTTGTTATTTTTTATTTAAAAATAATAAATTAAGCAAAAAAGTAATAAAAAAAACAAATTTGGCTAACCATAATAACCACTTTCTACAAAATAATAATAAAAAAACTCAATAAAAAAGTAGAAAAAAATTCATTTTCTCATTCTAATAATACTTTTTTTAGAAACAAAAAAACTCTAAAATAAAAATATTCTCTTTGAAACAATCATATTCTCTATGAATAAATAGACCAAGACGATAACAATTTACCGATGATAATAAGTTTACCTTTTAATTACTGTCAAAATCATATATTTTGGTTGAAGATATATGATTTTATACTATCTGCGAAAATCATAGGTTTTGGTTGAAAATTTATGATTTTCGCAGATGACATCTGCAAAAACATTTAAGTCTTGCTATTTTGTATAGAGTTTTAACAAATTTTGAGTATTAAATTTTTTTTTTGTTAATGTAGCATGTAAACAAAACATTTAACGGGGAAATGAATGTCAAAGCAACTCTCAAGGACGTTCAAAAATTGATAGACTATTTAGGCAATAGGATGGTAGAGTTGTTTCGGTCTACGACCTTTGGATACTAGACAATGATATTTTTATGTTTAACAATGGTATATACGAAATTCACCATTTGGGAAAAAATGAAACTAATCAAATGGACTAATGCATGTAACTTCATAAATGAACTTGTTAATAAATTAAATTATATATATGTACACAACACTTTCTACAACACCTATTAGTATATAATATTGTATATGAATAAAAATTAGTGTATACAAATCACTTACCAATATATATATACCATTATATGTAGTATTTAATTTTGTAACTGTATTTACCAATTAGATATATGAAAAATAGACAACATTTTATTTAAAAACAGCCCAACCCAGCTTGATCTGACCCATGTAACCCAACGAGACTTATACTATCTATAATTTGGTTTTCCGAAATTTGTATTTGCGTCATATGAGTCGGTGGATTTGAGACTCTGAGGCCCAAGTTTATTAGAGGCTAGAGCACTTTAAGTTGGCCATTAAAATGGAAGGATTGTGATATTGTCACAGACTCACAGCCTCCGCTATCGGCGCTATGTATTTTCGAGTTGAAAAAAAAAAAAAAAAAACACTTATGTAAATTGTAAAGTTTATCAACTCGTTAAGCATTTTAGGAAAATACTGAGATTATAGGTTCGAAACTTGTACCTAACCGCTATACTTATGTTAATTGACCGTTACAGGTCATGATAATAGAATAAAGGAAATAACACCGTTTATAGTATGAAGTAATGGAATAAAAAATACTGGAATGTACAATATGATGAAATTAATGATTTTTCATATTCTCTTGTTTAGTTGAATCGAAAAAAATATAATATAAGTATTTTTAAACATATTGTTTATTATGTATAATGTAATAATTCAGTATACGTGTGTAAGATGTTGATTATAAATAAACGATAACAATTAGGTGTTAGTGTATGTATTTATCAATATGGGCTGGCCTTAACCCTATTGTAGCCTTGGCACGACCTTGTGTATGGCCCTTTATATGATGTATATATACTTTCTGTATTATCGTTTGTGAGACATGAAATCATTTGATCACAATTAACATGTTATCAGAGCAAATCTAATTTATGTTTTTCTCCTATAATCCCTTGTTCTTTGATCATGTCTTCCTCATTTCATCTTCTCTTCACCCTAGTCGCAGCTGCATTTTGCCGCCATTATAGAACCTCAACTACCGCCATCATTCAACAAAGTATTTGCAATCATCAACATCAAATTCCATGTAACTCTTCTTTCTCGATCTCGATCACCTCAACTATGATGCGTGGTGAGAACTGTTTGTCGGCTAGTACATTGGTTTTGATGTTCTCAATCACATAGATGAGACATACCAAGATCTGACCTCTAAACCTATCGATCCCAAATTGCAGACAAATAGACTCCATTGTCAAATTACAGATCTACGAAACCATATGTTGTCACTACTACAGATGGTGCTAAAAAAAGGATTCACCGGCTAGGGAATGTGGCTCGGTCATGAAAACTTTTGTTAATAAGGACGAAAATTCCATGTAACTCGACAATAAATTACACACCATTTCCATGGCAGATGTCAACGTTACGACCTACTTCTCCAAGATCAATGTTATAGTGGACCTCCTCGACAACATCAGTGAGACGGTACCCGACAAGAACTTAGTGGTCTATGCAATTAACAGACTCCTGTCAAAGTTCGACTATGTAGCGGGTATCATCTGGCACTACACTCCTCCTCTGATTCTTCTTGAAACATGATCCATGTTACCACTAGAAGAACAATATATGATGCAGCACCAACCCCTTCCAAATCGGTCTTATGCTGGTCATAGGTCACCTCCGACAATTTTACATATGACCTCCAACAACTACCACAACAGTGGCCAAAATTGAGGTTTCCAGAATGATCGGTGGCCATCGGCACACTCAAAATGACCACTGGCCAGCCTCCCAATAACCACCCTCATAGTGCTGGGTCTTCATCATGCCGCCTTCCGGCCATCAATTGACAATGCAACTTTATCAGCAACAACATCCAACAACGCCAATGTGGGCTGTTCCTTCGTGGACTCCAACAGGAAAAATAGTCACCGACAATAGCAATACACAACAAGGGGTTAGTTGGGATGGGACCAACTAGGTTGGCATCCTTGGTGCCGGATATCTCACTCCCACAACTTTCTAGCAGCAAACATATATGGCCCATGTAAACCAGGCCCACCTAATTTTTGGACAACCCTCTCCTCAGCAATGGAACTGGCCCACTTCCCAATACCAACTAGTTGCACTCCCCCAAAATGTTTAGTTCATTCTCAATAAGTAACCTTGGTAACGTTGGATGTATCATGGATAGCAAAGCAATCAATCATGTGCATGCTAATAAAGGTTTTCTTAAAACCATTTTAAATAATCATGGAACTCGTTTTATTTACGTTGGTAACGGGTCCAAAATGCTTATAACTATGACTAAACACCACTTTTCCTTTAAAAAAATTGTATTGTCCCCTTCACCTAAATAATGTACTCATTATGCCAAATATCATTTGTAATCTCATTTCAGTTCGTCAAAATAAATGTAATATTGAATTTAAACAATTTGGGTTTACTATCAAGGATTATAGGAACCAACACTCTCTAATCCAATGCGGTAGCAACGATCCCGTATATGAGGTCAATAATTCTCCTTAGGTGTTCGTCTCTTCCATACAATTTTGTGGCATCAATGGCCTGGTCACCCCAAATATCAAGCATTAAAGTCACCTATTTCTAGCAAATTTATTTCCTATAATAAAGACTATTGCAATGTGTTATGTCAAGCTTGTCAACTTGAAAAGCAAACTTGTTTATCATTTTCTCTTTCAAACTCCAATGTTGTTGGTACTTTTGATGTTATTCACTTTGATATTTGGACATCTCTTGTTAATAATATTGGTGACATTCGATATTATGTTATCTTATTATATCATTTTACTCACTACCTTTTAGTATACTTGCTTAAACAAAAATCAGATGTCAAAAGAAAATTCACTCATTTCTCAAACCTCATTAAAAATCAATTCGGTTGTTCAACTAAATCGTTACAGTGTGACAATGGCGGTGACTACTACAGTAAGTGTTTCAAGACTTGTTTCTTCAAAGTGGCATCAATTTTTGGTTCTCGTACCCTCATACCATCCAACAAAATGGGAAATCTGAATGCATGTTATGGACAATTAATAATATTATTTGTTCCCTTCTTTTTCAATCTCACATGCCACCCGACTTTTGGGCCGAAGCCCTCAATATGGCACCCATATCCTACATATACTTCCATCCACCTAAATCAACAATGAAACACCATACTTCTTTCTTTTCAAATGCCACCCCAGCTACTCCCATCTTGGAATCTTTGGTTGTTTTTGTTTTCCACATATAGACATGTCTCATAAACTTCGGCCTTGCTCCACTCCGTACGTTTTTCTTGGATATCCTTCCGTTCATCGAGGCTATCGCTATCTTAATATTTCCTCCCATAAGGACATCATTTCTCGTCACGTTGTATCTGACAAATCTATATTTTCTTTTGGCTTAGTTAGACCAACTGATCCACCATCTTACACTTCCTCGATGGCATTGCTTATCCATCACCGATCATTGGTATTATAGGGATTTTACGATTGATGAAATTGTGAGTTTTTTCAGATTAGTGCCTATGATGGATGTTTTTCTTTAATTTTATGTTTTTTTAATTTTAGCCTTGGTCTTTCTTCCCTATTTCGATTGTGGTCTCCATTTGTCACTTGCATCCCCTGACTGATTTTTCTCACAACCTACTACTCTCTTTGTATTTTCTTAATGTCTTTCTTGATCAACTCCCTCCCATAAGGTAAATCACTTCCATAACTAAAATTGAATTTATCAATCTTTTTCCCACTAGGTATTATATGCAATGACCATGTGAAGATGATTAAGTGGTTTGGCGAAAAAGCTTTAGCGATATCTAGGACACTAGCACGATGATTAAGTGGTTCAGTGAAAGGGGTAGTCCTTGTAGTGTATTTTTATTAATTTGGGCGTTTTCTTAAAATCACACATATGTTAAATTGACATCATCTGGTGCTTGAACAAATACAAAGCTATCATTTATTTATTTTTTGGATAATTCTTAGGTCAAGTTGATTTATGACGTGTTACTTGAATAATTTATAATATGATTTTCTTGATCTTTTAGCTAGAAATAATCAGGATGGATATATCTAAACATGAATCTGGAGAACCCAGATGTAGGCGTGGTATGCAGTCACCTTCTTTTTGCTGTAACTGGAATGATGCTTTAATATATATGTATTTTGAGATATCTTTTTAATGCATGGACCATTTTCTTATAGGTTTAGCTCTTTTCACCCGATTCAAGTGAAAAGAACCTTGAGATTAATTAAAAGTAACTGGTTAGTTTGACCTAGAACTTTTTTGCAAAAGAAAGAACGAGTTTGTGGTTTGTACTTAATTGCTTGTATATTTATGGCATCTTTGCATAGATGTAGAAAATTTTTAATATGTGTAAAGTAATATTGTTTTCTTTTTTGCAAGCAGAGATTTAGAAGCTTCTTAATGCCCGTAAAACCACATGTGTAATTAAATTCTTGAAGAGAATTGATGGTTGCATGTATGCCATGAAATGCCATCAAAATAACTTCTTACATACATATTGGTTTTATCTATTTGCATAAAAACGGTTACGGTTTTAGTGCTTACTTTCGAAACAAGAAAATTACAAAAAAACTATTGCTACCTTCTGCAAAAGGGATGAAACTTAGCATTCCAAAAATTGTAATTTTCGAAATTTAAATGGGCATGGGTTCGTTTACCCTTTTAGTTTCATATCTTTTGTTATTATATTTAAGATATGAAATAAGAAATGTACCAGAAGAGATATTTAAATTCATATCATAGAGAGTTTAACATAAATAAATATATCTCTAGATGCTACATTAAGCCTCGTTCATTAACATAAATAAATCTATCTTTAGATTCTACATTAAGTCTCGTTATTGGTGTAGAACTTTGTATGCGGGAAATAATGCAAGTCGTTCTTATTTACAAGAAATTTTCTTTTAGACCATATGGTTGTTAAGTATTCTTGTTGTTAATACTTCAGGAGGCAATCAAATGCATATAACATTCCAAAAGAACTATATTGACTAGTGATAATGTAGATTATACACTTAGCATGAAAAATGCTAAGTGTATCATCATGTCTCTATCTATATGCTTTTGTTATATGATAGATTGATATTAAAAGAAGTGATTCCTCATTCAGACATGATTTATTCAATTTGATTGTTATGGTTGCCATTCCAATTTTAGTCAAGCCTACAATTTAGTGTTGTTGAGAAAGGAAAAGCAGGAAATCCAACACAATAATTGGAGTGGATCAATTTTCAAACTTTTAATTGCTTAGCAATTTTGGAATTTAGTAGTCAATATATGACCCAAATAAGGTCAAATCTATCGGTTATCATCTCAAAATTTTATTCTTAGTGCTTTGTTGGCATTAATAAACCAATTACAATCCGAGTATATATATATAGATTTTGTGTATTTGTCTCATGTTTCTATATGAAGTCGTTTGTGTTGCTTATGATGTTGCATAAAATTTCAATTGCTTTTTTAGATATATTAATTTCTATGATAAAGATTGAAATCTTTAAGTAGTCATTGTCAGTAAAGTTGTTTAGTGCTCCAATGAGATTCCTATTTTATCGATACATATTGCCTATTGTATTTAAAACTCATGAATTCATGTTCTAGCGTTTTGATTTTTAGGACCTCATATAACATCGGTTAAACATGAATTTATAAGTAGATGGAAAGGAATGTCACAAAAGCAATATATCTTTTCAAGGAACACACAATGTAGGTATTGGAATCTAGAAGTATGAAATGTATGAAGTTTACTTTAAAAATATAGGTCAAGATAGGGTTTGTGAAGGGTTTTTAGTGTGAATGATGGTTTTTGTGATGACGGGTGGCAATAGAATGACAGTGGGGCATAACAATAAAGATTTTAGAGGTCGTGTGGTTCCTAATGCTCATGTGATGTCAGAAGTTAAGAATATTGAATGAATTATGAAAGATATGCAGTCAAAAGCAGCTAAAATTGGTTTTATGGAGAATAAACCCAAGAAAGGTAAAAATATAGGGAAAATGGTAAAAAGGGAAAGGGAAGGAAGTAATGTGAAAACTTTGATATGATTGAGGTTTTGGAGTCTCTTTTGAAAGGTTGAGCTTGTGTGTACATGAGATGGTTGCAATTCTACTTTCAGAATAGTCGTTCACATCCAAATGAATAAAAAAGAATGTTAGTTTTGAAGCAACCAATTTTTCTATGGTCATATGGTAAGACTACACTTGCATTGTGAGGCGTCTCCCAATTTGTAAAGTTTGAACATCAACTCTGGACCGACAAGGTACTTTGCATTATCCTAATTATCTGCATTGGTATTTAAACTTATCATTAAAGAAAGCCCAAGTCTTCATTTGTAGAACTTTCTTTAAAAAGTTGTGTTAAATTTACACAATTCTTGTATATTAACATCACAATGTTTAAAGTATACTACTGTGACTTTGTAAACCTACTAATCATAACATCATCATTTATTTATTTTTTCTTATAATGTTCTACTTTCATATTTGGTTATTAAGACATTGTACTTTAAAACCCATCAGAATATAACATTCTACCATTATTTCGTTGTGGTATGTTTTAATTTCTTCTCCATTTATATTGCCTTTAAATATGGATTTTTATTTGTATTTTGTTGCTTCTTGTTTCATGTTTGAAACTCACATCCATTTATATGTTTATTATAACATCATACTCTCATTTCCTTCTATTATACCATTATAATTTCAATGTTATCCTCATGAAGGGCTATGTATATTGACATACCTACCAATTATAGCGTTGTACGTGTACTTTTTCTTCTTATTAAGATATCGTACTTTCAAAAGTCCGTCAAATTATAACATTCTACTTTTGTGAATTGTAAATCTTTGTTCAAAATATTGAGATATTTATTTTCTTGAAAATAACTATATTATAATATGCAACTTTTAATAGTTTATTGGTTTGAGATCATTTTATATAACTTTTTGAATAAATTATATATCATCAAACACGAATACAACTAAATTAGTATGATTCAACTTATAAGATAGAAAAAATTAGATTCTATACACAATTCATAATTATTGAACTGTTGCTAATGTCTTGCATAAACATCCTTTGATAGTTTTTTAAAACTTGTTACCGTTCCAATTTGTCCAATTAATTTCAAGTTCTCACGATCCGTAATAACAAAAGGGTCATATCTTTCAATAGGGAGTTATATTCGGTCACTCAAAGTCAAGTTAGTCGAGATTGTTGTATTTCAATAAAATGACTCAAAGCCAAGTTAGTCGAGATTGTTATATTTCAATAAAATGATTGATTTTGACTCTTTCATTGAGAGTATGTTTGCAAGCGTATTTTTGAAAGTTTTTAGAAAGGGAAAGCTTGATTTCGTATAAGAGTGTGAGTTTTTAAACTTTTGTTTAAAACAGAAAACTAGAATCCGAAACTACTTCAAATAGTTTTTATGAACTTTTGTTTATTTGCAGCCTTTGACTTTTAGTTCTAGTGTGATTTTGTATTTTTCAAAAGCTTTTAGTTTCTGGTTGCCATCTAGTTATCAAACACACCATGAATCAATAGATTCAATTCTTAAATGTGATTTGTTTTTTTAATTCAAAGAAAAGCTTTCGTGATCAATTAGATAACATTAACTAAATGATCATTTAAATTGTCCTAAAACGATAATACAAGAAAGATAACTAAAAGTTTATAATAAAGATATGGAACGTTGACAATACCACCTTCATTGGTTGATTCGGTCTCTCCTTTTGATCATCGTGTTGAGGACCATCAATAATATGGCTCCTACTTGTTAGAGAGACCACTCAAGTAGCAATTCATTCTATTAAAACACTCACAATTGGAGCAATTCAAAACCACCACAACGTCAATGAGGACCAAAACTACAACCACAAAAATTGTAAAGGAAAATAGAATCCTGATATTATTCTATTTCAAGAGTTCTTAATAAATGAACTTCCTGCAAGAGTGTAATCCTTTATGTCCTTCTGCTATTTAATTATACTTAATATTAATTGAGTTTCTTTAAAAATAAACTATGCTATCGAATATTAATGTCGTCAAATCTTTCTTGTCATAGCTAATATTACAAAATTGAGATCATTAATCTATATATTAATTGGCGTGCATCTCCGGTATTTTTTAGGAACTTTGTGTACGTTTTTTTTTCGGGTTGTGCCACGCGGGTTGGCGTGTGTAAATGGATCTTTCAACCCGGTCTATGTAGAGATGCCACCGCCTCTTTTCTATCGTCTTTGCCATTCATCGTCTCCACCGCTTCATCCAGTCTCCACCAATTCCTCCATTTAGCGTCCTAGGGTTTTCGTCGTCCTTACTCCGATTAACCACCGCCTCAGAGAGCACTTCGAACAGTTTTGAGCATCTCTATGATCCGTCCACCCTTTCTCTGATACTTGGTCTTTCGTTGCTCCACCACCTCTTCTCAAAAACCGACGGTGGCTGGTGTTGGTTCGGTGGTCACTTGGAGATTGTAGATGCGACCTCACTGTTGCAGTCTGCGTAGCTTCGCATCTTAAAATAACCAAGATGCAGTAAAAAACCCTAATCGTAAATCGTAAACCCTAATCGATGTCGGCAATAGAAGATAGGGAATCCGATGCCCCGGAGGAATTCACCGGTGAACAGGTTTTTCCAATCTTTTCTATATCCAAATAGATGAAGAAAATAATTACGATACAATTTAAAACGACGGAACGGAACTTTCAATTTGGCAGTTGTCGGCAAAGAGAAGAAGTCAGAGTGCAATGCGAGACAAATTGTCAGAGCATACGAATTTCAGTCGGATCATTACATCCAGAGGGGATTTAGATCCATTTGATGGTGAAGCTCTTTCTACAACAAAACAAAAAGCTTACGGTAACAAATCTTTGCCGTAAAATCAATTATTTTTATTGATTTTGTGTTCTTTTTCTTACTTCAACTTTTGCTTTCTAATTACTTTATGGACATGCTTTCTGGTTAATTTTAGGTAATAACTAATGCTCATTTATGCGATTGAAGATAGGGTATGAATTCGATTTTGTTGATCAGGTAATTGGTCTCCTTTGGTCATGTTTGTGTTTGGTGGAGTGGTGGAAAAATATTTCAAGGAGGGATTGACATTCGATGATATCCTGGAAAGTAGGCTGACATTTGCCATTCTGGAAGGACTCTCAAGTGCTGTTCTTCTATGTTCATAGGTAAATAATAAAATTTTCAAATGTTCATAATGATAATAATAATAACAATCCGGTTTATATAAATAATGCAAGCATGAATTACAGACTTCTTATCCATGTAGTGATGATGGTTCATTTGGCATGAAGGGTGAGGGAGAAGGTGAAGGGTATAATATTAATGTTCTATGGGAGAATGGTAAATGTGGTGATGCTGATTATATTGCTGTTTGGGACCATATATTGATCCCAGTTGCAAGAGAATTTAAACCTGATATAATTCTAATTTCAGCAGGATTTGATACAGGTTAGTTCTGACAATAAAAATATGTTTTTTTAAACATATATTTTCACAATGCTGTCTTATAAGTTTTGTATTTTTGAGCAGCCCTTGGTGAGCCTTTTTGAACCTACTGATGTCAAATAAGATGGTTTTATAAGCATCTTTGAAAGGTAAAAAATTGTTTGTTACTATATAAAAAACCGATTTTTAATCCTCTTAAGTATTTTGATTGTTATGGTGTTTTCAATATGCCACGTATTCATGCCCTGACCAATGCTATGGCATTTTCAATCGTGAATCAAGTTTTCAATTTTTATGTCAACAAAAGGGGGTTTTGAAATCTTTCGAGGTTTACGGAGATGTGACCAGATTTAATTCACTTGATTTGTGTGAAGTTTCAGTGTCGATTTTGATTTTGGGTTTTTTGTAGGTTTCAATGGTGTGAACACCGCAATCTCATAATCGCTTCCATATTGCCAACGGTTTTTGAATCGACCTTTTGAGATTCGTCGGCCTCAATAATCCCAACGGTGACACACGAGAATATCCCTGTTGGAGTGGTGGAGAGTCGGCTTCTTATGGAATCTCCATCCGTCGATAGGACATGTACTGGAAGAGTATTCTTATTACGTGACCCGGGTTACACCATAAAAGAACACGAACCCAGACTCAAAATTTCAAACCCAATAAAGTTGAAATTAAAGACTGAATCTGAAATTGAAGCCATTCAATAAACCATTAAGGTTGAAGAGTATAAATTATCACATTTCTTCCCTTTTCTTCTATGATTTAAGAAGCATCTTCAGAACTCTTATATTCTTCTTTTATGGCTTACTACTACAAATCATCTTCAAGTTTTTATGCCTCATTTCATTTTTTCAAAAAGGTATGAAGAAAACAAAAAGGTTTGCATAATGGCTTCTGTTTATTGATTTAACACACATTTCATTCGTTGCTTCTAGGTCTTCACTTGGGAATCTTTTCAGAAAACTATAAGGAACATTAAATTAGGATAGATGAGATGAAGGTGGTTTCATCTTCTTCTTTTTTAAACCTACTTCTCATAGATAATTATATGGTTTTGATTTCAAGATTTTAAATTTATCCAAACTAATAAGATGTTTTTCCTTATTGATTGATTAGATAATGTAGCTCAAACCAACTGTATTCGAGGCAATACAGGAAGAGGATAAGGCCATTAAAAATCCAACATCAAAGCAAACGTTTTCGAGTAATCAACTTTGTTATACATTTTTAGTAGGTAAGACGGCCACCGGTTACATTTTTATTTTGTACAAGCATGTTACAAATTTGATGGCAGTAATTATCAGTTATAGACATGCCACAAATTTAATGGCAAATTTCCTTTGATCTTGGTAAAAAGGTTACTTTTTATGGGATTATTGTTGCAGGGACACTCTTCATGGACAAAATCAAGCATCTTTGATGAATTATTTTCCAAAGTAAGTGGAATAAAGATTTCTTTCAAGTTTCAATTAATTGCGACCAAAACTACAAAAAAAAAAAAATAGACTTAAGGACCAAATTGTAATTTACTTAAATTTTTTTTTCTAAAACTGTTGTTTTTAGCAGTTTACTTTCATTAAGTTATTTATTATAGCAAATTACTTTCATTAATTTGTTTTTATAACAACTTACTTTCTCTTAAATGTTTATTATTGAATCTTACTTTCATTTAATTGTTTGTTATAGCAACTTACTTTCATTTAATTGTTTTTTATAGCAATTTACTAAATTGAAAAGGCATACAGGAGGCTTTTCATTCAGATAAAAATCCTGAACCACGTTGACTTTTTTGACCAATTGTCACGTGAGAATTTTGAAAAATATGGCCGTCCTGATGGCAGGCAGGTATCATTATCTTCTACTATTACTGTGCTGATTTATACCGTTTTCAAATTGGATGACAGGTTGGGTTTGTGGATTCGGGCAGAACTGGAATTCGAGCTTCCATTCCATTGTGTGTTTCATTGTGAAATGGACATGATTCCATTCCGTCAGATTTCTTTAAATTTTGTTTTTGATGAATTTCACCGTTCCTAGGGGTTGGTGGAAGGAATTCAGTTTGATTGTCATTTTCTTATAACTTTTTTTATTTATACCTTTTTTGACGGTTAATAAGGAAAAATATCAAAGTCAATGAAAGTACTTTCTAACTTCTTGCATTTAAGCGTTATTTATTTTAGAAAATTGCTATAATAAACAAATTAATGAAAGTATATCGCTATAATAAACAAACCAAAGAAAGTACGCTCTTTTTTTACATATATCCGGACCCGTGCTCCAGCATTTCGAACCCGTGCGGAGCACGGGGTCCCACTCGTTAATATATAATATGCGTCCAGAAAGGAATATTTTTCATATTTAGAAATCAGCTTGATAATGTTTTATTACATAGTTCACCTATACAATTTAACTCAAAAATATTTCCAAATATATATTTAAATTGATATTTGTGTATTTGATGTTGGATAGAGTTGTTTCTATCCATTAACTTGTAATTCTATGACCACCTAACTACTTTGTATGTAAAAGTTTTAAAAAGCAAACACAATAACATATGACATAATGAACGATTTAGATAAATTTATATCAATTTTACAACGAAATATAGCAGTTATAATTTTTTTTATTTACTATTTTAACAAGTATGATAACAAGGTCATCACCAAATTGCCAGGATGATAACTAGGAACTCATTTGTTAATTACTTTTTGTCGTTTTTCCGTCTATTTAAATATTACTTTTTGTTAAGATGATACAAATAGCAATACTTCATTTTTAGGAGAATTCGAGATTTGAAACACCATGTCACCATCAATCAACCCTTGATGTTTGTCATATATTATTGTTAACATTTTACAAATGATTTTTGTTTTTCAATGAACTCTACATGCATTCCAAGAAAATTAAAAATATAAGTTAACATAAATCATTGACTTTTGCAAAGAACAGCCCATATATATCTATTTTAAATTAGAGGACTTATTTATATTTCAAAATTTTAGATGGGGTTGCTATTAATAGAGAGAATATCGAAAAACTACTTAACAATTGTAAATCAGGCTGCACGGTATGATATACTATATCGCCGGTATAGCTGACGTGTCAAGGGAATGTCGTTGGCATCATCGACCCGTGATGTCGGCATAGATCTTCATCACAATGCCATATTAACTATAAACGCCCTACGAGACGAAAATAGTTCATTGTTGAACTCAGTGTAGTATACAATATCAAAATCCCGATATTAATATGTTATGAAAATGTTGGTACTTTAATACCTACACAAGAAAGGAGTGACATTATTAGTAAATAGTTTTTCATTTTTTGATTATTGATATTGCCAGAGCAAGTGAAGTGTGTGTTCCAAAAATTCATACAATTAAAATGCATTACACTAAAATCTTAGTTTGATTTGTAACATAATTATATATATATATATATATATATATATATATATATATATATATATATATATATATATATATATATATATATATATATATATATATATATATATATATAAAGAACCAAACATAAATGAATTTAACCGAACGAACATAGACAAACGTCTTTCCACCGAACGATTCACAAACGTTTCATTGGACGACCAATTCATTTACAATGCTAGTTATAGGTTAGCGTTTCTCTGTCATGCGTCGACCATAACGATTTACTTTCGAGTTTATTTTAAGAGGACAAGGTAAAAAAGAGCTAAAATATAAATGAAAATATGTGTTTTGTGTTTTGATTTTTCGAGAAAAAAAGGAAGAAGGAAAAATAAGCTACAAAACCTAACAGAAGGAAAGTAAATATGGATAAATAACATTTTCCTCAAGAGCATTTCTTTCCAACAAAGAACATAAATGTATAATATATTGATTTTCTTACTTTGCCTTCTAACTTGAAAACATTTATTAAAAAACTCAATTAATTATCTCTATTTTCATTTCAACAACACAATTAGTTATTTCTATTTTCCTTTCAATTTCTTTCATTTATATCCAGTTTTTTTTTACCTCTCCTTCCCCTCCATTCATTAAAAAACTCAACAACTATGTGTAATGGTACTTCCATAAACAAATGTGTGATGACTGAAGTTAAAGGGGGTGATTTTGTAAATTCTAAAAGGAGAAGTCCTGAAGTGTTGGTATTAAGTGTGCCGTGGCGTATGGGCGGTTTTGGGTAGGTCCAAAGTTTGCCTAAATTTTTTGAGCCACGACGGGTTTACTTCAGTGCTAGGTCAATCCAACAAAGCGCGTTTACGAGACAAGGTCCACAATACAAATTGACCAAACTACCCCCTCATGAGACACTTTCTTTCGTACAAATTGACCAAACTCGCCCTTTTTATATGTGGTGTTATTTCTATAAAATAGTAGATGTAACAATTACGCTGTATTATCATTTAAGAATATTAAAAAAGGATTTAAGTGGCTACGGCTCATCCATTTTATGCGTACATTTGAGGGTCACAGTATTTTTCAATGATTATAACAGATTGTTAAATCACACTTATAAATTGTTAAGCGATATGAGCCAACGATTAACAGAGGGTAAAATATTTATTAGTGTAATCAATTATTTGATTTGTTCATGTTTAGTCATTTTTTTTCATGTTTTATTTTCCATTAAACTATTTATTTTGTTCATGATACATATATATGACCTCGAATAGCAGGATACAGCCTAATTGATATCTACGTGACAAATATGTGGCATCTACGCGACTTTAGTGGGTAGTGGAAATGACTTATAAATGTAACCAACTATTTGCCTTATTCACGTTTGATCACATTCCTTTTTTATTCGTGATTTATTTGCCATTAAATTATTTATATTGTTCAACCTAAATCATTATAACTGACAATAACAAGTAGTGTCAGTTTAATCACTTAATATCATAATACAAGTATTACGTGTAGCAATGTTCTCACCCCTGAAATTTGTATCCTATCACATTATACAGACACACAACGAGGAAGTATATAATGCCTATAATACATATCTTCCCATTGAAAATTGTCACTTAATCACTTTATAGCAAACTACAAAATACCGATAAATCTGTAAAATATGAATGACAAATTGATAAATCAAACGAATCATTAAGCATGCTACACGACCGAGTCCAAAAATAAAAAAACCCAAGTGTTTTCTTAAAAGGGAAAATGAGGTATAAGGGTGATGATACACGTAATCAACCCACGTAATAGTTGTATTACGACATTAAGTGATTAAACCGACACTACTTGTTATTGCCGGTCATAAGGATTTAGGTTGAACAATATAAATAGTTTAATGACAAATAAAGCACGAATAAAAAAGGAAAGTGATCAAATGTGAACAAATCAAATGGATGCTTACCCTTAGGCTGGACGGAGTAACCCTCGCCAAGAGGGTCGCCAAACCTCTTGGCGAGTCGCCAATACCACAACCGATCCATTCGCCAACCGCCTCGCCATCCTCCATCGCCAGCCTATTGGCGAGATGCCAACGGCCAAAATGGCTGTGAGTTTTTCAATATCCATTAAAAAAAAATCTCCTTGGCCATTGGCCACCACTGCCTACAAAATGGCCAATGGCTGCCAACCCACAAAAACTTGTTAGTCATTCGTTGGCCATTGGCCACCACTCCGTGTAGCCTTATAAGTCATTTTCCCTACCCTTAAAAGTCATATAGATGCCACCTATTTGCCACGTAGATGTCAATTAGGTTATAACCTGCTATCCAGGTCATAAGGATGTATACTGAACAAAATAGATAGTTTAATGACAAAAAACACGAAAAAAGTGACTAAACGTAAATAAATCAAATAGTTGGTTACCTTAATAAGTCATTTTCCCTTAATAAATCTACAATCATATCTTCAGGTTTTATAAAATAAAAGACAACTTATGATTGCTATATATATAAGATCTTATATGCTAATTTAATCCTAATATGACACAACGGTTTGCTTAAAAACAATATAATTCCAACTCATAATGCTTGGTGAACATAAAATATAAAGACGTTGTCAAACAAGGGTTTAGACGTTTAGTAATCGGTTTATCAATTTGGAATAAACAAATAACTTATAGGAAATGGTAAACTCCAGCACCAAGGTCAATTTCGTCAATTCCAACAAATATTCCGTATCAAATTCCATGTATATATACCACCATTAGATAACATTTCATCCAAATGTATGTATATTCATGGTGTAATTTACAGGAAAGAGAGAGTTAGAAGACAAAGACGATCCGGTCACCCGTTTACTCAGAAAGAAAGACTATTGATTCTCAATTCTGCTTTGTTTTTTTGTATAAATTTGCGAAGTCATCTCTTCAATTGGATCGCAGCAATCTAGGGTTATCTAATCCCGATTCTTCTTGCCCTCAATGATCAAAATACCCCATTTTTTTTGGTTGTTGCCTGATTCGAAATCGTGAGAGGGATAAGGCGTGTGTAGAATTGGATTGTAAGTTGATTCGGCGGTGATATATTTGTATAATCGATTGGAAATTCAGGCTTCGAAATGGCGTTTCATTTATCAAAGTTCCTCGATAAAGTTTATTTGATGGCAGAAGGGGGATCTCGCTACTGTTCAAAAAAATCCGATGATATCTGCGGCGATGTTTGCGATGAGGTAATTCTACAAGTTTATTAAATTCGTTTTACGTTCATAGCAATTCAGGAATCCTCGATTTGCCGATCGCATTGCGATTTTAGGTATAATCGATTTCTTCTTGTTTGCAGAAAGAATTAACGTTGTTGAAACTAGAATTAAAAATTAAAAAGCCTTTTTAGCTGTCAATTTAAAAATTAGGTTTCGAGACTCTTTTAGTTTTATAATGTAAAAAAGTTGTCTTTTTCCACCTTTTAACGTGTGGAGGTTGGGGTCTCGATTGTTGAAATTCGTAATTGAAAATTCATTCTCTCTCCTCCGTTCAGTTTTGCCCCAAATTCTGTAAGCTAAATGATCATGGATTTGATATTGCTTTCACTCATTGTTCTTCATATGCTTCTGTTTTATGCTTACGATTAACGTAAATGTGGTATTTGGTTTGCAGGATTCTGCGATATCTTCAACCATGTCAAGAGTTCGTTGCATTCTACGCGGATTAGATCTGAAAACCCTAATATTTGTCTTCGTTTTGGTACCAACCGTCATCTTCGGATTGTACGTTCACGGTCAAAAAATCTCCTACTTCTTGCGTCCACTATGGGAATCACCACCAAAACCATTTCACGAAATCCCTCATTACTATCACGAAAACGTATCAATGGAGAATCTCTGCAAGCTTCACGGATGGAAAACCCGCGAGTTTCCAAGGCGCGTATTCGACGCCGTCTTATTCAGCAACGAAGTCGACCTCCTCACAATACGATGGCACGAATTATACCCTTACGTTACAGAATTCGTCCTCCTCGAATCAAACTCCACCTTCACCGGCTTACCTAAACCCCTAGTGTTTGCCGGCCACCGTGAACAGTTCAAATTTGTAGAACCGAGGTTAACCTACGGAATGATTCCGGGAAGATTTCACAAAAAGGAAAACCCGTTCGTTGAAGAGGCGTATCAACGAGTGGTGCTCGATTATCTACTAAAAAAAGCCGGGATTGAAGACGACGATTTGCTAATCATGTCAGATGTCGACGAAATTCCAAGTCGACACACCATCAATCTTCTAAGATGGTGTGACGACATACCTCCTGTTCTTCATCTCCGTCTGAAAAACTACTTGTATTCATTCGAGTTTTTTTCAGATAACAACAGCTGGCGGGCATCTGCTCACAGATACAAATCCGGTACAACAACATACGCTCATTTCCGTCAATCTGACGTGATATTAGCAGATGCAGGTTGGCACTGTAGCTTTTGTTTCCGCCACATCAGCGAGTTCATCTTCAAGATGAAAGCCTACAGCCATTTCGACAGAGTAAGGTTCAAGAAGTTTTTGAACCCGGATCGGGTCCAGAAAGTGATATGCAAAGGGGCGGATCTTTTTGACATGTTACCAGAAGAGTATACTTTTAAGGAAATTATCGGGAAAATGGGACCCATTCCACATTCTTATTCTGCAGTTCATCTTCCTGCACATCTTCTTGAAAAAGCGAGTGATTACAGGTTTTTGTTACCTGGGAACTGTTTGAGAGAAAGTGGTTGAAACTTGGATGATTATATGTTTTTTATTTTTAAATGGTTATAGAGTTAGATGAGTTGATGATGTATGTATATAGAGACTCTCTTCTCCATTTATTTGTTAGTTGAGGGTGGTTTAATGGCGTGTTTGTTTATTAACGGCTATTATTGATGTACGCCTCCCTCTTGATATATTAGGAAATTTTGAATTTATTTGATATTTTTATTCAATCAGCGTTTTGATCTTGAAGGGTTTTTGGTTCTTTGGATCTTGATTTTTAAAAGTGTTTGTGAATTGTGAATGACAAGTGTGACGGTGGAATCAAGAAAAGAACATTGAAAGAGTTGATGACAGCATGATTCTTGGATTGTTGTTGGAGAATTATGCGAAAAGAATGAAGAGTTTGATGAGTATGTGTGTTTTGAGGTTGGCGTGTCTTGATTCTTGTTGCAGCTGGTTTTGGAGTTTTTTATTTTATTTTATTTTTTATTTTTATTTTTTAAATTTAATAATTGTTATTCTTGCCAAATGGAGTCATAGCAACTAGTTTGGATTGTAAAATTGTGATGTAACTCAACAACTAAAATATATAACTAGCTGCTAATTAAACCAAGATCTAAAATACCACAATACGTCACATTCAAAAACATTTTAAATGAGGTACTATAGACTAATATGACCCAAATTGAAACATACACACTATTATATACTTCCTAGTCTTCGGTAACCCGTAGTTTCTTTTTAGCTTACATGACATATACTTCGAAAGGAACGTCAGGCTTCACTTATAAGAGCATCCACAATAAATAAATAAAAAGCTAATTGTTTTTTTACTATAGAATAACTTTTTCGATATGCTTTATATTTTGATTGTTTGTATGTTCTCTAAATACAATTGGTTAAAAAGATAAGAGACCTCCATAATAACTAAAAAACTTTTTGTAAGAGCTTCTTAATTAACAAGTTCATTGAGAAACTTTTGAATTGAAAAAACTCTCACTATAGCTTTTCCATTTTTAAGAGTTTTTTAAATTTAAAAATCTCTTATTGTAGATGCTCTAATGAAACATAGTTTTACAAAACGTCAAAATCATTAGGGTGCGGGAACCCTTGTTTGGAACTCTTTCAACCCACTTGTCACATAAGCGCCACATCTATTCCTTCTCATCTTAATTCTTACTTCTATATTTCCCGACCTACAACATAACCCATATTTCACAACTCACATAATTTTGTTTAGATAATTGTAAAATCTTAAAATTAAATAAATAAAACCAAAATAGAAGTAACATTTCATTTAAGAAAACACACTATTACACACCGAAATTCAAATCCTAAAAACAATAATTAACATTATAAAAACGAAATTAAAATATTAAAAAAAAATCAAAAACTCTCAACCATGAATCAGTGCTAGTTCCCACTTGCGAGCGAGAACTGCATTCAACTGTTATCCAATCAAATGCTCATGCAGCTAGAGAAAGAACTATAAATATTTTTTAAAACGTCTTACTTTGATCGTCTATAACTCCTCCGTTTAGATTAGTGCTTTTTTCGCTTGTGAGTGAGAACTGCATTCTACTGTCATCTAATCAAATGCTCATGCAGCTGGAGAAAGAACTATAAATCCTTTTTGAAACGTCTTGCTTTGATCGTCTGTAACTCCTCCTTTTATATTAGTGCTTTTTTCTTCGACCACTCCTCCGGTAAACGCAATTTCATTTGGTAGCTTACTTAAATTCCACACCTTTCTCATTAGTTTTGACGAGATAACCAATTTATTGATGATGGTTCTGATTTCATCATATGATGGGCATCTGTCTACCGCTCTTTTCCCTTTTCGTTATCGCAGATGTGGTGGTGGATGTGGTGTACATGTTAGAGTCAGATATTTTGCTCCTTTTTTTATAAATGATTTGGAGGGGGGCGGGGTGGTTACCCATTTCTTTAACCCGCAAGCCATTTGGCATGGGTTTTTAGAATTTTACATGCGGCCAAATGTGAAAAACGTTTATGGTTGAGTTTGTGAAACTCATTATGTGTTGACTGTAAACATTGACATCCGCTCTCCTGCTAGCACGCATGTTGCACTTGTTGTAGATGTTGTTTAACGTGTTGACTTTCCCGTACGTATCCTTCCATTTTGAGTTTACCTAATGCCTTGTATGATTGCTACCGTGAAGTTGCGTCTTGAAATGCGTCAGTACTAGCTCCCAAAACAACTCGACTTGTTGATAATTTCCACGTTCCCCGTCTTTTGAAATACTGATATATACCTTTCCCAATGCCACGTCTTCTCTTTCGGTCGATGGTTGTTGGTAAAAGTTATTCATTAGGTTGTGGTTTTTTTGGGGTTTCGGTTCGTTGTTTAGATTTTGAGAAGGGGGTTCGGTTTCGTCACTTGATTCGTCGTTTTGATTTCCGGGTTCACGAAAATGCATTGTATCGAGAATGTAATATCGAGATACATTTTGTTGGAAGAGACTATAACCTGAAGAGAGGGGGGGGGGTAATCTTGAACCGATGCAAATTAGTCATACGCTTGTCAGTGGTCTTGATATAATCGTCATTTCTTGTTGTTGGTGTTGATATTGTTGATATCTGTGAAAAATGAGCATTTGAGTTTCGAGAATTAACGAACTGTTATCGCCTTGATGGTTTCTTCTTTGAGAAGAAGTTTTTTTTTTCGTTTTGGATTTGTCACGACTAAAATCCATTTGAAATTGAAGAGGAAAAATGTTTGAATATGATTAGAGAGAGAGTGTGTGTGTGTGTTTGAATATGTTAAAAAGAATGTAGAAGAGTTGTGTGGTTTTTAAATGGTTGAAGGTTGTATTTATAATGGTAAAATAAATAAATAATTTTTTTTAAATATATAATCGTTCAATGGCTAATGTGTGGGATAGAGCATATCATAAAACCGCCCAGCCTTCTCTTGTTGAACCCACAGCCAACAAAACCATGATACATTGCACCACCATTTTATTACATGACTTCATGCACCCTTATATTTCTCAAAATTAATTTTGTTTTATAAAGAATAATGTTATCGAATTACACAGCCAACAAAACCATGATACATTGCACCACCATTTTATTACATGACTTCATGCACCCTTATATTTCTAAAAATTAATTTTATTTTATAAAGAATAATGTTATCGAATTAGAATTTAAAAGTGTTGCGAAGATCATTATGTTTGTCAAAATTAATTATTGTGTCAATTTTAATAATAATAATTTTTTTTAACATGCTTAAAAATTTTGATCAGTTATTATAACAATCATTTGAAATAAGATCATTTCAATAAAATTTTTGAAATTGATTAAGCGGAGTGGTTGCCTATGAAACCATCGTCATCGGCTGCCACATAGGCACCACGTAGGATGCCTACGAAAATACATTTTGATGCCTACAATGAAGGGTGGATACCACCATCATTTTTATTATTTTTAGATTTAATATTAAATTAAAAGAAGAGAGAGATAGAGAGAATAAAGGAAGAGAGAGAAAAGAGAGAAGGAAAAGTCATCGGCATTCCTATGTAGATGGCCAATGCCTATGGCCGATGCCTCCATCGCGGAATGGTGATGCCGGTGGCATCAATGTGCCATGTAGATGCCATTGAGAAAAATATGCACCATTTCGTTTAGTTCAATAACAATTTTCCAGCTTATATCGATTCAACAAAACCCAACCTGCAACTCACTGTTTCACCACCTAAAAGACCAGTTCTCGACATTCCCCAACCTGTTCCGAGCTCCGGTAAACCTCCGCAGCAAACCCCAAACGTCCTTCACCCAAATCTGTAACCGTTTCGTGCCACTCAGCCCACTGATTTGACTCGGTGAGTCAAGCCTGTAGATGGTTACTTATGAATTATGATCCAGCATCACAGAGATCGAGTAGTATGTCATCTACTCCCACCTCCGATTCAAAGGAACGAAGACTGGTCCGATTATTGCATTGTTGTCTGTTCATCTGCATTCTTCTCCACATCCTCGTCTTCTGTCTCTCGGTTTGCTATTAGTTTGATTTTTCCTTTTGATTGCCTCAGTGATATCTTCTGTTAGATTGTGTTTTTCCTGCTTTGCAATTCTTTTGTGATTTCCCTTCACAGGTAGCGTAAAGCAGTTCCTAATGACTCTGCGGTTTCTGTTTGTTTCCCCTCCATGTGTTTGATAAAATGCCAGAGTCAAATTTTCTTTTGCTGGAGCTTTATTTTTGGTACATCAGTCCTGGTTCTTTGTTTATTTCTTGGATGATGTAACTTGGGTGCTGGGGCTATTCTCCTTCTGTAGAACCCAACATTGTGTTGGTGTCCTTTGTTTTCTTTTTCCTATATTTATTTCAGCCCCCATGTTATTGCTTCATCTCGAGGCATGGCTTCTTCTTCTTCTTCTATTGTTTTTGATAGTTTTTGTCTGTGCCCGTTTAGAAGTTTCCATTGTTGCCGGATAGGTGAAGGGGGTAATAAAGGAAAGTCCCGTATGATTTCTCACCTTAAAAGTCAACATCTTTTAAATGATGACCGCAAACGGGTCTTGCGTGACGCTTTGTCAACGGATCATGGTTTATTTATGGAGGTGGAAAAAACGTTGTTGTCTCTCGGCCAATGGTTGTGTGGGGATTGTATGTCTCTGCATGCGGTTAGTCGGCCATGTCATCATCCGAATTGTCTTGTTCGTTTTATTAAAGGGGACATTAGTGCGACCACACACATTGTCGGTATTGTTAAGCCGGATGCTCAGAATAATGTGCCTAATGTTTCAGAGGAATGGGTTATGGATGTTGAGCTTCTTGACCGTGTCTTTAAAACGCCTATCACTACAGTCAAAAGTATCCCTCACAGTTGTCGTTTAGCTTTCTCACAGGCTTTTAAATCAGCAATTTACAAGGTGATTGCCCAGCCCAACTCTGTTGATGCCTGGGTTAGGTTGTTCCTTCTACCGCGTTGCACGCTGCAGGTGTTTAGGCCCAACAACAGACAAGAAAGCAGATCTGGGAACAGAAACTCCATTCAAAAAAGTTGCATCTTGAAGTCCTTGGCTACATGGGGGAAAGAGCACGGTGTCCCCACCATTTTAAACAACATTTTCGACAACTACGGGGGTGGGCACATGAGCCAGGGCGGGGACAACACACGGCCTAACACAACGGCTAAGACCAACATTAGACAATGTCTCCGTAAAGTTGCAGATGGTCATTTTACTGCCGCAGTTAAAGTTTTATGCTCCTATGGTGTTGCGCCTTACAATGGTGATACCATTAAAGCCTTAGAGGATAAGTATCCTCTGAAACCACCCCCTTCTATGCCGGGCTCCTTTTACTCTGAACCTCCCCTTGTAGCCGATTTCGAAAGTGTTCTTGGTTGCATTAAATCTTTCCCTAAAGGGACTTCTTGTGGTAGAGATGGCTTGAGGGCCCAACATATTTTAGATGCCCTATGCGGAGAGGGTTCAGCTTTAGCTACAGATCTCATACGGGCCATAACCTCAGTTGTTAATTTATGGTTAGGGGAAGATGTCCATCTGTTTTGGCAGAGTTTGTTGCTTCTGCACCTCTAACGCCTCTTATTAAACCAGACAACGGGATCCGGCCAATTGCAGTTGGTACTATATGGAGGCGGTTGGTTTCGAAGGTGGCTATGAAGGGAGTTGGGAAAGATATGGTTAAATACCTTAACGATTTTCAATTTGGGGTCGGCGTGTCCAGGGGTGCTGAGGCTGTTTTGCATTGTGCCAATCGGGTGTTGTGTAAACACCACGATAATGGGTCCCTTACCCTGCTTGCGGTGGATTTCTCGAATGCTTTTAACATGGTGGATAGATCCGTCTTACTCCGCGAGGTTAGAAGGATGTGCCCTTCTATTTCCTTGTGGGTCGATTTCTTATATGGGAGGGCATCCAGGCTTTACATAGGTGACACGCATATATGGTCCACCTCTGGGGTTCAACAAGGTGATCCATTGGGACCCCTTCTTTTTGCCCTTGTTTTACACCCTCTCGTGCATAAAATTCGAGACAATTGCAAGCTACTGCTACATGCTTGGTATTTAGATGATGGGACCGTTATTGGAGACTTCGATGAGGTGGCGAATGTGTTAAACATTATTCAGGAGTATGGTCCAGGGTTGGGTCTGGAGTTGAATATTAAGAAAACTGAGATTTTTTGGCCCTCTTGTGATGGGAGGAAAGTTCGTGACGGCTGTTTCCCAGCAGATATTGGTAGACCTTCTTTGGGAGTAAAGCTCCTTGGGGGGGCTGTTAGCAGAGACGCTGGGTTCATTAGTGGGCTCGCCTTGAAGAGAGCTGTCAAGGCTGTTGATTTGATGGGCCTTCTTCCCCAACTTTGTGACCCGCAAAGTCAACTCCTTTTGCTACGTTCTCTTCAAGGCGAGCCCACTAATGAACCCAGCGTCTCTGCTAACAGATATTGGTAGACCTTACCGGGGTTTCCCCTCTTGTGAACTTGAGGAGTGGAGGTTTCACAGGGAGGCAAGCGGCTTTAAAAGCAGCTGCATGCAAAGTGGATAAACACGATAAGGCATGTCGTGAAAATCAACATGTGTTTATCCCTTTCGCTTTTGATACCTTTGGTTTTCTCGCACCTGAAGCTGTGGAGCTACTCAACAGAGTTCAACGGGTTATGCAGAGTACCATCATGTCCCTTAGATCTTTGGATTTTGTTTTTAAGCGTATCAGCTTTGCCATTCAAAAAGGGCTAGCGGCGCAGCTTGTTGCCCGTTTGCCCAACGTCTTTATGTAATACGTTTTGTATTGTGTTCTTAGAGTTACCATATTCATTATTCTTTTGGTAACTGATTTTTAAATCCAATAATCAAATCAGAAATGGAGTGAAAATACGTTATAATTTAATTGCACCGTGTAAAAAAAACAATGATTACAAGTCAAGATACAATTGTCATATAATTTGAATGAATCAAACCTTGTTAATTATAGACACTAGAAATCCTGATTAAGAAAAGATATTTTTATGTTTCTTCAAGTCAAGTCATTAGTACCAAAAATCAACAATCAACAATTACAAGGAGTTGAATATATAAGATTATGAAGTGTCACTTAAGTTATCGCTAATCCCAAATAACCCCATGCCCAAATCTTTACACATAATATAATGCAACTCACCAATTAATAACTAGCTCGCTATTTACATTCCCCTTTCATGTTGGGAGAAACACACCTAAATATACATACATTACAAGAATTATCTATATATACATATACATATCCAGTTTAAATATTTGTTACCAGTTCATAACAACAATCCAGAATCCGACCATTATGCAGCCTGAGCAGGGCCATCAGGCGAAGAAGAAAAAGACGGAAGCCAAATTTCCACACGAGTCCCTCCAGCTCCAAGTGCCGCCTCTATACACCGAGGCGATATCACTCTAAGGACACAACCGTAATTTTCCAATATCTCCCGGGCCACAGTCAACCCCGCCACAAAATTCCAGGTCATGTTGTCTTCCACCATACCCTCCGATAAAAGATCCGCCCCAAATGGAGTCAACGAATGCATCTGTGTCTACAAAACCAAATTACACGTTACAACCAATAACCAGTAACCGGTAACTAGATACAAGCATACCATGTAGTGCATATCGGGTCCATCGTCGTCAATAATGATAAGGGCACCGCCAGCTGGCGCTTTGGTAGATGCGATCTCAACCATTCCTCCAACATTTGTACGCAATAAAGCACCCTCGATTAAATTGCTTAAAGCTTGGCGAAGAGCGGGCTCTTCAACAGCAACCTCCAAAGATGGAGGAAGTTGACATATTTGAATCACACGTTGCTGCTTATGAGCAAGTGGTTCGAGTGCATCCGCCAGGTCAGCGAGTACATCAGAAGCATTGCACGGCCTTTTTCACACGTAACCAAAATATTAATATTTTGTTTATCAAAATTAATCATCAAATGTCAAAAGGCTAGTGGAAACCGTACCTTATGTTTTGATGTAACAAGGGTGAAAGAGTCAGGGGCGGCATTGGCATTTCCAAATCACCGGATTTTGAAGAGAGAGAAAATGGTCCACCATGATCGTGTGAGAAGACATTGGATAACTGAGTCCTCACTGACTCGCGAGTTGACTCGTCTATTTTCATTAGGTTTTCTTCGTTGTAGCGGACAATATTAGTCTGAAAGAAATCAGAAACTATTACTATCACAATTATTAAGTTATTATTATTCTATCATACCTTTGTCATATGAACAGCATCTTGGAGTTGTTGAAGTGTCTCTCTCATGCGATCGCCTAGTACCATCATGTCTTCAACAATATCATAAGAAATCTGTAACAAAATATTCAAGTAATCATAATGTTATCTTCACATAAAACTTAGAGAGACGATTAAAGGTTTGGCACACACCTCGTTTTTCTTCATATTGACTGATAACATTTTGCTTAAAGTACGAATGCTAGAAAGTGGACCACGAATCTGTACATAGACAGACAGCTAATCATAATATTGTCCAAGAAGTTTTATGTTCAGAATTTGAAGGGGAAAGAATCTTACTTGCTCAACCAAATTACTCATTCTAACATTGTTTTGCCATGAAGATTGTTGAAGTAACATTGCTTTCTATGGAAGAACATAAGCAAATCACTTATTGTAGGAGGTTTTTGGGATTAGTAAAAGATTATCGGTCATTTACCTGGTCCATAACATATGCCATAGCAACAGAGCGGGAGATGTTTATTGCATTTAATCTCTGTTCAGTAGAAAAGTTGTGCATTTCCAATGTTTGATCTACAAAACTTTGGAGTTCCCATGATTTTGGAATTGCATATGGGTAATAAGATTTCTCAGGGGATGAACCTTGTTTTACATCGTCTTCTTCCTTCTGTATTTCCAGTTTAGGAAGTTCAGCAACCAAAAAGCCCACAACGAATGGATGCTTCACCATAGGGAAAACCAAAGCTCTTGATTTGGGAATGAATTCTGCCTACAATTTACATTAATATCTATCCTAATTTGAACAAATTGAACAAAGAACAATCAGAAACAAAAAAAAAAAAAAAGCTATATCCTATTTTCTAGTAAACATATAGATTGCATGAAAAGCGTACCTGCTGTTTCAAAAGAGAAGCTTCTGCTGCCCTTAATCCTGTTGCGATACTAAAATTGCCAATTACTATTACAACATCGGTCACATTCCTTCCAGGATAAACAGTAACTCGACGCAACTCTAGTCTGTCCATAACATAACTACCAGCAGGTCTCACATAGACCTGAAGATTCATGGCATATTGATCAGATTTCAAACTATCATTCAACACCATATTAGTAACTAAGACGCTCCTCAAGGTTAAGATCGATCTTCAAAAAAATTAGGAACAGTATCATGTCTATCTAAATGTTGAAGCTATTGATGTGCGATAACACTCGATTGTACAGAGTAAAGCTTATAAACTTACCGATAGAAGAGCGTCGGGATCCACGATACGACGAAAGAGATCCAACTGTTCCATACAAAGCGACTGAAAATCGGAGCTCGGGAGCACGAGTCCTTTGTTCTTCCCGTCTTGCTCAATCCTCTGCACGAATTCCACCGGAGATGTTGACGCCTTACGAATAGCAGCAGCCACAGCGGAGGCAGAGGATATCATGACTACATCATCTTCACATGTGTTGGTATTACCGTTATTATTATTACTACTACTCACTTGACGAAGAGCAGCAACGCTGTTAAGATTGCTACAGTGGCCAGTAGTCGCTGTTGTGGCTGATCTGTAAACAACCTGACGACGGATATGTTTATGCTGATAATGATGAAATTGAGGAGCAATTGAGGAGAGGATCATCGCTCTCAGACCTCCGGCAGCTATCGCACAGTAGAGAGTGAGCGACGCTGTGACTTACGGCAGTGGTAGGCGATTTGCCCAAATTGGATAGAGCGTAGCAATTTGTAAAATGCTAGTTTCATATTCAAGCCCCTACAGCTTTAGAAACTACTGATAGGTGCCTTACATTTATATGGGCTAATAAAAGGTTCATTATTTCATCAACCGTCGGAGATTGGTCTTAGATCTAAAACCAAAAGATAATCACCAACATAATAATAGATTTTTTTTGATAGAGTTTTCTTATAAAAAAAATTTAAAATAAAAAATATTATTATATTTTTTACAATATAAGAGCGCTTTCTATTTACTTATTTAGGAGATATACTAATTTTGTTTTTATGATTTATTATAATTTGTATATTTAAAATTGGTTAAAATAACATATGATACTCATTAACATAATTGAAAACACACATAAAAGCTTGTAAATTACTAACTTCTTGAAAAGCCTCAATGGAATGAATTATTCATAAAGGATTCTCATCTCTTTTATTTTATTTTGTTAATTTTAATTGTTTAGCTAGAAATCTTTTTATTCCATCATGAAATTGCATGAAAGTTTTGCAAAGTTATCTATTTTTGCTACCTATATTTTATTAAATTATATTTTTTATTAATAGTTCATTGCTTCAATTGAACTACATTTTTTATATTTTGATAATAAGTTTATTAATTAAAATTAAAATAATCTATAAACTAGAGTTCAAACTTCAAACTATATATTTTATCTCGTTTGATGTAAAAAAAAAAGTTATATAAATTTTTTCTATCGGGCCAACAAATGTACATTCCATTCAACTCTTAATGTATTATATTGCATCCAACCACAGAGGCGTTTGTGCTGATACAATTTATCTTTGATCTCATTTCCTATTGCAAGCCATCTGTAATGGCATCGGTGGATCAGAAAATGACCCGTTTACAATATGATCAAAAGCCCATTTATTCGCTGCTTCTGTATAATGTATTCCATCCCATATAATCATAACCGAAGGATCTTTACAAGATTTCCCCACCAAGATCTCTTTCCCGTTTTCCATAACCTTTCCCCCACATCCAACCTGTGTGTTATAGTTGTACTTTCCACCATAGCCGCAACAAGCTTTAAGCGGATGCTCAAACCCTACATTTTCAACAAACATACAACTATAAAAAATAAAAACAAAACACAAAACCTTTTGTCGGTAAGTTTGAAATTTTTACCATTTTTGCTTGCTTGACTAATGAGTGTGTATCTAGCTTTATAGATATCAACGTAGGTGATCGCAGCCTCAGAAAGTTCCTCACGTATTTGGTCCACAACATCTTTTAATTTACGGTTAAAGAATTTGGCTAATTCGTTGTACGGATTAGCACACCCGGTTTTATCCATTTGTCGGGCCGTGATTGGTAAATGTTCCAACACGTATGGTAGACACCCAATTGGGCCAGTATTGTGTATCCAAAAAGATCTTCCTCCTTTATCGTATACAGTCTATGAGGCAACAAAACCGAACAAAAAAACACAGATTATTTTAGACACAAACCTTTTACGTCATTTAAATATAAAGCGTTATAATTAAAAAACCCTTACCTTAACTACGGTTTTGAATTGGCCTAGGATATCAGGAACGGATGATTTAACTTGGTCAATAGACAAGTTTAGTAACAAACCACCCGTCAAATCATTTTGTCCAATATCAAATGTGTATAAACCACGTGAAAATGCTTCAGGTTTTGGAAGTAATTCTTTAAAAATCCCACCGGCTGTTTCAATATATACGCATCATATGATTATACCATTTATACCACGTAACGATGTGCATATTTAATTATTTATATGTTTGGGTGTTACCTTCGCGAATAGTTTGAGTTCTAATATGAAAATCGTTGAATTGATATGATTGAACATTTAAGGAAATGGGGCTCAAACCACTTTGATGACGAGTCGTGTTTTGTGGTCTAATGGTCGAACCACCAGTGGCGAAGTTGGCTCCATGTGTGAAGTTTGAACCGAGAGCATCAAGGTATGCACTAAGGTATGGTAAGCCCAGATTATGTGCTGTAAGAAATAAATTTTCTTGGTTATTTTATGAATAATTTAAATGTTGGTACGATTTTTAATTCGAAAAGGACACAACAAATGCGGATCTTCCGTTGTTTTGAATTTGGAAGCTTGCGTCAAAAAGATTAGGATTCACGTGAATGGAAAAGGAGTCGCATACCTATAAAATCGATGACTAGACGGCCGTCGGAATACCTACCAACCGGACGATGGAAAAATGTCTCCCCATTGGGCGGAGGAGCCTGGCCAAAGGCCGCCGCCAAGCCACCTGTATCGGAGTTTGAGTCGCCGAAGTTGAAAACTGCTGGAAAATTACACGAGGACTTGCTGATAGTGGCATTTACAGCTTGATTTGATAGTAGAACTAGTAAGAATAAGACAGAAAGTATTGGTACATGAGTTTTCCGGCCACCGTGCTCCATGATTACCGATGTGGGAGAGAGAATTACAGGTACTGGAAGCAGATTGGTAGGATCAAGATGATGATGGATCTATAACTATCAAACAAACTAGCACCTCCACTGAGTATGTGGAATTACTCTGCTGGCCTTCAGAAAGCAATGGATAGTATAAAAATGCTCAAAGAATAGGGGGGCAAGCATGTCTTTACTGGCAGTGAGAAAACCATACAAAAAAGCACACACGTGGCTGAGTATTTTAATTATTATTTTGCAATATTAACTTAAATTAAATCCTAACACATGTTTGGTTTGAAATTCGAGAATATCCGACAAAATGGAATTCAAGATTTCAATTGATCATATTTTGAATTGTTGAAATAATATACCCGTTATCAAATTTAACAACTCTTTGTGATCATAATTTATTTATGACTTCTTTTTAGTGCATAAAAGTTCGAGGGGCAGTTCCGGTTGAAATGAAACTTAAGGGAGGTACGTTGTGAGTGCTGGTGTTGCTGACTTATTGTTGAAGGGCTTAATGTGGACATGCTGGAAAGAAGGGGTGCGGCTTGTTTCTATCAAACTTAAAGGATGCGCAGACCCTAATCACCCTATTGACCCATCACCCATGGGTCGACCAGCCAGTATATATACTTTGAACTTTTGAAGTTTGAAGGGATTCATTTAGCAAAAATTGAAAAATCGGGTATCTTCAGACTTCAGGGCAAACAAGCACGAATTTAAGCATAGAGGACTATACAATATATCTGCAACCACCTCTTACGTCTTCATTGTTTGCACCATATTCTAGCGATCATTGAGGATTCGTATCTGGTTTACCGAATTATTAGATTACTAGTAATATAATGTTAGGATATTAGTATTATAATACAAATAATTCTTATAAAAATAATTTAAATTAACTGTGATATCAATGTTAAAGATATTTTATTACATAAATATTTTCATCATAACACATTTAAATTAACATACACATTCATTTATAAAAATATTATACATTTATTTAAAGAAATGTAACACATACATTTGAAGAAATATTGCACATCCATGTGTTGGAATATCTTTCCAATTGATAATCAATTAACGCATTTTGTAAATGGAAGTAGGTTTCTTTGTCTTTGATATGTCTATATCGATCAAAATTTGAGAAAATCAAATATCTTTAGGACGAACAAACAGGGATTTAAACAAAGAGGGTTTGACAATAAAACCAACAACCTCCACTTACATCTTCATTGTTAGCACAACTTCTTCATTGTTTGCAATGTATTTTAATGATCTTTGAGCATTTGGATCTTATTTATTGGATTAGTATATTAGTAGTAATGTAATATTAGTATATTAGTTCCAGACTAGTGTTTCCAAAATAAACCCCAATCATTATTTCTAGCTCCAAAATCATCAAATGAAGAGGAAGGGGGAAAATTAGGGATTTCTGTTCCAATCTTTCACTAGCTGGCATGTTTAGTAGCCAACTTGTTGTTTTTGGCCTTTGATCCCAAATGACATTCCAATCTATAACTTTACAATTTTAAGTTAAAACCTATAATGTTATCTTGAAAACTTAGGCGTCCGTCTACTAAGTTAAGTCAAAGTCATGTCTAAGTTTTCAAAATTGCTAGAATTAGCCCATCAACATTTTAAATTTGGATTTGACTCCAAGGTAACTTCCTAAATAACATTTTTAATCTCTTATATTGTAATTCAATACTGAATGATAAAATTCTTACAAACAATTCAATATCCTAATTGAATGGATTTACTCAAGTGTCATTCCTTAATTTCTCAATCTCATTCTTAAGCTTCCACCTAATTCTCGTTCAATTTTTTAATAGAGATAGTTTAATTTAACCAAACTTTAAATTATTAAATCTAATTAGTTTATTTTATTTCATATAAATGTTAATTTATTTAATATAGATAGTTCTAGCCTCATATTGATGGCGTTACATCCACTTGTAATTGGTTATTTATGGGGATAGAGAGTATCTATACATAATAATAAAGGAAGTCTTTTTATGCCATTTGGCATTTTTCTAAAGCTATCATGCCACGTGTCTTTTTCCCGTGTTTCAGAATATCATATATTCAATTAAAATCACATTACTTATCATATATTCAATTAAATCCCATAAAATCAGGGAAATTGAATGAAGGTTTGAATGGGAAGGTCTAAATTGTAGGAGATACGTGCGAGATTAGGGCAAATCAATCTTATTTAAATTTTAATCATATATGCGTCTCTTCTCTCTCACAGCTCGCAAACTTCAACCGCATCCCTGCCTCCTCACACCTGCACCGTCGGAGCCACCATCCACCCCCGTCATTCATTATAAGGCATTCAAAATTGTCGTCGATTGCACTTTGTCCCCTACATACGCTGTCGATCCTTACACCTATAGCCCCTGCATCACGTCAACAATCTCGACCCTAATCGCCCTCCTAATCCACTCCAGGTTAGTTCTCAATCCACAAACCTCCCAATAAGGAGGAAAGAAAAAGGTATGATTTGACAAGGGTATTACTCTGGGGGGTCATTTTGGTGATGATGGTAACTCGATTCACCAATATAACTGAAATTTCTTTTTAAATTTCCACTTTTTTCCTAACGATTTTGAAAAATATAATAGAGAGTGCACCAGAGTATCTTCATGTTCACAATATTCTTCATTTATTATTGTTGAATATTTGCAGGTTGTTGTGTGTTTGTATGAAAGCTCCATAAACTTGACGCAAGCCATTTTATTTCTTTTCTAATATGCAGGTTGGCTTTGATCTTGACCCAGGTTATATCTAATCTATTTCATTTACCCAAACGTTGATGGTAATACATTTCTCAATTAATATAGTATATTATGCAATGATGGATGGTTGCAGAATCTTGCAAAAATATATATGATATATTAAAAACAAAACTAAAACTATTAATACTATATTATTTTATGAATTTAGTTTTCTAATTGAGTACGTATTTGACTCAATTCATGTTTAGTTTCTGAGTCTCAACCAATTTGTATCTATAATATCCTTGTGAAAGATTTATGTTGACAATAGATAATAGAAACTTTGGTGATGGGTTTTTTATAGTCCAATTCTTACAGGTAAGATTAGAAAAGAAAGGCTATAATCCTCAGTCGCATGTTTTCTTGAAACATGTAAGACTTATAATATCTTTATTATTTTCTTTTGATAATTTAATATTCTCTATTGATAGATAATAGGGAACCAAGTAAATCTATTCTTATAGTTTATTTAAAATCCATTAAGATCTGAAGCTAAATCATCAAAGCTAGCCCTAAATCACAGGTTATGAATTTTTGTTTAAGCTTATAATTTTTGTTTGATGCAGTTAGTGTTTTCACTTCTGATGCCTTGATTGATATTCTCTCAACATTTGGGCTGGTTTCAAGAATCAAAATCATGCGGGTGTGAGTGTCGGTGACTATATGAAGTCAGATGTGAAACCGTAATAGTAACAATCCAAATGAATTATATAACAACTTTGCTATTATTTGCATTTAACTCACTCATCATTATTTCCAACTTTTTTCTTATTAAAACATTGTACGTTGAAAAACCAACCCAATTATAGCATTGTAGTTTCTTTGTTTTCTTATTAGAACAATGAATTAAACAACTCTACCTAATTACAACATTACAAATACATTGCTATAATCGGGTCGATTTTTCAAAGTACAATAACTTTATCGTAAGCCATCTTTTTCTAGGTTTGACATTGTTTTAATAAAGTTCTACCGATATCAATGGAGTATTTGTCTAGAAACGTAAACTAAAAAATAAGCCATATTTCGTTGCTTGAAAGCACTTGAAGAGGTAAGAGAAAGGTCTGGTTCGACAAAAAGGTGCTTCTTTGTGTCCTTGTATCTATATTTCTATCATACAATTTTGATCCGTTTAGAACTCTAAATAGGTTTTATTATGTAAGTAATAAATAGATTGTTGATAATTTCCGATGTTTTCATTTTAGAGTGATAGAAGAAGAAGAAAAGGAAGAACTCATGGACAAAGAAGTGCACATGTATGTAATCCTCTCTTTAGTTAGTCTCCTCCACATCTCAGCAAGGACCGCTGATTTTATGGCTTATCTAAATACGGTGCTGACGTATCTTTTTTGCTCAAACATGTGAAACTTATGCTGGTGTAGCTATTGCTTTAGGTAGAGTTTCTTTTCTGATATAGATTAAACTCAAATGTTGATTTTCTTTTATTTTTTGGTTGTAATTGTTTAATTTCGTGTTTTAGATGAGAAAATCGTGTTCTAGGAGCTGTAGAATCTCGATTTTAAAGGCTTTATATACACCATTTATTTTCATGTGAAGTCCTCCTTGAGTCTAAACGTTGAGGAGATTCCAACAAATGATGTAGAAAGAGACTCCTTAACTATGCTCTATTATTTATTAACTTCTAATGAAAATTAGCAAAAAAGGTTTCTTGAAATTTATAATGATAATGAATGTGGGTCAAATGAGAGGCCATTAGGAGACATTGGCCTAATAACAATGTGTGTGGTAACTGTGGTGTATGTAGTTACGTTGAAATTTATAACGAGAATAAATAGTGTCAATAATAGAATAAATGCAATTGGTAGTAGTGTGGAGTCCTATCTCAAAGACGATAAGAAACGTTATCTTGTTAATATTGCTTTTTATTTTTGACATACCGCTATTATCTATGAATAAATGCAAGTACATTTATATTATAAATAAAGAGTTGAATGTATGTTGTTCATGTCTATAGAGATGTAATATTGTTTCTCTTACCATTCTAATCATGCAATTCATTTCTTACAATAAACCGTGTATTACACGGGTTTATTACCTAGTTATAAATATAGGAAGATGTTTAGGGAAATTATTATATTATAGACTCATTAAGGATAAAGTAATGATTTTAGTTTTTTAACAGAAAATGGTACAGATCGTAAATTATTTACAAAAAATGACATGAAATTGGTAATTGTTTATGAGAAATTGCCCCAAAATATAAGATTTTCCTGAAAATTATTGGCTAGAATCTCAAATGTATAAATAATTGGTTGTAATTTTTCATTTTTGGCCATTTGTGAAGATAACAATCATGACTTTATTGTTAATAAATTCAGAGAAAATTTTCTGAATGTTTCCCTATGATTATCCACACCAAAATTCGTTATTTTTCTTATCATGGCATCCAACTATTTATGTGACCAAGTGAATGGTTTCTAATAAATTGTTAGATACACTTAAATCGATTAAAACTTTTCTTACAAAGGATTGATGTAACCACATATATTGAAGCTATAAAAGTTAAAACATTGAATTCGTCTCAAATAAGAACAAAACCAATTGCCAACCGGAACTTTTGACAGTTGACACTGCAAGTGTTAGCCATGGGCCAATGCCTATGGTCATTAAACTCTTGTAGGTGACAATTTTGACTTCACACCACAATTTGGACTTTACGTCTTTACCTCATAAAATCAACCATTAAAAACACCCTCAAGATTTCAATTCTCTCATTTTAGATTTCAAACATGAAATCTTTCATGCTCAAAGCTTTTCTTTTTCTCTTCTTTGTGTCACAGATTAGCAACGGAGATGTGCTATTCTCATCGTTGCCACAATCTCTTTCTATCGTCACCTCTACTACAGAAAATCAAGGTAAAACCGCACTCATCATAAACTTACATGCTTTTGTAATTTTGTTCATACTTGATTATTTTCGGGGTCTATAATAAATATGTAACTTTCAGTTCTACAAGCCGGGAAAGATTCTATAACGGTAACCGTTGGATCAAACCGTACTATTGCAAACCAAAACAATGGATCATTCAATTTTGTGAAGGTGAAGCTTTGTTATGCCCCAATTAGCCAAGTGGACCGAAAATGGAGGAAGACAGTAGACAACTTAAAGAAAGACAAAACGTGCCAGTTTACTATATGGGAAAAAGCTTATGAGCAGAATAGTCAAGAATTTCAATGGGTGATTGAGAAAGATATACCTACGGCCACATATTTTGTGAGAGCATACGTTTATAATACTGTCGATGAAGAGATAGCTTATGGGCAAACTACTAACGATAAAAAGAGTTCTAACTTATTTAAGATTCAAGGAATTAGTGGGCGTCATGTATCGGTCGATATTGCGTCCATTTGTTTTTCTGTTTTTGCTTTACTATCATTAGTTGGGTTTTTCTTGTTGGAGAAAAGACAATCCAAAGTCAAAAATTAATTATACGTTTGTTTAATAGCTACTATTATCATTGGACATCTAGCTTACTCGAATCTAATGGAGTTTCCTCTCTAGGAATTTCTATTTGGTAAAATTAACAAAATATCGTGCTTGTCAATTTTTAAAATATCCTATGTAAGTTGATATTCTTTTGGTGATCAACTTGAGATTGATTGTAAAAGTCAGAAGTCAGAAGTCAACTCTAGCATCCAAAATAATACATTATTATTTCATCCCAACACAATCGAAGGCCACTTAAACTGTAAATGAACTGAACGTTCAGCGAACCGTTCGTGAACTGTTTGGCAGGAAGTTTGTTTAGTAAATGAACAAACACGAACACAAATCCTCGTTCGTTTAGTTAAACGAGCGAACATAAACAATGGTCTCATTCGTTCAATTATGTTCGTGAACTTTCGTTTATGATGTTCATTTGGGTTCGTTTATGTTTGTTCATTTAAGTTCATTATATATTCATATAGATTCAATTATGTTTGATAACATTACAATATTATATGTTCGTTTATGTTCAATTGCGTTTGTCTATATCTGTTCGTTTAGGTTTGTTCATTTATGTTTGTTTAGCATGTTCACGAACATAAACAAACGAACATGAACAAAATAATTTGTTAAACGAACGATCCTGAACAAGAAAACTCATTTGTTTATCTGTTCGTATTCTTTTGTTTGTTCGGCTAACTTTGACAAACGAACACGAACAAGCCTTCGTTTGTGTTCGTTCGGTTCGTTTACAGTCTTACTTACTGCTAAATGATTGTAAAGTTTTAAATAATCAAAATGAATACAAAGTGTTCGCACAGTTATTCAAACCCCTGCTTCCCACAACTAATATCATCCATCTATGAGAATAACACAATTTATAATGTTGGTAAATCGAACACGAAGCAAAAACAATTTAATAACGTTGGTAAACCGAACACGAAGCAAACACAATGGCACTTTTTTTTTTTTTTTTTTTTTTTTTTTTCTGGATTGGTATTAATAGGGGCAGACCTAGTTCCCAGAGTATGTGCGTGCATATATTCAAATTTTTTTGTAATACTTTTGTAATGCTATAAATAAATAAATAGTTTTTATTGGTACATCCCATGAAACAATTCCTTATATAACTAAGATAAAGGTCGGAAATTGCGAAGCCTATCTCTTTTGTATCCATAATCCTTTTAGACATATTTACCATAAGTATACATGTGCATAACTTAAAAAACATAGCGTTTTGCAGTTAAAAATATATTTCATTTTAGTCATGACTCATGACTAATTGTGCACTTTATCTATGGCTAATGGGCTAGTGTGGGTGCACGGTGTGGGGCTAAGTGATTAATTTTGGTCCCTAAAAAGATTGGTATCAATTACATTACTTGCCTTCCTTGGCCAACAATTCCTTGATTCTTTGCTTTTTACCTAGCTTCAAGTCACCTCAAATATTCATAACTTGTGCACCATCCACATTTTCGTACCCAACCACTTCCATCAACCCACCCATGTTTCACCCACGCGAGACCAACCCGCATTTTCAGCCGCGGCTCCAACGGCCCCCCCAAACCCATGACCACACAGACGGCTCGGCCCTTCCAACACGGTTCAGACCATCCCCACCTTCTTCTTCTCAAACACTTCCCATCTTACCACGCTCACAAGAACCAGGATCTCATCTATCAATATCATCCCCAGTACCAGTACCAGTATCTGTACTTGGAAGGGGCCCACCACATCCACGACCGTCACCAGTCACCCACCAAGGCGGCGGTGTTCCCCATTACCCGTCACCATCTCTTCAGGTCCCGCCACAACGGAAAACCAAGCGCTTAACATGGCTTGTCGCGATATGTTGTGTTTTATTGTGGATTATTGTAATACTTGGAGGCTTGATTCTACTGATTGTATACCTCGCGTACCGTCCACGATACCCTAAATTCGATATTGCAGACGCGAGCTTCAATGCGGCGTATCTTGATCTTGGTTATTTGCTTAACGGGGACATGACTTTGCTAGCAAATTTCACAAATCCGAATAAGAAAGTGAACGTAGAATTCCGTTATATGGTCATTAATCTTTATTTTGAAGGAACTTTAATTGCTGCAAGATATGTAGAACCTTTATCGGTCTCAAAAAGAAGTTATGAGCTTAGGGATGTTCATATGGTGAGTAGCCAAATCCCGTTTTCGAGACGACACGTGGCACAGTTGAACGAGCAAATACGGACTGGGAGAATTATGTTTGAAGCAAAGAGTTTCCTTCGTACAACGTCAAATCTTGGTGGTTTTTTTCGGTACTCGTATTGGTTATATGGTCACTGTAAATTTGTAGTGAGTGCTCCTCCGAGCGGAATTTTGGTCGCGAAAAACTGTGCCACTAAACGGTGACAAATCGAAAACATGAGCACCTTTGTCGCACAAAGGGTGTTGCGTACATGGATGACAGAAAGACAAAAGTGTAGCAACATTTCAAATATTGTTTTGATTTTTTTTGTGATATAATATTTTTAGTTTGAGCCATGTTTTTTTACTTCTTTTGCTTAATAAATGGTTTCCTTATTTATAAATTTTCTCGACTATAAGAAGGCCCGATATTTGATTTTGATGTCATGACACCAAGAAAAAAAGCCTGCATATTACAAGCAAAACATTTGGAAATCGAGAAACTAATGTCTATTGCTAATTTAAAGTTCGGTTTTCTTCTCAGATGAAATGATTTTATCAAAAAAAAATTCATTTGGCTTACAAATATCAAAACTGCAAAAGGTTATACACCATCGTAATTTTGATAGTTTTGCCTATAAATGGGTCTAAAAACAGGTATGTTGTGATGTTTTCAAGTTGAGAGTCGTTTGAAATGTAAGGAAACAATCTAGTACTCCAATTAACTCAACTGAAAAATAATTAGATTACTATTGTAATAGTATAATATTTATAAAATAGATAACACATTCAAATTTATATACTTCAAAAGAAACCAAAAGTGTTTGTTGGTAAACTTAAACCCGACCCATATTGTTGTGTTCCAGCCTCAATCTTTGAAGCCACCAAGCCACCATTGTTGACAAAGCCTAAGGTGGAAAATTCTTATTTTCATATGGTGAACACATTTAAAAAGGCTGCATAAAAGATGGCTGTCATGACTATAAAAGGAGCCCCAACCTCAGTTGTAAATGCATCCCAAAACACACCACAAACACATAGAGTTAGAGAGAAACACTTAGAGTGTAAGTGTTAGAGAAAGGGTTTGTTTTGTTAGGAATCGGACAGGGTACACGCAGCGGAAACACTATCACACACACACAAACTCACGAAAATAAAGCAAGAAGAACACAAGGATTTTTACGTGGTTCGGATTCGGTGCAAATCCTACGTCCACGGGCTACAACTAGATTTTATTTGAATGAGGAGATTACAAGAGATACACTCAATTCTTATAGGTATTGAGTTGTGGTGCAATTTTTCCTTGAACATATGAAGGCTATTTATACATATGAGAAGGTAGTGTGAATGTAGAGTTGTGTTTCAACACATTCACCAACCTTTGAAAATTGTTTCACCAAACTTTGAAAAAACAACTTCAAAATGTTCACATTCACCTAACAATCTCCCACTTGAAGATTTTGAACATCTCTCATTAATCTCCTAACATAACAAGTCTTCCAAGCTTCCAGTTCCAAAGAACAAGCTAAGACTCAGCCAATTTCCTAGTTGCAGCCGCCCCTCATCATCAAGTACTAGAAGGGCCAGTTGAAGCTCCTACAAGCTCCAACTCAGTCGTGGTCAATACCGCCACCGACTCATCCCCTGTCTCAACCGGCTTGGACACTCCACCGGATCCAGAGATACACCGAGGACCACTAACACTCTCCAAACTTTGCAAACTTCCAACAGGAGAGAATTTTTCAGTCTTAGTCTTCAAAACCCAACGGCTCTTTGTAACTGTACCCGGAACACACCCCGTGCTCCCACTGTCACAAAATCCCCTGAATGGTTTAGACTTTCCGACTCGTTCAGCTAACATCCCTTTGGCTCCAGAATTCATGTTTGCAAAATGAACTCTCTTAGCACTAGATTTAGCGAACCAGATTTTATCATGCTTAACGGGGACGGTCATACTTCCCTCAGCAGGTACCTCAACCATATACAATGACCCACACTTCATACCTTGAGCAATCACCGAATTACCATTGACCACCCTCCATTTACCACCACCAAACCTTACTTCCAGTCCTTGTTTATCCAGCTGACTAACAGAAATCAATTTCTTCTTCAGCTCCGGAATCACCCTGACATTCTTCAGGTTCCATGTAGTTCCCAATGAAGTAACAAGATCAATATCTCCCATGCCCGTTACTTGAAGCATCTCGTCATTTGCTAACCGTACCTTTCCAAAATCTCCTTCTTTTAGATTCATCATCGTTTCTCCGTTGTCCATGGCGTGAAACGAAGCCCCTGAATCCATGACCCAAGAGTCTACAGAACTTTCCATACTTAGTATCAGTGCATCATCCTCAGACACACTCTCGGCACCAGCAATGTTCAATTCTTTCTTTGGACATTGACTCTTAACATGTCCCACCTCCTGGAAGTTCCAGCACTTAACATTCTTCCAAGTTCTAGATGAACTTCTTCCCCGACTCCCACTATTCCTGTTATTCCCTCTACCTCTTCCGATATTTAATAACTCAAAAGAAGACGAGCCACCTTGATTCTTGCGTCTGGTATCCTCGCCTAGAACCAAATCTCGAACCCCTTCAAACGTCATACCACTGGTCCCCACTGAACTCGTAACAGCAGTAACTGTTCCTGACCAGCTATCAGGTAGTGAAGCTAGTAGCAGTGAAGCTTGAGTCTCGTTATCAAATTTAATTCCCACAGATGACAATCTGGACAGAATTGAATTTAGATTGTTAATGTGAACAGTAACTGAGCCTTCCTCATTCATCCTTGTAGTGAACAGCTCCCTCATCAAGAACACCTTGTTAGCCGCCGACGGTTTCTCATACATGTTCGTCAGAGCATCCATCATACCACGCGCCGTGGTTTCCTTCATGATGTTGAAAGCAACGCTCCTTTCCAACGACAACGTAATAACCGCCTTAGCTTTCTTGTCCTTTGAGTTCCATGCATCTTCAGCAGCTTTTTCCATTTTCTCCGGTTTGTCTCCAAGTACCATGTCCAAATCTTTCTGACATAACAATGCTTCTATTTGCATTTTCCACTAACTAAAGTCAGAACCGTTGAACTTCTCGATTACAACCTTGTCTTCAGCCATTACGACAAACAAGAGACAAATATTTTATAGTACTTTTGTGTGACAGAACAGTACCCTTCAAAGTACCAAGATACCTTTTAATACGATTAATAGAAATTAGTTTCTGATGTGGAAGATCAGACAAAACTGCAACCACAGAGCATACTCTAATTTCTAAAACCGAGACCTCCTCTAAAACCCGAAGCTCTGATACCAGTTGTTAGGAATCGGACAGGGTACACGCAGCGGAAACACTATCACACACACACAAACTCACGAAAATAAAGCAAGAAGAACACAAGGATTTTTACGTGGTTCGGATTCGGTGCAAATCCTACGTCCACGGGCTACAACTAGATTTTATTTGAATGAGGAGATTACAAGAGATACACTCAATTCTTATAGGTATTGAGTTGTGGTGCAATTTTTCCTTGAACATATGAAGGCTATTTATACATATGAGAAGGTAATGTGAATGTAGAGTTGTGTTTCAACACATTCACCAACCTTTGAAAATTGTTTCACCAAACTTTGAAAAAACAACTTCAAAATGTTCACATTCACCTAACAGGTTTTTTGTAATAGTCGAGTGTGAGAGTTGCTCCTCCTATTGTAATTCTGTTTTAGTGCTAAATAGAAGAGTTTTCCAATCCCAACAAGTGGTATCAGAGCCTCGTTTCGGTACCGATCGTTTTTTGGTCGAAATTTTTTTTTCTCAAAATCGATTTCCGGGCACACCATTGTAAAGTACTCGTTCCCACGATTCCGAAAATATTTTTTTCGGAATTTTTCGACCACCGGAAGGCCTCCAAAAGTCCGGTCAAAGGTTTGCCGGAATAGTAGCCGGAAAAACCAGTTCGCCGGAAAACTCACCGGAGAAGACGATCGGAGAAGACGACATTGTAGCGACACTGTAGCAACACTATAGCAAGTTTCAGAAAACTGTATTTTGGCCCCCTGAAATTCCAGAAAGTTGCAAACAGGTCCCTCTAATTCTATAAAACTCCGTTTTGGTCCCAGTTTTTCCTGAAAGTTACAATTTTGGTCCTTATACTTCTGAAAAGTTTCAGAAAGGTCCCTATGTTTCAAAACCTTCCAGTTTGGTCCCTGTAATTCCACAAATTACAGATTGCCCCCTATACTTCTTAAACATTTCAAATTGGCCCATAATTTTTTCAGAAGTTCATTTTAGTCTGAAAAAATATATCCCACCTATTTCGACCCTTTCGGAAATAACCGTGATCTCGGTTTTGCCTAATTCCGTCCCAAAATTTCACAAAACGCAAACTACGAAGTCTTTCTTATGGAATCTACAAGTTCGGATATAATGGTCCGACTTACGCCCACAAATTATAATATGTGGAAGCCGAGGATGGAAGATTTGTTGAATCTAAAGGATCTAGCAGAGCCTTTAGAAACCAAGGGCGTAAAACCTGAAAATACAACAGTCGACGTCTGGACGAGAATGAATAAGAAAACTGTGGCACAAATTCGACAATGGATTGACCACAGTGTTTTTCATCATGTTTCTCAAGAAACAGATGCATACAAACTCTGGGAAAGCTTGAAAGTATGTATCAAGCAAAGACTGCACGCAACAAAACCCTACTAATGAGGCGCATGGTAAACCACAAGTTACGAAGTGGTACATCCATAGCCGAGCATACGAGTCAGTTCCAAGATCTCGTAAATCAGCTCAGTTCTGCCGAATGGGTTCTCAAAGATGAGGAGCAAGCAATATTGTTGCTAAGTTCTCTACCTGATCATTGGGAAACACTTGTTGTTACTCTCAGCAATTCTGCCCCCGGTGGCAAAGTGACAATGGAGATGGTCACGGACGCTCTCATGAACGAGGAAGCCAGAAGAAAAGAAGCTGGTACAGACCAGTCATTTGCCCTCGTAACAGAAAACAAAGAAAGAGGCGGAGGTAGAACTGGTGGCAGAGGAAGAGGTCGAGGTAGAGGCAGACGTGGTCAAAGTAGAGGAAGATCTCAAGTTAGAGGAAGATCAAAAGAAAGGGGAAAGTCTTCAAGTACATGGTTTGATGGCCACTGCAATTACTGCAATCATTATGGCCACAAAAAGAGCGATTGTCGAAAGTTCCTACGAGAACAGGCTGAAACGAGTACTAGTTCAAGCAAGGAGGATGGTGAGACCATGGTCAACATTTCACAAGACATTGCTCTTGTTGCATGCGAGGAGGATGCATGCCTACACGTAGGCGCTCGTGATGACGAGTGGGTGATTGATACCGCTGCATCATATCATTCCACTCCGGACCGGGATTTATTTGCAACATATAAATCCGTAAACCATGGTATCGTGAGGATGGGAAACACCAGTTCCTCTAACATTGTTGGTATCGGTGATGTACATATAAAGACCAATGTAGGGTGTACATTGGTGTTGAAAGATGTTCGACATGTTCCGGAGCTAAGAATGAATCTTATCTCAATTGGAGCTCTTGATCTTCAGGGCTATGACAACCACTTCGGAAATGGCAACTGGAAGTTGTTAAAAGGCATTATGGTCATTGCAAGGGGAAAGCTTTGTGGTACTATTTATAAGTCATATGCAAAGTTGATTCAACCAAGTCTCAATGCAGTAGAAGAAGAGACATCACCAAATCTGTGGCATAGAAGACTAGGCCACATGACTGTGAAAGGGTTAACAACTCTTGAAAAGAAGAAGTCCATTTCCATGGAAAAAGATGTTGCCCTGGATCCTTGTGAATACTGCTTATTTGGGAAACAACACAGAGTTTCCTTTAGCTCCACAAGAAATAAGCGCTCTGAGTTGTTGAGCCTTGTCCACTCCGACATATGTGGACCCATTGAAGTAGAATCCCTTGGTGGAAACAATTAGTTTGTGACATTCATCGACGATGCATCACGAAAAGTATGGGTTTATTGTCTCAGGTCGAAGGATCAAGTATTTGATCGTTTTAAAGCTTTTCATGTAATGGTGGAAAGACAAACTGGCAAGAAGTTGAAATGTCTCAGATCAGATAATGGAGGTGAGTACTATTCTCGTGAGTTCTCCACATATTGCACAAAATATGGTATCAGGCATGAAAAGACTGTCCCACGTACCCCACAGCATAACGGTGTAGCAGAACGAATGAATCGTACCATTGTTGAGAAGGTCCGATGTATGATCAGTGCGGCTAAACTACCAAAGCCATTCTGGGGTGAAGCTGTATTGACAGCTTGTTACCTTATAAATAGGTCACCTTCAGTTCCATTGAATTTTGAAGTTCCAGAAAAGATATGGACAGGTAAAGACATAACATATTCTCACTTGAGAGTATTTGGGTGCAAGGCGTTTGCACATGTGTCAAGTCAATTGCGGAAGAAGTTGGACCTCAAATCCACTCCATGCATCTTTATTGGATATGGAGATGAAGAGTTCGGGTACAGGCTATGGGACCCAGAACTAAAGAAGGTTATTCGAAGCAGAGATGTTGTTTTCTATGAAGACCAGTATTATGATTTCAAGGCATCGATTAACGAGCAACAAAGCTTCAAAGTTCCTGAAATGATATCTGAAACAAAAGATGATATTCCGACCGATGAACAGAATAATGAAGTTGATGATGCAGATCAAGGAGGTGTTGAGCAGGGGGAGCTTCCACCTCTTGATAATTCAGAGTCATTTCCAGATGTTTCTAATGAAGAAACTCAAGTTCGACGATCTGATCGAGTTCGTGTTCCTTCCTCAAGATACCCAACTTCGAACTACATCCTTCTTACCAGCGAGGGGGAGCCAGAGAGCTTTCAGGAAGCTCAATCTCATATTAACAAAGCCAATTGGCAGAAGGCCATGGAAGACGAAATGAATTCTTTGCACAAAAATCAAACATATGAGTTGGTGAAACTTCCCAAAGGAAAGAAAGCCTTGAAAAACAAGTGGGTTTTCAAGTTGAAAAAGGATGGAAAAGGAAACATTGTGAAGTACAAGGCAAGACTCGTTGTCAAAGGATTCCAACAAAAGGAAGGAATTGACGTTGATGAGATTTTTTCGCCGGTTGTGAAGATGATGTCGATTCGAGTCGTACTCGGATTGGTTGCCAGTCTAGATCTTGAACTTGAGCAGATGGATGTAAAAACAGCTTTTCTCCATGGTGATTTAGATGAAGAAATATACATGGAGCAACCCGATGGGTTTAAAATCCCAAAGAAAGAGCATCTCGTCTGCAAGCTGAAGAAGAGCCATTATGGTCTTAAGCAAGCCCCAAGACAGTGGTACAAGAAGTTTGACTCGTTCATGGCAAGTCACGAGTACAAAAGAACTGTTGCAGACCACTGCGTGTACTTGAAGAAGTTTCCAGATGGGAAATTTGTCATCCTTTTGCTCTATGTGGATGATATGCTAATAGTCGGTCAAGATGCAACCATGATCAACAACTTGAAGAAGGATTTGTCTAAGTTCTTTGATATGAAAGACTTAGGCCCAGCTCAACAAATATTGGGCATGAAAATTATCTGTGATAGAGAATCAAGAAAATTGTTCTTGTCACAAGAGGAGTATGTTAAACATGTGATTAAAAGGTTCAACATGGAAAACGCCAAGCCTGTTGGCACTCCGTTGGCAAATCACTTCAAGTTAAGTAAGAAAAATTCTCATTCTTCTGATAAAGAGAAAGAAGAGATGAAGAAAGTCCCTTATTCCTCAGCCGTAGGAAGTCTTATGTATGCGATGGTATGTACAAGGCCAGATATTGCTCATGCTGTTGGTGTCGTGAGTAGATATCTAGCAAATCCAGGAAAGCAACATTGGGAAGCAGTCAAGTGGATACTGCGATACCTGAAGGGTAGTTCAAAACTATGTTTGTGTTACGGGGGAGCTAAGCCAATCGTGAAAGGTTATACAGATGCTGATATGGCAGGAGATCTTGATAACAGGAAATCTACATCAAGTTATGTTTTCACTTTGGCAGGGGGAGCTATCTCATGGCAATCCAAGTTACAAAAGTGTGTAGCACTGTCAACAACAGAAGCCGAGTACATTGCTGCCGTTGAAGCTGGGAAGGAGCTTATAGCACATAAAACCATGTGGTTCCCTAATTAACTGACATCGATAAGAACAAAAGAGTCAACAATACTTGAAACAATTCGGTTCTATCTTTGTGCCGTATCACGTAGTCGATAAGCTAATGATGTTAACGTTTTCCATTTTTTGTTTAACTTTAATTTGGAGTGGGCTGTTGCAATTGGATTACATTTAAGTCGTTTGGAGATTTATTAATGTATAAAACATAGGCCGTTGAGAAATTGAGATATAAAATAGGTCCAAAAGATTTGTAAGGTGGGTCAAAAAATTTCTTTTATAAAAATTAAAGTAAATATTATAAATTTAGGTGGTTTGTACTTTGTAGGCATAACTTAACCTTAAATTCGCCCATGTTAAAGTAGTTACTATCTAACCAGGGTATTCCAATTTGATTAGACCAAGCTGTCGTGAAAAGCTTGGTAATAAAAAGTGGGTTTTCTAGTTTTCATGCTTTCCGTTACTTGCTTATTGGCACGAGATAGGCTTTAGGGTTTGTGAGATTTTAATTATATATGGCGTGAACAGTGTTTTAATTATTTTTTAATCATTTTACGTACTGTTTATATCTATTGTTTAGCAAAACACAACGAGATTCGATCCAGCTCAGCTGGTAAGTGCATTTTGTAGATACGTTGTTGAGGGATCTATGTTCGAACCCCAGCATATATAAAAAACAAAATGAAGCCTTTATAGAAAACGCGGATCCTCCTTATCCGAAACCCTGTCTATCCAACACAAACTCGACCCAAGCCAATGTTTGTTAATAAAAGAGTTATATATACACGCAAAAATCGGTCTGCTCTCCAATTTATTGAAATTTTCGCATGCTTTGGTCTTTTTTCTTTCTTTTATTGATTTCTTTATTTTCATTAATTCATTATTTTCTTTGTTTTTGGTTTTTTGCTGCATGCATATTAAAATAATGAACATCCTACGATTTCTTTCTTTCATCCCACACTTTATCTTTTTAATAATTATTACAATATTTGCATATTTTCTTTAAATTCTAAATAAATATATTTTGAAATTTATTATCATCATTATTAATAACATTTGATTATTATTTTTTATGCATATTTTTATGTTTTTAAATTTTTTATAACATTTTTTATACTTTTTTACAACTTTTTTTAATGATTATTGTTTTAACAAAATTAGTTATTTTATAGATTTATTTTCATCTTTTTATATATTCGTTTGTATTTATGGTTTTGTCACCAATTTTCTGTTTGTACATCCTCTTTTTATGTGATTATGTAAAGATTTTTCTATTGTTAGTAAATGATTTTTTTACAAATTTGATTTCCAATAGGTTATATATTTGTTTTCGAGCGTAGAATGTTGAAAAAACAAAAAAATAAATCTTTTTTATATATTCTTTTTCACAAACCAAAAGTACATTTTTATGTATAGTTTTTATATATCATTTTTATTTTCCGATTTCTAAACTTTTTACATTGTCACAATATGTTTAGGGTTTTCACTGCATCGCGCGGGATGCATCTTCTATTTTGAAACAAATTCCATTTGAAATTTGGTATATGTTTTTGTATCAATGGAGGACCCATAATGAAATCCAGGTCCGGCCTAAAGGGGGTTCAAAAGGTGCTGTGGAACAGGGCCCACAAATCTTAAGGGGCCCATAATTTTTCAAGCTCTGTACATTGGATTAGGCCCGTTAGGTTAAGATGCGTATGTAATCAAGTCGCCAAGAGAAACCGGAAGCGGAAGTCGTGATTCGTGAAAACAGAAAAGGAATAAAGGAAAATTGAAACGACTTCTTCGTTGTGTACCGAAGAAAACGCAATCAATCACGATTCACGCGCAATTATGACAACAATTAGCAGCATTTAGCATCGAGAAACGGCTTCTTTCCAATCTCGAATTCTCGATGTTTATATCTGCACACCAAATCGTTCCACCTCTCTACTGAATCAAAATTCAAAAAAAAAGACTCAAACTTGCAATCAGATTTCAAGGTTCAAGGTTCTAATTTCAATTGGATTTCATCATGGTTTTGTCCGAATATACATTCAGATGATGGTGAGTTGTAGCTGTTACCGGTGATAATCTGTATATGATGAGAATTTCCCATGTTTTCTCGGATTCGGTGGTTTTGAAGAAGGTTTTTGGTGCTGTTCCGGAATTGGACGAAAATACCCTTATGCTCTTTTCCAGCTTGTTAGTTCGATTCCGGGTTTTTATCGGGAAGTTATTCCACTCAATATTGAAATTGCTAGCTTGGTGACTGCTGGATGTACAGTTTGTCTCATTTCTTCTTTAGTTGGATAGTTCGATGCTATGCTTGGCTTAGTTTTGATAGTTGGATGCTTAGTCCTTTAGTTGGATAGTTCGATGCTATGTTTGGTTGTTGCTCCAGTTATCCACTGGAGTTTCATTTTTATTCTACTAAATTTTATCACCGTTCTAAAAAAATGGATTCATTGTTCTAAATTCTATTGTTGTAATCGGATTCAGAAATCGGGTTGTGAAATTGAAAACGAAAATTAGAGGAGTGGACAATAGTGGTTTGTTTCTTCTGATTCTTTTCTGTTTTTTATTTTTAGAAATCACTATCAGTTCTAAATTCAGATTTCTTTTTTGATTTTTTGATTTTTGATTTTTTGAATTCACTATATTTCTTGTTTCCTAATTTCTATATATTTGTGATTTCTACAAATCTTCAGATTTTATAGAGGTAAAAGTGTTCAAGTTTCCTACTTAGAATTTTATTGACTTGTTGTATCTTATAGAATTTTATTGACTTTTTGTATCTTGTAGAATTCACTATATTTATGTTTTCTGATTTCTATATATTTGTGATTCCTACAGATTTTCAGAAATAAACATTAAATCTTGAAGAATTTGCAAGTTTTGGGGCCTACATTTATCAAATTGCACAGGGCCTCCAAAATCTCCCGGCCGGCCCTGATGAAATCTAAGGAGTAGCACATATGATTTTAAGCTAGCATGCCGTAAAATTTACACTACATCGAATTTTTTTAAAGATTTTAAATTATACCATAAAATTTCCTAAATATTTTACACTATGTCACAAAATTTCCTAGGTCTGCCCCTATTATGCATATCAATTAATTATAAATGTGTCATCACAATATAGATTTGTTTGATTCAATCTAAATATGCATGATTATATATAAATATATCAACACAATTATTATATATAAGTACAAAGTTTTCAATTTTCATCATAAAACTCAAACAAAATATCAAAATCATCAAACTGAAATAATTATTACGTTATTAACATGTAATTAACCAACATCAATTACACGTACAATAATATCTATTCATTATATATGGATAGTCTAATGTTAAAAAAATAAAAAAATATGTTTACATTAATTTGTTAAACATCTAAAATAAAATACAAAATAAAGCATATTAAAATATTACAAAGGTTACCTAATTAAAATAATTCTATTGTTAAGACCCTTTTTGTATCATCAACGATCAATGCAGTTTATTATTACATCATGCAATCTTTAAAAGACAACCAATTTTTTTACATACTGCGTATGTTATGTCTACATCTTCTTCTGTAGATATACAAAAAGACTGCAAATGGGTGTACTTTAATACAATTTCACTATTTCCCCTTTCTATCATCAGAAATAGCAATGTGCTTTGACTTTAATACAATTTCACAAATGGGTGTACCAAAAAACCACTCATGATGTGACATATGTATGTGTAAGTCAACTCACACAATACACCCACCCACACACATAGGGGGTTTATTTAAGATTACCCTTTCACAAAATCAAACTCAAAAACTCTATGTCGACATAACTAACTCTAATTTATATTAACTCACATAAAATTATTGATTACATGAATAAAATAAAACATAATCATATTTTTCTACTAAATAGCATTATGATATGGATTAGATAAATATATAATATCATATAAAAAATGTTCTATATATTTCTCTCTTTCAAATTCAATTCATGAAAGTATAAATGCCTACAAAAAATTGCAAAGAAAGTTAGCAAATAATGGAACTAAAACATGACATATTTAGGGACGTTCTTTCAAGTTTTCTTTTCCTTCATTTCTTTCTTTCAGCCCTAACAACTTGATTTATCAATAAAAAACATATACATCTATATTAACCAATTAAATATCATATCACTTAGATGATAGTTTTTATTTTCGAACCGATTTCTGTTTAAAAAACTAATACACTCATTCATGTGCACTAAGCAAATAAATATATATAAATCAAAATATATTGCATATCCTATCCTAAGGCCATGCGGAATACATACCACGCACAAGGCGTGGGGATGATGTGGACACCACCCACGGCGTGGCACACCGCCCCCCTCTCGCGTGGGTGGCGTGGATGTAGCCAGCCGTGGGTTCAGCAACGTAGAGCCACGCCAATTTTTGAACGTTGGGAGGGTTTGACCGTTGGGTTTATAAAAAAATACTTTTCTAATCACTATATATATACACACACCTTCACATTTTAAACTACATCTTCTACAAAACATACATCTTCTTCTATAATATTTTTAAAAAAATGGCTGGGGTGGAAAATGGAAACAATCCTCGGGGATGGACTCAACAAGAAGAAACAGCTTTAGCAACCGCTTTCATCAACGTATCTGAAGATGAGGCTGCGAGAAACCACCGCGTTTTCTGGGAACGCATGCAGGAATCGTTTCACGAAAATTTGGGCGTAATACAATATCGGAATACGGATCAACTTTGTTTCAAATGGAGGAATATGTTTGTTAAAATAAATAATTTTAATCAAATTTACGCACCACTATCGGCGAACCGAGAACCGGGCACCGCCGACGCTGTGATCGTTGAGCAAGCGTTGCAAGAGTATCGGGTGAAATACGACACTGATTTCACGCACCTCGATGCGTGGAATGTTGTAAAAAAATCACCTAAATTCCGTTGATCGTAGTTTCGTTTTAGTTTAAGTATTTTATGTTTTATGTTATCATATCTAGGATTTAAGTTTTCGAGTGGATGTAGTTTTTATTTTCTAGGTTTGTAATTTTTAATTTTTAAGTTATGAAATATTTATGTTTTTTTAATTTTAATGAAATTTTAATTAAATCAAACAAAAGAATTAGAGTTCTATTAAATTAAATCAAAAATAAAAGAATTAGATGATGTGGAGTGGGGGGTATTTCCTTGGTGGTGTGGTAAGCAAGTGGGATGATGTGTCGGTGACGTGGCACCACTTTTCATGTGGGAACCAAGTGGAGTATTCCTGATAGCCTAATAAATAAGTAACTCAAAGCCACGTGTCATCTTCTTATTGTATTTGCCACATGTGTATTTTTGTTTTTTTTTAAATTTGTTCTCTAAACTTCTTAATTATCGGTTTAATCATCCTTTCAATTTAATTTTTCCGATTCAATTGTTCCTGATTTTTCTCCTATCAGTTTCGATTGCATCTCCCACGAATACGCCTCTATCCCCAATCGCGTTTGATTAGTAACCGACAGTTAATGTTATTTGGCATATCCCCCATTATCTTTCTCACATCTTAGTTATGATTTCTTCAATTTGATTGTTTGTAGTCAAACTTATGTCTTCAATCGACCTTGTAAAGGCTAGGGTTCCAAATCGATTGAATGAATTCTGAATTGAGTTACAAAACCAGGTGGCGCAGGCGGTTCTTGAATCACGGTGCTCGATCTTGCAATCGTGTCTCTGTTAGGGCTGGTTCAGTTCCGGCAAACGTATGCTGCTTGGGAGATCGCAGTGCTCAATCGCCTTAATACACCAACGAATGGTTATGTGAACTCCCAACTTTCAATAAAATAAAAAAGAAATTGAATCTGTCGTAATTGCCTCTGTTTCTATTTTTATCACTAATTGTTTCTTTTCCTTAATCTTCCTTACACGTATAAGGGGAACCTTGAGGATAGTATAGTGGAACATTGTCTTTGAATCTAGCCTGAACCTCTTTATACATGATAGGTAAGAAAATCATTTTTATTTTTTATTTTTGCTCAACTGGTACCGAGTGTTGGAAGACATGATTAATTGTTTTCATTATTTATAATCTGATAATGCATGTTGTAAAAAGCATTTAAAATATGAGAATGATTCTATAGGGTTCTAGAAGCATTGGTGCACTTGTGATTGTTGTAGGGCTGTATATGGTTATATATATTATTCCAAATAGAAATTAGCTATTCTATTTCTAGAATATATGTATGTATATATATGTAAAACAGGATAAATTAATTCATTTGTACAACACGATAAGCAAAAGAAATTTTGCATTCAGTGTGTTAGAAGTAAGCTTATTTCTATTTCTTATTTTAGGAAATGCTAAATGGTGTTATGGTTTATTTGAAAATGATATTTCTTTTGGGAAATGCTAAATGGTGCTATGTCAATTGAAGAGTGGTTGAATATGGAATCAAGTTTTGGCGAGCTAGGTGATGTAAATCTGTTTCGTGCTAAAGTACCCAACAAACTGAATAGAAGAAGGCTGATAGAAATGAATGCTAGAGTTACTAGGTATGTGAACTAATGCTTACAACAATTGTTTTTTTTTTTTGCAACAATTATTTGTCATTATTTTAGATTTACTGCAAGAAATAGCATACTACTTTAAATTTTCTAAAATTAACTATTTTTGCAGGAGACTAATACAGGGGGAATCTCATGTTTAATCTAATCAGGTTTCTTGATTGTATTATGCTTGGAAACTATCCTCTTTTTATGTAAACACAAGTTGGTGATTGGCTGGCCTCTAACTGTGTCATTTATAGTTTCCGAAACAGTAGTAGTATATACAAACTTTGTGACAAATCTATTCCTGAATGTGAGATTGTTGAAGTGTACACCTAAGGAACTTTTATACAAGAGGTAAACTTTGGTTCATTACATAGATTTTAGCAATTTAAATTATGGTTTTATGTCTTTATAACAACAAATTTGGTAATCATTGATTTTTGGAGATGGTAGCTGTGCACTGTAACATGAAAAGTTTTTTATTCTTTTACCAATTTGGTGGTTACTGATTATTGTGATGGTAGCTTATTTTTCTATGTATCACATTGTGTAATAACAATGGGGTTTTATGTCTTCTTATCATTTTGTTTTACGATGGTTGCAAATCATGGTAAACACAATTTTAAAATTTTATCTTGCTGCTTTTCTTTCAAATTAACAATTACAAGGTTTCACGTCATATTAGTCATGTGTACAAATAAAGCAAGAAAGTGCATAGTTTTTTCTATTTCCTAGCATGGAGAATCTAACAGGATATGGACCATGTTAGAAATCAATTATTTTTGGAGTCCAATTTTATTGCGGGATCGAATAAGAGCTGCATATGTTCGAACAAATGTATAAGAAATGATATAAAAAAGAGACGATGTGGTAGTTTAATTTATATAAATCAATGTAGAGAAGCCATATTTGATAACATATCAAAGAAAAATGTTTAATAAAGTAAAAAAAATTGTACCTATAAAAAACTTTGATAATATTTTTAGCTAAGTTACAACAGCATACTTAAAATTTTAAATAAAAATAACGACATACTTCTAATTTAACAAAAACAAGAACATGCTCAATAAAGATTTTAATAGTAATAATATTTATCGATATATTGTATGTTCTAAAAGAAATTATGACAAGTTTCTAAAAGAAAAACTATATGTCAAAACGAATTATCGTCATTGCCGCTTCATGCGGGCATACTACTAGAAACTATTTGTCGTCAAAGGAAACTAGTAGTCGCCCGAAACTGTTGTAGTGGAACGTTGGTGGAAATCGATAATTTCAAATTGTAGTTGACTTGCGGACGGTGGCAAGGAGCCGATCAGAGAGAACGAGCCTGTTGGAGGGAGACACTAGAACTGGGACTAGAAGAAACTCGCCCTTACCATAAACTACTTTAGATGATGAGGGGGGGGGGGGTGTTAGGGTTTAGGGATCGAGTGACTTCTGTTGTCAGGATGTATATATAGACACCAAATCTAATAGCATCATTGAAGGAAATTGGTTATTGGAGGAGTTATGCTTTACATTTACCTTTCGTATTACATATTTAATACTTGCGTTACTTTTCTTTGTTTCTTTATAAAATCAATATCCTAATATGTTGTTTTAATTAAAAGAATATATCTGATATATGAAATATATAATTAAAGGGTTAAATGCAAGAAATAACAATGTATTATGTACTTTTATTTATATCTGTTACATGAACTTAGTTTTTTTTTTAATATATTTAAAATGAAAGTACATTGCTATTACTTGGTGTTTCTTGACACCGTTATTGACAACAACCTTATTGGTGAAAAATATGTATTCTAATTTATGGATTAATACAGATTCTAATTAATGGATTATGTTTTAGTGTTTAATTTAATGACGTATATATCCAACAATTTTGTCATATATTGTCAAAAATTTCTTATGTAAAATTATTAATGTTTAGATATTATTATTTAACAAATTTTTTGTATCATCCCGTGTAATACACGAGTTTTACAACCAGTATGTCATAAAACAGTTAATGAAGTCAAAATGACTGGTTTCCTCTTACACTATAAATTGAATTGTATGTCTCTGTTTGTAGTTAGGGCAAAACATAGAAGGGTTCAGGTGTGACCATGGCTCCGTGATTTTTGATTTGCTATATACTAATAACTATAGAATCGGTAATATATAATCTAATTCTCTAAAAAGTTCGAAAAAGTAAGAGCAGTAGTGTATGTGCAGTAAATTACAGCATAAATAAACAAGAAAAGAGGGAAAAAAATACTTTTTAAATTTTAACTAGAGCTCTATGATCTCTACCAACTTACAATTAAAAAGCTATAACAAAATATTATATTTATTAGTTATTAGTTTGTTACTGTATATTGTATTTATTATGAGAAAACTTTTTTTTTTTATAAATATTTATTAGTTATACTTTTGTTTTATTATTTATGATTTAATAGCAAATTTCATTATTTAGTGTACATTAAAATGAAAAAAAAGTATATTATCGACGGAAAAGAACGACAACTTTCAATTCAATTGAACGAGTGATATACAAATATTTTAAATTAGATTTTTTATTCAGATATTTGATATGTTAAAATGTTGAACCTAATTAAACTTATTTATATAGTTTTGTTCAATATGTTTCTGTTTTCAATCTTAAATAGTGTTTGTTAGGCATGAACGGAGGAACAAATTGAAAACACGACTTCATTCCCACCAAAACAATGTTGGCTCGGTTGATAATATGGAATTGAATAAAGCAATTGCAAAGGAATATCATTCCTTCAAGTTACATGTTTTCTTAGTCCAACCCTCTTGTTTCATTTTTTTACGCCACTCAAAGGATGGAAACTACTGTCGTACCCTTTACCAATTCGCTTTAAATTCGTCAAATTGCAACTTAATATTCTCAATCCGTAAAAGACGCAACGTAATCTTCTCGATTCATCAAAATCTTAACTTGATCAACTCGATCAGGCACGAAGGATGTACTAAAAAAGCAAAAGGCCAGGCACACCGCACACCGCACACGACATTTCAAAAGCCTTCGGCTTATGTCCCGGCATGGGAAAGAAAAGCGGCGGACAACTGACTTGGGAAGATCATAGCGAAAAAGTCGAGTCTTGCAACTAATCCAGGCCTGCTGCAAGTGTGTAGGCCCAATTCTAGAAAATTTATTTAGATTACTTAATTATCCGATGTAATTTACGATTTATATATTATATAAACTTGACCTTAAATAAATATATTATGCAATCTATTTATTATATTAATTTCTCTCACACACACATACACACACATAGCCTTGAGGGTGCAAAGATATCAATGCCACGTTGGTTTTCAATTACACTTTTATGTGGGTGTATCTATTTGAACTATTTGTGTAACTTTCTAAATTTAAGGCAATTTTTTTTATAACAACAATAATAATAATATTTTAATAATAATAATAATACTTTCAACTAAATAAAATTTTAATTACCAATTAGTTGATGAGATTGCTAAGTTAAGTGACATTTTTACGTTTAGGATAAAAATGTTCATTTATGGTATTTGGTAGGAATAATACATAGAAGACACATCTTTGTTCTAACAATTCATAAGTTGGTTCAAAAGAAGAAATCAAGACTTACATAAGTTCTAGGGGGACGAAGATGTAATTTAGTGAAATGATGAGTTATGGGGAGGAACTAAAGTGCAAATAAGTGAAAGTTCATATTAAGGTTTTGGGGAATACACCCATTACTCCTCAAAAACGTTTTCTAGAGAAGGAGAGAAGGCTCTATGCGAATTTTAGTGATTTGGGAGGAGTTCTAGTCAAATTTATCAAGCTACAAGTTACTATAATCAAGTTCTTGAAGAGTTGAGGTAAGAAACTTCAATTTCTAATTGAAAACCCACAGTGAGGTGTTGAGTTATGTTGGAATTCGAGTTGTAAATGTTTGGGAAAAGTAAAAAAGCTTATAACCGCTAGTGAATGTGAGTTTATCGAGAGTACATGTCCCTAATACTATAATTGTTTTGAAAAGTAATAAGATCAGATTTTCATGCATTATATTTATGTCCCAAGTATGGTGATTGACATTGCTCACACTAAATGGGTCAACCTCGGTTGAACTCATTAGGCATTTACATTGTCTAACTTATTTTGACGTGTACTATGGTTGATGACTTGGAAGGAGATCTATCTAAGTATGGATATTTAGAAGACCACAAGATGTGTGGCCACTTGAACTATGTTATGTTCCTGCTACTAAGATTTTTAAACACTTTTAACTTGATGTGTTGGGATCTAAATTTCCGCCATGACGATTACTTTAACTTTGGTTGGATGTTTAAACTTAAAAATGTTATTTTTATTTACTACCCTAGCGAGGGGTGTCACAATGTTGTTGGAATAGTGTCCATGATCATAACTAAATTAGTAAGGACTTTCCATTAATAGCAGGGTCCTTTTTAGGTTGCCCTCAATAGTCCAAATGGTATTAGAGTTATTTAAGAGAGGGAGAATAAATAGTTTATTAATTTATTATGTGATGATAAATTAATTGCAAACTAGTTTGAAATTAATTAGAATTAACTGGAATTAATTTAAATTAATTTGGGATTAATTAAAAGTGTAGGGACTAAATATTAATTGTTCAATAGTTGGGCAATGGATAGTATTAATTAGGGAGGATAGGGAAAAATTGAAGGGTTTATCCTTCAAAATTTGTTCACCCTATAGATAAGGTGAAAGGGTTTTGAATTTAAAGATAAAAGGTTTATCTAATTTGAATTTAAATAAGGTTTATCTTTAATCACCATTGGAAGCTATAAAAACCCCTCACTAGGTCCTCATTTTTTTGCACCAACTTCTAGAAGGGTTTCTGGAGTTTTTCTCTTCTCTTTCTCAAGCAGAATATATAATCCCTATCTAGGGTTTTATAGCGAGCTTTTCTAAAATACCTAATAAACTAATTGTTTGGACTAATTGGGTGTGAACAATTAGAGGTATTCTTGTTTTGGGTACTACCTTCCTTAGCTATTGGAATTTCGATCTATACAAATAGTTCTTCAAGCAAAATTTTCTAAAGGTTGGTAATCTCAAACCATCTTGTAGTTATAAATTATCATTAAGTAGCTTCCTTGTAGGTTTTAGTAATTGTTATTAGCCTTAGAATTTTTATGTGTTTCCGCTGCCATGATTGCTTGTTCTAGGGTATAGAAAACCTATAAGTGGTATCAGAGCCTATGCTTAGTTGATATTTGCACTACATGATTATTTTTGGCTTGCTATAATTTTCAAAAATTCCTATTGGCTAGGATAAGTCAAAATTTTGGAGATTTTGAAATTTTATTTGTTTTAAAATATTTTGATGATTAACTCCAAAAGATTTCTTTATTTTTTAGCCTTATTCGGATTTTTTGAGTTATTTCCTTTTAGGAAATGGATAAATTTCTCCATTTGGGACGAATTTTATATCCTTGGAATGGTATTTGAGTTTAGTTTCCTTGTCCAGAAGGCCTTGGCATAACTTGACCCTAAGTCATGTGAATGTGACAATCTTCATTGACTGGTCCATGGTTGTGACAAACTATGAAATATGTATCGTTAAATTCATAATAAATTGTAAAAAATCTTTTGGACAAATCCAGTGATAAAAGTTAAAGATATTATTCTAGTTTGTTCACACCAAAAATAAGAACCCAACTCCCTGTCCATTTTGATATTTGGTTATATATTTGAGGCGTGGTCTAGTGAGTGGACTTGTCAAATCGGTCAACTTTGGGGATTTATCATTTGTTCTTGGAAAATGAAATTGACCTGAGGTTAGGCCTTGTAATCTTTTCTTTGGGTCTAGTTAATTCATGCTTTTTCTCATAATTTAATTTAGACCTCTCCTTGGTTTAAAGTTGCAAACTTTGCAACCGGGTCAAAAATTCAGCTTTACTGCCAAGTTTCTTTTCGTGGTATTTGTCTTGGTTTCGGTCATGGGTGTTATAAGTGGGTCCGTTCTAAGTAGTGGTATATGGGTTATAGGTTAATGGAAGAAGGAGGGTCTTTAAGTGCTACCTTGCTTGTGTGATACCTACTGTTATCCATCATGTGAGTTTCTCACTGCATTGTACATACATCATTCATCCTTTGCTGTACTGGTGTTTGTTGATGTGATCTTGATGCAATATTTGTTTATTGTGGTATGTATTACATATGTGAATATGTGGGTGTGTAGTATTAGCGTAGTGTGTGCCTAGAGTATTTGAGATGGTTGTGTATAAAGCAAGATTTCCCGGCAAGATGTACAGAGCAAGATTGTATGCACGGCTCGAGGTGCTGAGCAAGATGGCATAACTCATCATAAGTATGGAGTGGAGTGATACTAGGCTGTTAAATGTCTAGTGTATCTGGATCGGTAGTTGTGTACAGAGCAAGATTGCCCGGCAAGATGCACAGAGCAAGATTGTATGCACGGCTCAAGGTGCTGAGCAAGATGGCACGACTCAACGTACAACTTGGAGTAGTTAAATGTTACTGTGTTTGTGTTGTTGTTTTCATTTTGACACACACACACACACACACACACACACACACACACACACACATATATATATATATATATATATATATATATATATATATATATATATATATATATATATATATAAGATATATCAAAATATTAGTTATTGTGTGGATGTAGACTTTAATATGGACCATAGGATCAAATAGAATAAAGGATGAAATTTAATTGGATTTTATAACTAAAATTAATTCATAAAATATACCTATACGTTAAATGAAGGGTAAAGTTATATTTTTCTATGTGTATATGGTAATGGTCGGATCATAAGGAATTATCAGTAACACTTCCCATTCTTTCTTGAATATCGATATATGCATTCTGCTAGAAGCGTCGTTTGAATTTAAGAGATATATACATTAAATTTCAGTAGATTTGATTTCCATTCTATTGAAATCGATAAATAAAAGAGGAATCACTGTTTATTGGAGATTATAATAGTGATATTGAAGATTTAGTTGGATAAGTAGAGTTCATTCTTAAGCATGAAGGGCCAAAATTCAAGTTTCTGTTTGAGGGAAAATTTCAAGTTTAAATACACAAATACAGCTGAAACAACCCTCGCAATAGATTATGATGACTTTGTTCATCCACTTGAAGGTATTCCTTTGTATAATTTCAAACTGCTTGGTATTCCTTTAGAGTTAAGCAAGAATGATGGTGTGAAAAATTAAATTATGAATTGGTTATTTATTTATTTATTCATTCTAAAAGGAGCTGAAAAATGTCAGTTAGGATTTGTGATTTTGTTTACAATTGTGAGATTAGATGATAAGCGTGAATGATGGCTTTATATTATATTAGAACTTCAATACATGAAGGTTACTGCTAAAAATTAACCTCAATAGTATAGAAATTATGAATTAAGTATGTTATATGTTAGAATGATATTAACATTTATGTATTATTCTTAACTTTATGACATAAAAATGTAGAATACAATTAACCTTTTCTTTAAAGAAATTAAGTTTCTATGTACTTATTCTATTGGAATGAAAATTTTTAGCATCCTATATTTTTTTTTTAGAACGGCAAATCTATCCTATTCCTAAATTACTCCTGGTTATGTTAGTGTCAGGGTTTGAACTCTGGACCTCCATGTTAGTAACACTCATTGTTAGCCAAGTGGGCTAGCCCCAACTTTAGCATCCTGTATTTAAGAATAATGTGTTCCAAACATATTATTTGATAAACTTGATAATACAATTCACTAATATTATATTTTAAGGAATAAAATCGTGTAGTAATAGGTTGTATTACTAACATTTATAGTGCTAATTAACTTAATATCAATATTCAAAAAATTTTAAAAGTCATTCTTCATGTCATTATTGAAGTCTTTTTTTATTTCTGGATTATGCATTATGCTAAAATGGAATGAAAATTAATATACTAGTGTGTTCTGTTTCATCAGAAGGCATAATTTTAAACATTATCACGTTGATTTTAATGTTAAGAATGAAATTTCAATAATAAGAAAAAAGGTTAACTGAATGGATCTATATGTACTTTGTGTTGACCAAATTCTATAACAATTAAAACTTTAGGTCATTCTACCGATAAGTGTTGAACATATCGGATCTTTATAAACTTTAGACCATTCTACCAATAAGTGTTAAACATATTTGATTTGTATGTACTTTCCAATAGTGGTCAAATTATATACATCTATATTCTGATTGTTATATACGATTTTATTTGATTTGGTAAGTTGATTATTAAATTGAGTGACACAATGAACATAAATGTGTATTTCATATGGCAGAATATTGTATATTGTACTCTGTCATTAATTACTATTAAACATGTATGTAAAAAAAATGTATTTATGTACTAATTTATTTTGTTTCACCAGAAACATATGTTTTAAGTATTATAACATTGTTTTTAATTTAAGAAAACAAATTCAATATTAACAAAATTGGGTTAAGAAACTGGATCTTAATGTACTTTAAACCATTCTACCAAAAACGGTTAACATGCTGGATATGTATATGTTTTCAAATATTTTCTTTCTTTAACCTTCTTAGTTACATATAACATTAAGAAAAATCTATATATAATCCTATTATGTAATGAAGATGTTTCATACTAACATAATGGGTGTTTATGTACTTTTGTGTTGAATGACAGATTAATATCATTCCACCAAAAGGAAGATATTCTTACTATAATAAAGATGATGATTGATCCTATAAGAATGTGAACTTTAGATCATTATACCAGAGCGTGTATGTTTTTTACCATATTCCGATAGAATGCCCTTAATATTTATGAATATCATGATAATTCTGAGCATGTAAGTTTGTTGCATTTTTATGTTTTTAATTATATTTTTTTACCTTATTATGAAATAAATATGTTTTATACTAAGTTTTCACTTGTTATTCCAGTGGGAGGAAAATATGCAATTACAGCAGAACCACTACAAGAAGTACCACTTAAAGCCTAACCAAGTACCGGAAACAATAGTGATTGAAAGTATAACTATAAAGAAAAGAAAAATGAAGAATAATGCATCGTCCTCAAATGCGAAAAGTACAAGTGTAGTTGAGCAAATTAGAGACATAAGATATAAATGAGAATTTCTGAATTTGATTTGAATTATATATAAAATATTCTATTAACATGAATTAATGTCTTATATGGTTGACTTTGACTCCAGCTCCTTTGCGGAGAGAGTTTTGACACGTCATGCAAATTAAGTTCTTAATAGGTTTCTGTAAGATTTCATGTCTACTAAAATTTTTAATTATTTTTTTTATTCTTAAAATTAGGACGTTAAATAAGTCGAATGTTTGTCGAATGGGTTGAGCTCCAGCTTGTGTGTATCTCATTATATCTGGTTTGCTTAAGTGGCAAGATGAAACCTCCATAAAACATCCATTACAATTTACATATCATGTTGATCCTTTGAATAATTTGTACACAACATAATTTAAATTTAAGATCTTTTAGATTAACTAACATAAAGTGCAATTCGTTAAACAAAATTAATAGACCTAAAGACGGGAATTTTACACGACCTTTTTTACCTTATCCAACTATTAATTTAAACTCGGTTTCTCTAATTTACTCTTACTTATTTAATCATATTAAATTCAAATATCTTAAATATTTTAACATAATGCTCTTTACATTAGTCGAAGCTAGTCAAAGCCTCAGGTGACGGTTACAAGGGATGCTCATCGTTTCCAGGCAATTTCTTCGTAAGAACTTTCAGTTTCACACTTTTACTATTCGACTATTCCAATTGTCAACTCAATCGGACTTTAATTACTTCTACACCTACATGCATATATACACACATAAACAAGCCGTATATTTATATCAAACCCTCAAAAGTCTTCGGTTTTCGAGGACTTGCAACCTGTGTCGGTAAAAATGGGAGCCAAGAATTCAAGAGAAACATCATCACGCATAAGAATGGACTCCGGTCATCCATGGACGTCACCGAGTATTCCTTCTACACCAAGGCATCATTTTGCACCAGCTCCTTATAGTTACGGGCCACCACCGGCTCATAGAAGGTTGGACAGAAAGTATTCAAGAATAGCCGATGACTACGAGACGCTTGAACAGGTTCTTATGACTAAAGTTACATTATTTAATAAATAATCGTTCTCATCATCTCATGTGATTGGATTCTGAAAACTCTTCCGCTATTTCCTAGGTTACTTCGGCTCTTGCTCAAGCAGGGCTCGAGTCATCGAATCTTATTGTTGGCATCGATTTCACCAAAAGCAATGAATGGACAGGTTAGATACTTGATTTTATAAAAAAAGGGTACTGATTTTGGCCTTGTCGCTATTTATTGTGGTTATTCGTGACAGAAAATGTTGCTAAATTATAATATGCATGTAATGATGATTACATAGGATCTTTAATGACATGATTTTTCTACTTTCGGCGAGATCATCTACATGAATAGCTCCACATCTACAATATTAGAAATATAGCATCGAGACTTGAAAGGAACAAAATGTATTCAAAGAAGTCTCAGTTCTTTGGGGTTTTTTTGAAGCTTAATACATTTACTAGAAGGTGCATAACAATCATTAAGCCGGGAGGTTTGTGTCTTTAAATCATAACACACCTCTTAGCAGTTGGTTTGTTGATCTAACAGTTAATTTTGCAGCATTATTTTATGATGTAATTTTATTACGTATTAATGATATATAGTTTTTAGATTTGTTAGAAATAATAACCAACATGTAAGATAAAGAAACCAATAGCATTATAACACAATTCAACCTATACGATATAAATTTAAGTAGTTTGATATATTCATAAAGTTTCTTTTTAACATCATCGACAATGCACCTTTCAACTATTCTGTCACTAAAACTAGCAACTTGCAAAGCAGTCGGCAGTGTTGAATATAGTGATTACCTAAAAAATCCAACCCGGTCAATGATTGGTCAACCCGATAAAAAAAAACTCGGAATTATCTTTTAATGACATGATGAACCGGTCCTAGATCGCATCGGGTTCGGTTGTTCATATCCATTCATAACACATATCTAGTTTGGTGGTAAATCATTAATGACTTTCATGCGTAATTTTTGTAAAAAAATTAGGAGCAAGGTCCTTCAACAGGCGAAGCTTGCATAACATTGGGGCGGTGCAAAATCCGTATGAGCAAGCAATATCGATCATCGGGAAAACATTATCGGCTTTTGACGAGGATAACTTGATCCCATGCTTCGGGTTTGGAGATGGTATGTTATTCTTCTTACAAGCAAACTATGTTACGGGTTGACGTACAGTACGAATTTATTAAATTAACGTCCTTTAATTTTGGTATTCTGGAACGTGTTTTGCAGCGTCCACACATGATCAAAATGTATTCAGTTTCTATCCGGATTCAAGTTTTTGTGAAGGGTTTGAGGACGTGTTGAGACGATATACAGAGATAGTTCCTCAACTTACACTTTCAGGTTCATCAATTTTGCCACCATTAACAACGCAATTACATATAGATCCCGACACCCATGTTTAACAAACCTTGATGCATCAAAACTATTTGCAGGACCTACATCTTTTGCACCGATAATAGAAATGGCCATGACAATTGTTGAAGAAACTGGTGGCCAATATCATGTTTTGTTGATTATTGCCGACGGCCAGGTAACTTATCAAATCCTTTCCAACCGTCGACTGAAACCCTAAATTTGTCACTAAAATGGTTTTCCTCTTCTTTAGGTAACAAGAAGTGGAACCCAGTTCGGTCAACTCAGTTCACAGGAACGAAACACCATTAACGCTATTGTAAAAGCAAGGTAAATTTCGACGTTAATAGTTACCTTAAAAGGATTGAATTTATCTATTGGCAATTGTTTAATTTTATAAAAATAAACAGTTACCTTAAAGATTCTCAAGTTTCTTATCCTTTTGTTGCAGTGAGTACCCGTTATCTATAATATTGGTAGGGGTAGGGGACGGTCCATGGGACATGATGGAGGAATTTGATGACAACATACCTTCTCGAGCTTTCGACAATTTTCAGGTTTGCTATGAAACTTTCAAAAAGAACTGCACATATCTTTTTTATGTCGCGTATTACTAATTAATTTGTTCTCGTTTTTTGCTAGTTTGTGAACTTTACGGACATTATGTCGAAAAATGTGGATCCAATGAAAAGAGAGACAGAGTTTGCGTTAACTGCCTTGATGGAAATACCTTCGCAATATAAGGCAACCCTCGAGCTCAATCTACTCGGGTAATTTCAATTATCTGTTAGCATTATCATCATAAGTATAATATATCAAATTATATATTTATAAGGTTTTACAATTTGTGATCAGTGCCCGAACGGGCTACTCTCCGGGCACTGTTCCCTTTCCACCACCTTGCGGTGGCAGTTCGCAGTTCAGGAATCCAAGAAGTCGAAGCGTTCGTCATGCATCTTCAAATTATGTATACGACGATAAGGTAAGTGAACATTAAACTGAAAATTATCTAGTTTAAGGGAATAATAATTATAAAATGTTAAAACCAAATTTCCTTCAATTTATAGTTTTAAGTTAATCTTTTGCTTGGTTTGGCTCCTGTTCACTTTTCAGGTTTGCCCCGTCTGCCTTAGTAACCCCAAGGACATGGCCTTCCGTTGTGGACATCAGGTCAGCTTATATACGACGTGTTTGGTTTTAAATATATAAGCAAATTACAGAAAATCACAATTTTAGCAACCAAACTATTTTCCATAGTTATTAAACTATTATTTTCGGTACCAGGTTTTGATAGAAAAGCAAAATTTATAACAAAAAAAAAAAAGTATTTTGACGATTTAAACGGCATATTATATTTTTATGATTATTATTATTGTATTAATTCAGTGTTTGAATTGATAATTATATTATGCTCCGTTTTCTTTTGCCAAATATCGAAACTGGGTAATCGGAACTAAATGTGTTTAAAAGTTAGTTCTGTGTGTAGAACAAGAATTCTTATAATTGTCATCATATAACAGACATGTTGCACTTGTGGAGTGGATCTTCTTCTTTGTCCAATTTGTAGGGATCTAATAGACACCAAAATAAGGTTGTACTAATAGACCCGAACCCAACGCTGCAGGAAGACTATCTAGGTGTCTTATTATTGTTCAACATTTTTACACTTTAAAGTTACAGTTCATGTAACCATCTCCATTGACCATTGTTATTGTGCATAGCATCTCCGTTGTGACATCACATTCATCCAATTGAGTCATTTCGAGTGTATTTTGTATTTAAGATGCAGCAATTGCTTGTAATACTATTTTGTATTTTTGATAGCCTCAAGTAAACATGAACCACGATAAAATAATTCTATCAAGGTGGGCATGGATTCCTGATACAAATGTAACGTTTTATGGGATTACAGAATCCACACCCAAGTCATTGATGTTGAACAAAAAACCGTAACCGAAATTGATTTAACAAATAGATCGAGCACAGAAAAAATATTATAAGGAAGCCGAACTTGTTCCGAGTTCGCTATGGTAACAAGGGCAGAAGCGTCATTTTGCCTGTTTCATCTTCATGTTTATAGCACATGTGTGATATTGGATCACAAGAGTTGAAAAGGGTGCACCATGACACCGTGTCGAGCAGAAGGGAGGGATCCCCATCGACCCAACGAGGGTTCCGGAGTGAGAATTAATACTCGTAGCACAATAGTCGTTACAAAACTGAAATGTTGCAAAATAAATGAAAACTAACCAACTACCAAGTGTAAAACTGAAATACTACGAAATTGAGTCAAATATGCCAGAGATCTACTTGATAGATCAGTCTTCGCTCCCTGAAATTCGACCTAGGAGCCTCTATTTATAGTTGTGAATTCTGGTGGCCCGTGGCGCTGACCATGGGTTTTCGCGTCGCGAGCTTTCCTGATCTCGATTCCTCACATTTTGAGTTAAAGTCAAACCAGATCACGTTCTTATTCAACACTGGCGCCGCGAATAGCAACTCCCCGCATCGCGAGTTTCTCCTGGCCCTTATCCTTAGTTTCTTTATATTTGTCTTCACCAATTTTACACTTTAAACCCTGTATTTTAACCAAAGTTGTAGAAGTCGCTAGGTGGTAGTCGGACGGTCGACTGGTGTGTAACACCCCTTTCTCAAAACCATAATTTAATATAGTTTATATTACAAAACATTTTAACAAAACGTGACCATGAAAAGTCACCAAATTTTTTTTTATAAACTTTATTCTGAAAGGGTATTACAGACTCAATACAGAAAACCATAATTTAAACTTACTGTATACACACTGGTCCCACTCCAGCTCCTACTCATCTCACCTAAGTACATAGCATATAAAAGTAATACGTGAGACATAAAGTCTCGTGAGTAATATGGGTTTTAGACCCAAAACTTTTCTGCTTTAAAACTTGAAATATAACAAGTAAACTACTAGAACTTATTTCATAATAAATCTCAAATCTCTTTTCTTTTCTATCTTCAAAACTCAAAAATACTTTCTTTCTCAAAATTTCTTTCTTTTATCAAAACTGTATTCTTTCTCAAAACTACTTTCTTTTATCGAAACTGTATTATTTCTCAAAACTACTTTCTTTTATCGAAACTGTATTCTTTCTCAAAACTACTTTCTTTTATCAAAACTGTATTCTTTCTCGTTTTCTAGTAACCAACTGAAACTCATGAATTAATTTAGTTTAATTCATTCTACTAGCTCACCTCGCGGGACAGAACAGATCCGCCCGCTAGGTTATGCTCATTCTGTCTCCCTTTTGTGACTTGGAACGGATTCAAGCACAAGGGTATACTAAGCTAGACAACTACTTCGCGAAGGGAGGTACCATCCCAGTAGTGTCTTCTGATCCCCCGATTATGTGGGTGATCCTAGTCCGGACAACTGGCTTATACTTCTTTCTTTCTTTAATTCTTACTTCATTTCATCTCAAATTGGTCAAAATGGGACACAATTTGTAAACAACTCTTACTCAAACATTTTATAACTCTTTACTGAAAATACTTTAAAAAAACTGATTTTGACAACTTAGTTCCCATAAGGAACTTCTTTCAAAATATCTTGCAAACCATACTTTAAAAATCTGTTTTAAACACTAAGCCCTTGTATAGAGCTTCATTCAAAACTATTTTCCAAACTTTAGTATTTATAAACATTTGGAAATCTTACTTTTCTGAAAATAACATATTGCTATGTACTATAGAAATCCTCATAAAACTCACCTTGGTTTTACTACGGTTCACTAGGCTTCACGTACGCCTTTTCCTTTCCCGTGCTCAATAACGTTTGAAGCACCACCTATACAAGTAGTATATATAAATACCCAATATAATTAACTCTATAATGCTAAAGTCTCATATAACATAACTCTAGGTTATAATAAATGTATAGCCATTAATAAACTCGTTTAACGGTTTTCTCCGAAATACGCGTATATTGCTACAGTACCCCCGAGGGGTCGTATTTCAGTTCCGACTCTTTTCCATGAAATCTTAGGCCATATTAGACTTGTGTTTCAAATTTGGAGTTCATTGGACAAGTCTAGCTCAAATTCTAAAAATCAAGTTTTAACGTGAATAGTGATTTTAGCCACTGCCGCTACAGTGACTTTTCCGCAAGGTCGGATTACGGATTTGACCATTCCCGACATGTTCTTATACCATTTTAGGGTTATGGATAAAATTTCAGATCAATCGGACATGTCTAGCTATGGTTTCTAGCGTTTGGATTTCTAACATTTTTAACATTTTTGGTCCCTGTCTGAAGGGCACTGTAGCACGCAGTGCACTGTAGCACGCAGTTTTCACCCATTAAGTCCTTAATCTATGTCTTAATCATATGGGGTTTGTTCCTTGACTAAAACCCTCCATTAGTACAAAGTTTTAAGCTATTACAATCGTTTGAATCAATCAAATGCAAGAATTGAAGTTCTTGACCAAACTTGAAATTTCTCAAGAATAGCAATCTACTTCTATGTTTTAGAGTTAAATTCTTAACTAATGACTTATTGGAAGCATTAGCTACTTAACCCACATGATTCTTAACTGAAATTGCAGTTTCAATTCCATTCAAGAACCAATTCAAGCATACGTATTATAACATTTCTAAACTTCTTTCATTAAGCCATTTAGACTTCTATCCTATTATTTAACACTTCTAATTACTCATAATACATCCATATATGCTAAGAATGGTTTTCTTTCAATTCTTTGATCGTTATATTAACATATACATTCATATTCCTAAGTGGGACAGAATCTGCCGAAACAGGATACCCTGTACGAAAAACGGCATAACTCACTCTAGAAGAATCGAAACGACTCACCGCTTTTTGATTTAGAAACTAGACATCTGTAGGTTTCTTTTCATGTATGAAACATAATTTTTGGCCTTGTAGATTTGTACAGTTTTACAGTTTAAGTTGGCGTAAAAATTCTGTCTGAATACTTTCTTACTTTCATTCTTATTATTATATAACTTATGAAATTGCAATTTCATATACTTAAGGACATTTTTTTTAACCCATTAAGCACTTAATTCATTGGTCATCCCCAAAGGAATCATTCCAATTCCTTATCTAACCATTTCTAATGAAATTTCAACCATGGAATCATCAATTCCATTCTATTTTCTCAATTTCCAATTTCATTCATAATTTCATTATAATTAATTGGAATAATTAGGAAACCACTTCTAATGGTTTCTTCATCCATAAACAACATTTATGACTCATTGTAACTAGTTAATTGCATTCAATTAAGACTTTGATCATTAACCCCAATTTCTAGGGTTCATAAGAATTAAATTCACCAAACCATGATTCCAAGCTATCCATATGTTGGATAGTGATCAAGGGATGACTAGAAGCATAATCTAACTACTTGAAATCATAGAAATTACTCCTCCTCCAACATATGAAATTCAGCCATGAACCCTAAATGGGTTTTCTAGCTAGAAATGATGAAATTATACCTTATATGAGTTAGGAATTCAAGAAATTTGATCATGCAACGTTGCTAGCTTCAAAACCTTCACAAAATCATCAAGAATCGCCACCTTCATTCTCTCCCATGGCTGTCATCGTTCCAGTGAACAAATGGGGAGAAGACTCCCTATTTATACCTCCTTACTATGAGAAAATGACAATTTGGTCCCTAGACTCTCATACTTCTTATTTTAGCACAAAACTAAATTTTAATTCTTGAAACTCTTAAGTATTATAGGTTTTCCCCACTTATAAACTTTAAATACAAATTAAGGATATACTAACACATAAAAATCTCATTATGTGATTAAATACTTCAAAATGACGAAAATACCCTTTTTTAGTCGTTTTATACTTTTAATTCACTTTTATCTTTCTATTCTTCATGCTTCATACTTTTAACTATAAAATAGTTAATTTACTTCATTTTTAAGGAAAAATATAAATCTTTCCTTTTTATATTAATAATTGGAAAATTACCAAAATACCTTTTTGCTCAAAGTATGAATAATTAATTAATAATTATTCCTTAACTTCTTACTTTCTAAGTTTACATATTTTTGGGTTCTTACATGGTGCCTATGACTAATCGGTCTAGGCGAGGACTAGTCGGGCGCCTAGGCGGAGAGTATTAATTGTAATAATATTTATTTTTTAAAATCTAAATATTACTTATATCCTTACAAAATTAATAAATAAGCATAAAAAATTGACACATCCATATGTTTAAATATGTAAGTCATCAAAAATCAGAATGTTTAAACTAATTAATTATATTTTTGATAATTTTAATATCAATAATCGTAACTTAGCAACTGATTATCATAATTAATATATATAATTAAAAATTGAAATTGCTAATAAAATAAAATATATATTACTAATATAATAAAATATATAATATATATAATTATTCTAAAATTTTGAAATTTTCTAAATTTAAAATTTAAAAATCTAAAATTTTGAATTTCTTTTGAAAATTTGAAAATTTTTGAAATCTTGAACATTTGAAAACTTTGCCTCCTAGACCCGCCTAAACCCGATTTTGACCGTCGTTGACCAAATCCGCCTAACTTGACTACCTCGCACTAATCATAGGCGGAATCCCTCTGCCTAGGCCGACTTTCACAACACTGATTTTAACATAAATTCCACGCAAAACAACTTACACTAAAATTCAGCATTATTAGTCATTTTACAAAGCTAAAATAACTAAAACACGGTCCAATAATGTGTAAAATATGTAATATAAAAGCTTGTTATCACTGATTCTCCTCAACCACACTAATCTTCAAGAACTCACACCAAATCCTCTATTTTCCGAACAAGCTCCAAGACCGCCACCACTTCCGACAACCGCCACCACATCGAACGACCATCAGCACCATCGACGTCCGACGAACCAAGCTCAGTCATTGCTCCGGTGAATTCAGTGTCAGATCACCTATATCTCTTTCTATCTATCTCCGACGAAACACTACCAGATCCGCTGCCTCGCCTCCGTTATTGCTCTTGTGAAACGCCACTGACTCATCTTCGTTTATTTCTATCCGATCTGTGGTAAGAAACCATCAGATCTATTTTTCTCGTTCCCATGGTTGCTCCAGTGAAATACTATTAGGTTACCCCATTCTCTTTTTCTCGGATCTCTAATGAAACACCACTAGATCGATTTACTGTCACCACCTCTACCTTGTTCTGCACCACCAGATACACTCCACCACTCTCTTTATCTCAGATCTATTATCTCTTTATGCCAGATCTATTCTTCAGTGGTAGAGTCTAAATATTGAAGTTCTAGAAAAAAAAATGCATAGAATATTTTTGATGAAATGCTTCGATGAAATATGCAAGAGTTTTAAGCTGTGAATATAATGTAAACTGAACTGTGAATTAGTTTATTAAACTGTGAATATAGTGTAAATTAAACTGTGAATCATGTAATTTGAACTGTGACTTTATTTGTATTTATAACTTCCTGTATATTTATGTGTATTTTATAAGTAATGCGAATGGTTTTTCAATGTGTTGAATGTTTTTGTATCATCTGGAGAATGATTATATGAAAGAGTTTATTAAACTGTGAATTAGTATATAAATGAATGTATTAAAATGTTAATGAGTGCATAGATAAGTGAAGTAAACTATAAAAGTGACTATTTTGCCCTTCCTTACCAAACTAATGCAAAAAAAATGGGATTTCAATCATCAGATCTGGTCCTTCTAGTTTTTTTCAATAAAATGTTGAAATTAGTTCCTAAGTTCTTAATCTTTCAATGGTTCTCATTAAAACCACCTCATATATATATATATATATATATATATATATATATATATATATATATATATATATATATATATATATATATATATATATATATATATATATATATATAAATATATATATATATATATAAATATATATATATATATATATATATATATATATATATATATATATATATATATATATATATATATATATATATATAATGTTAACCTGAATTAATGTCTTATAATCTTATATGGTTGACGTTGACTCGAGCTCCTTGTCGGAGAGAATTTTGACACATCATCCAAATTAACTTATAAAGTCCCAATATTTTGGTGAAGTTTATGAAAAAATCTCAAATTAATTTTTATTTACAAAAAGAGACAGAAAAGCTGCTAAATATTCAAATTAATATTTTTTTTTTAACATTTTCAGCAGGTTACCTTGCCACGTAGAAAATCTACATGTTTTATCTTCAATAAAATCTCAATATTTTGGCGTAATTTACAAAAAAATCCTAACATCTTTTATCTTCAATATAATCCTAATATTTTGGCCCAGTTTATGGAAAACTCTCAACATTGTGGCTCAGTTTACTTGAAAAAAATTACGTATTTTTACATGTATTTACGTCTTTAATAACGTATTTATATATTTAAAAATATGTTTTTATGTATTTATAAAAAATACTTAAAAATAACATATTTAATAACTTAAAAAACTTAAAAAAACATCTTTAATAACGTGCTTATACATCTTTAATAACGTAAAAATACTTAGAAAATACGTATAAAATCATGTCTAAATACGTTTTTAAACGTATTAATACATAAAAAATACATATTTATTCATGTATTTATTCCAAATGACGGATATGGATTTCGGTAAGTTTGCTTAGAGGGATTAAACAGAACAGGACTGCAAAGTAACCGACCAAAATTGAATTGCACGGAATTAGATGATTATCAATATTTTTATTGTTTTATTTAGGTTCCGATAGGCAATGATTTCGTGGTTTCAAGAACGATATCCAATATTAGTTGGTATAAATTTTGTTTAGAATTCATATTGTTAGGCATTATGAAGTTATTATGTTACTTATTTTTACGTATTTTAAATAAATACATGAATAAATATGTAAAAATATGTTTTCAAACAAAGACGTAAATACATGTAAAAATACGTAAATTTTTCTAAACAAACTGAGCTAAAATGTTGGAACTTTATAGTAAACTGAGCCAAATATTAGGACTTTATTAAATATAAAAATGTTGAGACTTTTTCGTAAACTGAACAAAAAGATTAGAACTTTATTGAAGATAAAACATTTGTTTAACTGCTGAAAATGTTAAAATGAGCTAATTTGAATACATTGGCCGATATTTTGTCTTTTTTTTATAAAAACAATTAATTTTAGACTTTTCCGTAAATTAAGCCAAAATATTAAGATTTTATTGAAGATTTTCCGATTTTGTGTCTACTAAAAATTTCAGTTAATTTTCTTTTTCTTTTGATTCTTAAAATAAGGACGTTAAATAAGTCGAATGTTTGTCGATTATTCGAATGTTTGTCAATTTATTCGAGTTCCATATGTTTAGTTTTCAATGGGTTGAGCTCCAGCTTGTGTACATCTTATCATATCTGGTTTACTTAAGTGCCAAGATGAAACCTCCATAAAACATCCATTACAATAACATATCATGTTGTTCCTTTGAACAATTTGTACACAACATAATTTAAATTTATGATCTTTTAGATTAACTAACATAAGTGCAATTCCTTAAACAAAATTAATAGACCTAAAGACGGGAATTTTTACACAATACATTTTTTACCTTATCCAACTATTATTTTAAACTCGGTTTCTCTACTCTTACTTATTTAATCATATTCAATTCTAATATTTTAAATATTTTAACATAAGGCTCTTTACATTTGTCGAAGTCAAAGCCTTAAGTGATGGTTGCGATGCTCATCGTTTCCAGGCAATTTCTTCATTAGAACATTCAGTTTCACTATTCCAATAGTCAACTCAATCGAACTTTCATATACATATTCATATAATAACATATATACCTACATACATATATACACACATAAACAAACCATTTATTCAAATCAAAACCCTCAAAACTCTTCGGTTTTCGAGGACTTGCAACCTGTTTCAGTAAAAATGGGAGCCAAGAGTTCAAGAGAGACATCACCTCGCATAAGAACGGACCCCGGCCATCCATGGTCACCGAGTGTTCCTTCGACACCAAGGCATCATTTTGCACCAGCTCCATATAGTTATGGGCCACCACCGGCTCAAAGAAGGTTGGATAGAAAGTATTCAAGAATAGCCGATGACTACGAGACGCTTGAACAGGTTACTTATGACTAAAGTTGCGAATTTTAATAAATAATCATTGTTGTGTGATTGAATTCTGAAAAATCTATTCCGCTATTTCCTAGGTTACTTCGGCTCTTGCTCAAGCAGGGCTCGAGTCATCGAATCTTATTGTTGGCATCGATTTCACCAAAAGCAATGAATGGACAGGTTAGTTACATTGATTTTATAAAAAAAAGAGTACTGATTTTGGCCTTGTCGGTATTTGTTGTGGTCATTCGTGACGGAAAAGTGTGGCGAAGTTTCTTTTTACATCATCGCACCTTAATTTAAACTATTTTGTCACTAAAAGTAGCAATTTGCAAAGTAATTGGAAGGATTGAGTTGAGTATAGTGATTACCTCAAAAATCCAACCCGATCAATGATTGGTCAACCCGATCAGAAAACAATATTATTTGAAAAAGTCTGACCCGAGACCAGGTCCTGGTCCAAAAATGATATCAAACCATTAGTCATGACCGGTCCGTTTTGATGATATGATGAACCGGTCCTAGATCTCATCGGGTTCGGTTGTTCATATCTAGTTTGGTGGTAAATCATTGACATTCATTCGTAATTTTTGTAAAAACAAATTAGGAGCAAGGTCGTTCAACAGGCAAAGCTTGCATAGCATTGGGAGAGTGCAAAATCCGTATGAGCAAGCAATATCGATCATCGGGAAAACTTTATCGGCTTTTGACGAGGATAACTTGATCCCATGCTTTGGGTTTGGAGATGGTATGTTATTCTTCTTACAAGCAAACTATTTTACGGGTTGACAACAGGGATGTCTCGTTGATTTTAAGGGCCCTGTGCGAAAAATAAAAATGGGCCCCTAATATATTTTTTTTGATATATATATATATATATATATATATATATATATATATATATATATATATATATATATATATATATATATATATATATATAATCATGGTTGTTAAGATCCCGATCTTGATCTTAAGATCTTACGATTTTAAGATCCTTCGACCGAAAAACGATCCCGATCATAATAAGATCTATCTGATGCAAGATCTATACTGGGATCTTAAAATCCTAAGTAGGATCTTAAGATCTTAATACGATCCGATCCCACCCCTAGTTGTGGATGGTCATGATGAACTTGTTTATTTTTCTACTAAAGATGTTTCTTCCTCTTTTTAGCGGTTTCTAACTAAAAGAACCATAGTTCATGCTTAAGAAGTTAACTTCGATTCTATCATCGATGTTTTAGTAGAGATTAAGTTATAACAAATACTGCACAAAGTATGACATTGAGAGTAAATTTAAAGACTATTTCAGAGGTAGGATCTTAAGATCCCGATCCCGATCTTACGATCACGATCTTGCAAAACATAAAACGATCTTGGGTAAAATCCCGATCTTAACAACATATATATATATATATATATATATATATATATATATATATATATATATATATATATATATATATAAGCAAAATTCGTTAATATTACGATAAGTCCAATTGTTATAAATCGATCAAAACAAAATTCGAATTTTCGATCAAAAAAAAACAAGAGAATGCATGTTTTTTGTAATGGACTAATAAAAAGAACAAAAAAAAGAGAAAGGCCTCAAGAAAAAAAGCGTTAAAGAAAAACGTGTGTAGGGATGAGAAAAAACAAGAGAATGTGTAGGAAGTAGGACTTGAACCCAGGTCAGTCGAGAGACAGGGATAACATACGCGCCACTTTAGCCATCTGAACTACAAGACATTCTTTAACTTATTTCCGTAATATAATATATATAGTATTAATACTAGATAATTTTTGTAAAATCCGGGCCCTATTTTTTTCGGGGCCCTGTGCGGTCGCACCTCCCGTACACCCTGAGGGCCGGCCCTACTTGACAGTCAGAATTTATGAGATTAACGTTTTTTTGGCTTTTTGAAACTTGTTTTCCAGCGTCCACACATGATCAAAATGTATTCAGTTTCTATCCAGATTTGAGCGTTTGTGAAGGGTTTGAGGAAGTGTTGAGCCGATATAGAGAGATAGCTCCTCAACTTCGACTTTCAGGTTCATCAATTTTTCCATCATTTTTAACTACGCAAATTTGTCGCAAAAGTATACCCCTCATTGAACATATAGATCGCGACACCAATGTTTAACAAACCTTGATGCATCAAAACTATTTGCAGGACCTACATCTTTTGCACCAATAATAGAAATGGCCATGACAATTGTTGAAGAAAGTGGTGGCCAATACCATGTTTTGCTGATTATTGCCGACGGCCAGGTAAACCCATCAAATGCTTTCCAACCGTCAACTAAAACCCTAAATCTGTCGCTAAAATGGTTTGGTTTTGCTCTTCGTTAGGTAACAAGAAGTGGTGATACCGAGTTCAGTCAACTCAGTTCACAGGAACGAAACACCATTGACGCCATTGTAAAAGCAAGGTAAATTTCGACGTTCCAGCACTAAACTGTTACCTTAAAGATTAAATTCATCTGTTGTTGACTGTTTAATTTTATAAAAATAAACAATTACCTAAAGATTTTAAAGTTTTTTTTTTTTTTAATTACCGAGGACCCCACCCGGCCCATCCTTTGGATGACCCTGATGAAACAACCTCGGGGCCCATGCACACCTGACAGCAGGATGGTCCGGGTCAATCACCTACGGGGGTAGAGAGGTGGCCAGTGGCCATCCCCTGATTGAAACCTAACACTTTAATTTGCTGTCTTTTTGTTGCAGTAAGTACCCATTATCGATAATATTGGTAGGGGTTGGGGACGGTCCATGGGACATGATGCAGGAATTTGATGACAATATACCTTCTCGAGCTTTCGACAATTTTCAGGTTTGCAATCAAACTCTCAAAAAGAACTACACATATCCCTTTTATGTCACGTATAACTAATTTGTTCTCGTTTTTTGCTAGTTTGTAAATTTTACGTACATTATGTCGAAAAATGTGGATCCTATGAAAAAACAGACAGAATTCGCGTTAACTGCGTTGATGGAAATACCTTCGCAATATAAAGCAACCCTCGAGCTCAATCTACTCGGGTAATTCCAATTACCTATTAGCATTAATTATCGTACGAATAAAATGCCATATTGTGTACTTATATCGTTTAAGAATTTGTGATCAGTGCCCGAACAGGCCACTCTCCGGGCACTGTTCCCTTTCCACCACCTGGCGGTGGCAATTCGCAGTTCAGGATTCCGAGCATTCGTCGTGCAAATGAAACAGCACCTTCGTCTTCAAATTATGTTTACGACAATAAGGTAAGTGAACATTACATTGAGAATTATATAATAATTATATGAATGTTTAAAGCGAAATTTTCTTCAATTTATAGTTTTACCTTAATCTTTTGCTTGGGTTCGGCTCCTTTTCAGGTTTGCCCTGTCTGTCTTAGTAACCCTAAGGACATGGCCTTCGGTTGTGGACATCAGGTCAGCTTATATACGACGTGTTTAGTTTTAAAAATACAAGCAAATTACAGAAAATCACAATTATAGCAACCAAACTATTTTCCATAGTTATTAAACCATTATTTATAGATACCTGGTTTTAATAGAAAATCAAAATTTAGTCCAAGAATTCTTATAATTGTCATCGTTGTTGGGGATTAACAGACATGTTGCAACTGTGGAGCGGATCTTCTTCTATGTCCAATTTGTCGGGATCTAATCGACACCAAAATAAAGTTGTATCAATAGACACGAACCCAAAGCCGCATGAAGAAAATTTTAGTATTTTATTATTGTTCAACGTTTTTAAACTGTAAAGTTATCGTTCATGTAAGCATCTCCATTGTGTCTTATTAGTGTTAAAAAAAATTCACTGTAAAGTTACTGTTCATGTGGCATCTCCATAATGACGTCACATTCATCCAACTGAGTCATCTCGAGTGTATTTGTATTTAAGATGTAGCAATTGCTTGTAATATAATCGAATTTGTGTTTTTTTAATAGCCTCAAGTAAACATGAACCACAATAAATGATTCTATCAAGGTGTGGACGGATTCCTGATACAAATGTAACGTTTTATGGGATTACAGAATCCACACCCAAGTCGATGATGTTGAACAAAAACGTAACCAAAATTGATTTCACAAATAGAGCACAGCAAAAAAATTGTTCCCATGGCGAACCATCCAACAAGGGCAGAAGCGTCATTTCGCCTGTTTCATCGTCATGTTTATAGCACATGCGCGATATTGTATCACGAGAGTTGCAAAGGGTGCACCATAACACCGTGTCGAGCATTAGGGAGGGATCCCCATCGACCCAATCGGGGTTCCTGAGTGAGAATTAATAAGTCTATATATTAAAAAAAAAAAAAAAACAAAAATATATAATCATTTATGTTTTTTTTTTTAATTAAAAGATAAAAGGTTGAAATTCACCTTGCCAACTCCCGCAACCAAAAACTTCCCTGATTTTGCAAATGCCAAAGAATTTACGTATCCGACCTATATACAAGTTGATCAATGTCAAAACTAAATATCTCAAGGATAACTTTTTGCTACAATTATTTTGTGATGGTAGCCAATCGTCGTTATCATTTAGCCCTATATTTTACATCATTTAAGTTTTCAGACATTATAAGGTTAAATGCAAAAACGCAGTCTACTTTCATTTATTAGTTTTTATTGCATCTTTACTTTCAATTCATTCCATTACAGCATTCTACTTTTCATCTGTATCTTACTAGCACATTGTACTCCGAAAAGTTTACCCAATTACGTTCTACTTTCAACTTTGGGCGTTGTACTTTAGAAAATTACCCAGTTATAGCATTGTACTTCTAATCTTTTCTTATTAGGGCGTTGTACTTTAAAAATCTACTCATTTATAGCAATGTACTCTCAATTTTTTCCTTCTTAGGTCAATGTACTTTGAAATATCTACTAAATTATATCAATAGATGAAAGTAGGATACTAATAAACAATAAACATCGCAATAATTGGGTAGAACTTTCAAAATAAAATATTGTAATGAGAATAAATGAAAGTAGGATACTAATAAACAATAAACAGCCAAACTATAAAAATGCTTTATTTATGCAACAATGTTTCATCTTTTTACCAATTTATGCACCTGACATAAATATATGCAACCATGTTTTAATCTGTTAAACAAGTTTAACGGGTGAAATAACATATTACATCTTTTGATTTAAAATGAAATGCCATTATACATAATTGTACGAAAAGCCCCTTTATTGCATAAACTAGAAAAAAAAAAAAAAGTGAAACTTTGTTGCATAAGTGCACATATAACCCTAATTTATAAAAATAAAAACTTACCAATGGTAACTCAAAAAGCGGGCGAACACCTTTAGCATCATTCTCAATTTCCCACAAACGTACAACACCATTACCAGCTCCTGAAGCAGCAAGATCACTCCCTCTACAAACACTAACAGAACTCACCCATGAATTTACCGATGCACACACCTTTTCAGACAAATCATCTGAAAAAACAAAATGTAAATGTTTTTTAAATCAAAATTGCAACTAGTGGAAAAATGAAAGATTTAAAGTTAATTACCTTTACTACCATTTGATGAACCATCGTTAGTCTTATTTGGAACCAATGAAGGGTGTGCATTTTTTACAATATGTAAAGGCTTCTTCCTTAATACACCCCAGTGCTCAATACTACCATCATCCGACCCCGATAAAAACTCATCATTATTTATAAAACAGCAACACTCCAATGATGAAGAAGAAGCCCTAAACACTAGTTGTGACTCTTCAGGAACCTGTATTCACCAAAATAGCAATGTACTTTTAAAGTAGGATGCTATGATACATGAAGAATTGGAAGTACGTTGCTATTTCTTGAAATTACCTTCCATAAGTGCATGGTGCGATCACGGCCAACAGTCAGGACACGTTCTTTTCTTAAGCAATCGATGGTTAAAACATCGCTTTGATGACCGAATAACGTGGTTATGTAAGATCTGTCTTCTGCATTCCAGATCTTGATTGTTCTATCATATGAACCAGAAAATAATTCTGAAGTTCCTTGTCTAAAGGTCAAGCAGGATACAGGTCCTTTATGTCCAGGAAAAGCCTGCAAAAAATTCCACAGATTTGAGGGGATTGATAGAGAAATAAGTTTGAATGTGGAAGAGGTACCTGAATATGCTCTCTTGTACGTGTATCCCATAGATGAACATGTCGATCAAAGCCTCCACTTGCTAAATACCGACCATCAGAGCTTACAGCAAGTGCTAAAACATGTTTACTTCGCTTTTTAGCTCGACCTTGAGGATCTTTAGCACCATGAGACTTTAATACTTCTTCACTAGGCCAAGTGTATGATTCTGTCTTCCCACTTTCAACGTCCCAATGGACTATATAACCGTCCTTTGAAGCTGAAAATCCTTTGGAATCGTCTTCTGATAGAACCACGGAAGTTACAGACTGTCTGTGTTTCACTAAGACCTGAAATCCGTCTGTTGGTCTTGGCTTTTGAACCCTATATCAAATCAATAATGAACGATTGGTTGCAGATAGTTGGATTGTGATGCATTGTTATAATTTGATGTTTTAATTGATTTCTGATCTTCAATCGAAGCAATGTTAGAGTCATGAAATTGAAATTGGATTCTAGAGGAAATATGCATGTACCTTGAAGCAATCAATTTACGAACACGGCCACTGTCTTCAAGTTGTTGCGCCTGTAACATACGTGCAACCAGAGAATCCCTATCCCCTGCCTCTTTACCGCCTCGTTCATCATCCTCATACTCATCGCCTTCCTCCTCTATTCTCCTGGCCGCCTCCCTCATCTTCGCCACATACGCCGTAGCTACTCTCTTCCGCTTCTCCGTCGCGGTCTCCTCTTCAACCAATTCATTTCCCTCACCGTCATCCTCCACCGCCGCCGCCACATCTCTGTCGTCATAATCATCGGAATCACTGCTCTTAATGCTGTCTTCGTCATTATCGTCTTCAAATCTTTTTCGGCGCTTCGAATCACCGTCGAAGAAGGGGTCTGGTTTGTCGGATTTAAACCTCTTGCTTTTGTGACCATTTTGACTCTTGTTATTGCTTTTGAACTTTTTACTTTTCATCATGTTTAATGGTGAATACGAAGAAGAACAGAACCTGGGATTCTTGAAGCAGAAGCGGAGGTTGCTGTTAAGGGTTTAAGGTTTAAAAATTAGGGTTTATTATTCGTGTCTGGACAACCTGAGGGAGAAAGAAAGCATGATAGACAGATAGAGTAGGCGGTGATTAATTGGGCCTTTAGCATCAAGTCCTGCCTTTCCTGGGCAATTTGCCAATTTATTTCGTTGGGCTGATATTATCACGAAATTAAAACCTAATGTAATACGGGTTAGGTTATAACAAAAATAATAATTATTGTATGATCTAATAATCAACAGATTTGGGCATTAAATTTACAAAATCATAGATTATGATTAACATGCTGTATTTCTAATTATTTTTAATATTAATTAATAGTTTTTTTTTTTTTGGAAAACGGCAAATATATTATTAAAAAGAGCCACGCCTAGCAAGGTGCTAGGCGGACCAAAACCAAAACAACGACAGTGATTACATAGAGGACATAGGAGAGCAAGACCAATTCCACCAATCTAGACGAGATTTCTTTCCTCTGTGTCTAAACCATAGATAAGCCAAAGTCTTTGCATTTTCAGCAATCGTATAGGATGGGGTCAGGTGCTTATTAAACACGCGATCGTTCTTCCCTTTCCAAATGCTCCACAACATACTGCTACAAATAACTATCAACGCCTTTTTTTTACCTTGTTTTGTCCCCAAGATGCAGAAAACTCCATTAATTCTTTGATCGACGAAACAAAGCCCATTTCAATTCCACACCACTTCATAATATCCTCTCGTACCTTTGCTGCTAAGGGATATCTGACCAGGACATGATCTGCGCACTCCAACTCCGACTTACAAAACGAACAAGTTGAGGATTCTACATTTATTCCTCGCCTACTTAAGGCCTAGGCAGTTGGGATTCTACCTTAAAAGCTCTCCAAATAAAGATATTTACTTTAATAAGAACTTCTTTAAACCATCTAACCTTAGTCACACCATTATCAATAATCACATCATCTAGCCTCCGTCTTAAAGCAGCCACCGAGTAGACTCCATCAGTAGCCAGATTACATCTCCATCTATCCCCTGATCCGTTAGTATACAAGTTATTTATGATTGATTTTAACCGCCCACATTCTTCCATTCTTTCGGTCGAGTTTATTTGGTACCGATTCCTCCACTCCCATCTATCATCTGGAACTCTTAAATGGTCCGCAACTAAGCAATTTTTTGTTCTTTCCAACTTGTATAGTGAGGGGAATTGATCCTTAAGTTTTCCACTATCCATCCATTCATCTAACCAGAAAATATATCTTGTCCCGCCCCAATTTCATTCTTTAGGATCTCATTGAATTCAATTTTCGATTCTAATAAGTCTTTTTTAACAGAGGCAATATCGTTCCAGATTCTTGCACAACCTGATTTCGATAATTGGTCTGCAGGCTTTCGAAATAGATTATGAATGCCTTTTATAACCGTACACCACAAGGCTGATGATTCCGTCTTCATACGCCACCACTATTTAACCAATAGAGTGATGTTTAGAGCCCGAAGTGAGCCAACGCCCAAACCTCCCTTTTCCTTCGGAGCTGTTATTTTATTCCATGACACCCAGTGAATTTGCTTACTTGATTCACCTCCACCCCATAAAAATCTCCGTCTTACTTTCTCCAATTCCGCGATAACCCCTTTTGGTGCTTTGAAGAGCGAGAGATAGTAAGTTGGTAAGTTGCCCACGACCGATTTTGTGAGTGTAAGCCTTCCTCCAAATGACAAGTTTTTTGCCTTCCAGTCCGAAAGCTTGGATTTAAATCTATCAATCAAAGGTTTCCAGTTTTTAGCTATTTTCATGTTCGCCCCAACTGTAACTCCCAAGTATTTGAAAGGTAATGATCCCGCCTCGCACCCAATCACATTGGCCCATCTAATTGTTTCTGTTCACCGGAGCATAAACCAAATAACTTCGACTTTTGAAAGTTCACTTTCAAACCCGATGCTACATGGAAGCATCTAAGGATTCAAGTAAGATTCTTAATGTTCCGATAATACCACTCTCCCACAAAGAGAGCATCGGCAGCATAAAACAGATGAGAGATAGATTTATCCGTATGTGGGATATTGAGACCCACAAATAAGCCTTTTTCTTTTGCCGCTTTCAACGCTACATTTAGACCATCCATTGCAATGATGAACAGAAATGGGGACAATGGATCCCCCTGGCGAACACCCCTAGAGAAAGAGAATTCTTTTGTGGGTGATCCGTTTACGAGTACCGATGCCCGTGCAGATGATAAACATCCCTGCATCCACCTCCTCCACTTCTGACCGAAGCCCATCTGCATGAGAACCGATTCCAAATATTCTCAATTGACAGAATCGAATGCTTTATCAAAATCCACCTTTAGTAACAATGTTTTCTTTTTAATGTGTTTCGTCCAGGAGCAAATCTCATTAATGATTAAAGGCCCGTCAAGGATATTTCTGCCCTCGATGTAAGTCGATTGCACATCATCAATGACCATAGAAATCACCGGTTTTAGCTGCAATGTCAGTGCCTTTGCGATTACTTTATAGATACATCTAATTAAGCTAATTGGACGATAATCACTAAGCGTGGAGGGGTCTTTTACTTTGGGGACAAGAGTTATAAATGATGTATTGCAACCCGCTGCAAGGTCTCCAAACACCTCGAAGTATTTCACTCACTCCATAAAATCGCCACTTATAGTTTCCCAAAACTGTTTGATGAACCTAAACGTGAAATCGTCAGGTCCGGTGCCTTGTCACCACCGCACGCCCACACCGCTCCTTTTATTTCCTCCATTGAGAATGGAACCTCTAGAGATGAAGCTACCTCCGGCAGGAGACTCTTAAAAAGCAAACTCATCAGTTTCGGTCTCATAGGCCATTTCTCGCGAAACTTTTCTTGATAAAATTGTAACACCGCTTCTTTTACTTCTGTTGCCTTAGTCGTCCATCTTCCATTCACCAATAAACCATTAATCCTGCATCTCCTGTTCCGATTATTTATGTGACCAAGAAAGAAACAGGAATTTTTGTCTCCCTCTACTGTCCACTTTACCCTTGCCTTATGTTTCAAATCCAAAACTTTCATTCTTCCGAACTCCTGTAACGCCACTCTTCCTCGTTGAAGATCGATCAGCTCAGTATCCGTGAGACATCTGGTCTCGGCGATGGTGTCTAACTGTTGGACTAAAGTTCTTGCTTTTTAAAAATCGGTTTTTAAAGGATAAAATAGACATTTTGGAAGAGAGAAATAAAATGAAACTACATATATTTTAGACAACTTTGTCAAATCATTTAATAAAAAGGACGAATTTCGTATATATCATTGTTAAACATGAAAATATCGTATTTTTCCAACTTACAATATAAATATCGTATTTACCCCTTTTTAACTTCTAATATATCATATACACCCAAATCTTAAATTTAAATATTTTTATAATTTTATAATCAATTTTCATATTATATAATCAATTTAATTTAAATAAAAGAAATAAATTGACTATTTTACCCTTAAATAACAAAACCTTATCGACTTAAAATAGATTCATCATATTGCCGTTAACTATCCTAACTCATTTCAAACCAAAATTTTATATGTATCTGTGCAGATTATAGGATATCATACAATCACATCATTTAATCACACATACTCGATTTACACACATATACTAGTGATTACAACATCAATTAGTTCTTCCTATTGCGTCCGCCTTCCGCCTTTGTTCGTATCACACTATGTTCTTGAGGAAGAAGGTATCGGTTGTCGGGTAAAATCATTGCATAGAAGCTTCTCCTCTGGTGACCTTATTCAGTGGTGCCTTTAAGGTTTAAAACTAGCAACTTGCTTTGTATGCTTTAATGTGTTTGCATGATGAGATGTTTCAAAGAAAGAACAGTATTATGAGAAGCTAAATTGGTATCTCTCTAGCCAGAGTCTTTAATCCATTTCTTGTCGGAACCTCAAACCAATAAGCTTTACTAGCTTTATCTTCACACAATGGGAAACAAAGTAAATGGTATAGAGACGGCTAAAGTGCTTGATCCTAAATGAAATCTCTTTAATGGGTTTTGGGTATAGAGTCAGTTGTTGGCATTATATACGAGTTCGGTAAGAGTCTGACCTCATATATAACAAGCTTAAATGATAGCTGTAAAACTATACATATACACAGGCGTTCATTAAAAATTTAGTTATTTATTGTTTATGTAGTTTGTAGCCTGAAGTTTTGACTATGTTTTCTTTGCACATGCATATATTTCTCACGTTGTAATTTGGTCTTCCAAATATTTCACTCATTGAGATTGGCCATGATGAGAGGCAAGATGAGGGGACTATGATATCTTCTTTGGTGGTGAATAAATCCGATCCACTTACTGTGAAGATAATCTACTTATGCCTACTACTTTGATACCCGCTTATTACTTGAAATGTATGATATTAAGAAAACACTTCCACAAAATTCCTTTCACCAATGTTTAGACAACGCTGATTTCATAAACTAGTACCTAAACTGAGGAAGATTTTAGGTGGGTGACATGTCAGCAAAGATGGTATATAGCCGACTAGTTTGGTGTTGTGTGTAATCAAATAGATGAACATGTCGCCGATGTCGTTGCCAATTCTTTTGACACTGTTACCTTTGTCCCTTCATTAGCACACCGTTACTTGATTTTATATGGTGTTTTGTAATGTACATCTTATTTTGGCTAGTATTATTTGAATTTGTGTCCGAGAAAATAGACGTAAATATTACTATGACCATATTTAATTTGTTTATACCTTTAGGTGAAAGATATGCCTCGAGTGTTTATGTTGATCATCACACAAATCAATATTTTGATATATTTTTGTATGGATTTTCATTTGTTGTCAAAATTATATATAATGGATTTGCATTTGAGAAATAATTGTATTTGTTGTCAAATTGGAATTCATATAGAAATAGTAGTGTACTTTCAACCACCAACCTGATGAGGCAATGTACTTTAACTTATTGATATGTTGAGAAAGCTGTTGGTGGCTTTTTTAAGTTACCTCACACTTGTTTTGATAAAAAAAATTGATTATGAAAATTTATAACACGATGGAGAACTTTGAATCAGAAAGTATCATGTGTTATACATTTACTATTATATGATGTACAGTCTGATTCGTTCATTGAAAACTTTCCATCAAAGAATAGAGGATGTAAGACAAAAAAATATATTTTTGTTATCTTTGCTTTTGTCAACAGATTTCAATGCTAACATCGACAGAATTTGGAGATTCTATTGGTGTGTCCTAGAAAGTACATTGCTATTATCCAAGTATTCTTAAAGGAACACGGTTTCCCTGGGTGCATCAAGTTCACAAAGAATGGAGCAGTTTTAGACGAAATTGCCCTTAAATATGTGGAATTTGAAATACGCAGGAATAAATAATTCAAGTTGCAAATGATAGAGTGGCCTGGAAACTATTCATTTGATGTTGCTTGCCCATGGTGTTGAAGTAGGTTGTTATTTATGACATCTAAGTATGAAAGCAATTATAGATAAGCAATTACGTTGATAAACATATAATAGAAAAAGAAGTTAAGAATTTTTTACACTGAAGTAAACGTTTGGTTTTTAATACAAAACGAATTACAATTAAGCGACATATTCATTAATCATTACACTATCTAGAGTCTATACTTTCTTACCTAAAGGTACACTATCTCAGTTTTCTTGAAAGCGGGGACCTTCTTCGATGTACTATATTCAAAATGCAATTTCCTTGTGATGATAGCCTGTAACATTAATCAATATAGAAAGTGTCAAGTTCTTGGAATTATATAAAAGGTTGGATGCAAGAAATAGCAATGTACATGAGGTTTCATTTCTTTCAGACATTTCATCGAACATTTTACGTGCACCATAAGAGTTCACATTGAACATTCATGTCAATCAGAGTATTAACCTTATACAAATCAGAATTATAACCACCAACACTTGTAACGTGCCCATGTATTTTCAGAATTAACACAAAATTTTGACAGGGAAAACTTACAATTTATGTTGTGATCTCTAGTCTATGTGTGTAAATCGAGTATGATGCTTCAATGTTTGAACAAAGGGGGAAGGCCACACATAACGAAGACCTAATTGATGTCGTGATCATTAGTCTATTTGTGTAATTCAAGGATGATGTGATTATATGGTTTTGTATCGAGTCAAATAGCATACACAATATGTAATTTTGATTCCAAGTGGGTTACCAATACGTTTAATCCATTTTAAGTCAAAGGGTTTTGTCATTTAAGGGCAAAATAGTCAATCTACTTCTTTTATTTCAATTAAAATGGTTATATAATATGAAAACTGATTATAAATTTATGAAACAATATTCAAAATAGAGATTCTGGTATATACGATATTTTATAAGTTAGAAAGGATAAATACGATATTTAGATTGTGACTTGGGAAAATACAATATTTTCATGTTTAACAATGATATATACGAAATTCACCCTAATAAAAAAATTATTAATTAAAAAGTTAATTATTAAAGATATAAAATAATACAATTAAGTTCTTAACATAATGAGTTCTTACCATGTTAGTCATTCTTAAAAGAATGAACTGAATTTTGTATATGAAAACAACAAGAATGTACTTAAATGTAGCCATTATGAAAGAATTATTTGAAAATTTACAACAAAACAATAAGAATCTACAAAAATTATAACCATTCTGAAAAAAATGACACATATTTTACATTAAAAACACTAAGATTCTAATTAACAAGTAAGTCATTCTTGAAAAATAAACAAGATTACAATGAACAATCTGCTAAATTCTAATCATTCTAAGAAGGATTCTTGAAAAAATAACTTCATTATTGAAAGAATAACAACAAAAGTGATTTTTTTAATAGCCATGCACATGGTTCTTTTTTTTTTTTTTTGTTGATTAACGTACAAGGTTCCAAGTCAGCTATTAAGTAATTGTTTTTCTTCAAGAGTAATTCATGAAAAAAAATTAACTACATATAACATGAAACAAAGATGTCTACATCTCTTAATTTTGATGACGATTACAGGTGACTCAATAATGAAGTGTATCTTGAAACAAAAACTATATAAAAGAAATAAAATGGTTAGATCATGGTGACAGAGCCTACCTTTGGGTTTTACAGGTGGTGTTGTTGATGGCGTGATGGAGGTGAATAGATATTCGTCTTTCATGCAGGTATGGCAAAATCGATAAACATAGGCTGCTTTGCTGGCGGTGATTTTGGTGATAGCGTGATGAATATGGTGTGAACATGACCACCCTTCCAACCGTCGACCTCATTATTGGGATTATTGATGCTTGTTTCCGTGTTGTAAATGGGATTGGGGTCGCAAATAAGATTGATGTCATCAATAAGATCTGTGGACAATATTTAAATCATAGATCAGACTATAATCAAGGACATGATCTGGACGGAATCGTGACTTATATGCACTATCTAGTCTTGTTTAAAATGGTCCTCTAGTTTCACGACTCAAAAATGGAGTCATTATCCGATTTATGTTTAGGGATGTCAAACCGATATGCCACCTTTTATGTCGTTTTCAGACTCGTATTGTGTTGGAGATTATCTCGGTAGATATAACTGAGACAGTGACCGTGGAAGCCTATCGACGTACAACATGTTATGAATAATTATATCGACAATAAAATAAAAATAATATGATAAAGAAAATAAATGTGGACACAAGGATTTAACGTGGAAAACCCCTTTCGGGAAAAAACCACGGGCACAACCGATGATAATCACTATATGAGAAAAAATGAGGAGGTTACAATATTTGGAACTGAAAAATATATATCTCTCTTTTTCTTTAATACACAAAGCCTCACAAAATATATCTATGTATATATATATATATATATATATATATATATATATATATATATATATATATATATATATATATATATATATATATATATATATATATATATATATATATATATATATATATATATATAGAGTCCATTTCAAGAGAGAACCAATTTTTTCCTAGAAACCTAGGAACCAATTCTGATTGGTTGAATCATAAAAAGGCATGATAGTCATTATGCAAATATCATTTAATTCTGAATTTTTTATTTTTGGCAACAATAGTAACATCTCCTAAAAATAAGCCTAACAAATTTGAACTTTCAAATTTAAAAAAAATATATTTTCGTAGTTAAAAAAATCAGTTTTTTTTAAATTTAAGAAACATAAATTTTTTGAATTATTTATATATATTCATAGATTCTCGAAATTTAAAAAAAAACATATAAATTCATGTATTTATAGGTGCATATATACATGGTCACAGGTGCATATATGCATCTTTTCATAAATCACATATACATATTTTGATTTTTAACATATGAATGAAAATAATAAAAAACCAATTTATTAAAAATAATAATAAACAACTATTTTGAACGATACATACGTAAAATATAAAGAGAAATACAACAAAAGTTCAATAATACAACAAATCAATATATATTCATCTTTCTATTCTTTGATCAACATGTTTTCTTCGGTTCATCACTTTTCACTTCTCTGGTTCCCTTTAAAACTTCATCCAAACCTATACAAACGTTCACAAAATGGAGTAAGAATCAAGATATTATGAATATTTTAAAAATGCATATATGCATGTCCAAATAGCATATATGCACATACATACATTAAAATAGAGACATGTGCATTTGTGCACATATACACACACACACACACACACACACATATATATATATATATATATATATATATATATATATATATATATATATATATATATATATATATATATATATATATATATATATATATATATATATATACGCACACATATATAAAAATGAACAAATAGACAATATGTAAGAACATTCATAAAAATGCATGTGTATATCCACATATACACATATATTTGTGCAAATATACACATACATATATATGCATATATGCACACATGTATTTGTGCACATATACACATACATATATGCATATATTCACACATATATGCACATATGCTCATACATATATGCATATATGCACACATATATTTGTGCACATATACACATACATATATGCATATATACACACATATATGCACATATGCTCATACATATATGCATATATGCACATGTATATTTGTGCACATATACACCTAAGACACCAACATCAAATCGGGGACTGATGACTCCACATTTGTTCAATCTTCCATTCAATTCTACCACAATCTTACCAGATCTGTGGTCATCGACATACTCAAACTCACCAATGTAACCTGTGTATAACCGGATAATGGTTAAATTTGTTATTTTGTTTAATATTAGGAAGAAAAGAAAGTTGTAATAATTTGATTGAGGATGCGTTAAAGAGGCTAACCGTGATTTTGCATAACAATGGCAGTATGATTATGCAAATTGGAGATATATCTCCATCTAAGTTCATCCATAACTCCCCTGCATGACAAGAAAAATAAAAAAGAGAGTATTCTTGCAAAATACAAGAATCCATTTGAAAAAGAGAGTATTTGAAAATTCAAGAATGATAACATACCTCAAATAAATTTAGTTAATATAAATAAACAAAAAATTATAAAGATGAGCATACAGGAACAACTAATCAATTTACAACATATGGTATTTTTTGACTAACAAATCCTAGTACTTTAAGATTCTCTTAGGCATTTTAACAAACAGTTTGTGTGCATGAAGAAAAACTAGATTGAGAGCCCATGCGTACCAATGGCAAGTATCCCAAACATGAACCTGGATTGAACAAAACACCAACCTGAATTGAACAAAACATGAACCTGAACTAAAAAAAACATGAACCTGAATTGAACGAACCTATTGACTTAATCAGAATGGGATGAATTGAAAATTGACTTTGAATTAATACTCTGTGATCGATGATTCATGCAATCAAGCCCGATAGTTTGAAATATTTGGCCGGAAGCGAGTTTGAATCCGAATTTGAATCAATTGTAATCGATGAATCCAATGAACAAACCTCGATCGTAACCTGCAATTACCAGACTGGAATCGGAATCGACTAGAACCGATGAACCGGTGGCAATGAATCGGAAGCGATTAAATGGAATCGAAGAACTATCATTCAAGAATTGCATCTGATTAATCGAACCTGCAATTCCCGAATTGACGACTCTTCTTGACGACGAGGCTGGAGCAGGTCAGTAGGGTGTCGGCGCTGGTGGAGGTAAGCAACGACGACATTGTCTGGCTCGTCAGGTGGTGGCTGCGTCGGGAGGAAGATGCGCCAGGAGGAAGACGACGTGAGAGAGAGTGTGGTGGTATCGCTAGGTCAAGCGCTTTGAGTCGGAGATAACGAGCGTGAGAGAGAAAGAGAAAGGAGATACGATTTTAATGGATCGTTTCCTATATAATTGAGAGTTTCCAGAATTGAGTTGTTTTTTATACCCAAATTGCCCCTAATTCTTTTTTAAAAATTAAAATATATAATAGAAATTAATATTAATTACCAAACTGCCACCTTGCATCATAACCCTTGATTTTTTTGATCTAATGGCTAAGAATTGGTTCCTAGGTTCCTAAGATAGGTTCCTAAGAAAATAATGGTTCCCATTTGATATTTAGTCTATATATATATATATATATATATATATATATATATATATATATATATATATATATATATATATATATATATATATATATATATATATATATATATATATATATATATATATATATATATATATATATATATATATATATATATATATATATATATATCACTCTATGTTTTTGTGTACGTGATTTTAATTGCAATATGATCATCCCTATTTATAAGGATGATCAGCCGAAGTTTGCCGTGATTGTTGAAAGAATTGCGGGCGCCGTATTTGTCGTTTGTTGAAGAATTGAATTTTCCATCGATCAAACTTTCACGTGCTAAACTTAAATCTGAATTTGATTTTGATTACTATTCATGTGGGGCCCACATGAAAATAATTGGCTGCTTTTTCTTGCTTTTGAAAGGCAATCATTCACAATCTCCACATTGACTTTAAAAGTAAAAAGTAATCAAACAACTCCACCTTGAGACGAATTTACACTTGTAGAACTCCTTATTATAAAATCATCGTGTGCCGACAATCCTTGGAATTAGATTGTCATACCAACCAAGCTTGAGCAAAGCTCAAACTTAGTTGCTGGAACCGGCTTCGTCATCATATCCGCCGGATTGTCATGAGTGCTAATCTTTTGAACTTGAATATCACCTTTGGAAATAACATCTCGAATAAAGTGATAACGTACATCAATATGTTTCGTTCTCTCATGAAACATTTGATATTTTGTAAGATAAATAGCACTTTGACTATCACAAAAAATCTTTGTAGGAGATGTGTCTCCACAAAGTTCACCGTATAAATTTCTTAACCAAATAGCTTCCTTACAAGCTTCAGAAATTGCCATATATTCTGCTTCAGTTGTGGATAAGGAAACAGTGGTCTGTAGACTTGCCTTCCAACTCACAGCACATCCACCAATGGTAAAGACATAACTTGTCAAAGATCTTCTTTTATCTAAATCTCCAGCATAATCAGAATCTACATAGCCCACCAGTCCTTCACCAGAACTTCCAAATTGTAAACATGCATTGGAAGTACCGCATAAATATCTAATAATTCATTGAACAGCTTTCCAATGCTCTTTTCCTGGGTTAGCCATATATCTGCTAACAACACTTAAAGCGTGAGATAAATCAGGGCGAGAACATACCATGACATACATTAGAGAACCAACTGCACTAGAATACGGAACTTTCGCCATGTTGTTAATTTCATCATCTGTCTTTGGACAATATGCTTAAGACATTTTGAAATTTGCAGCTAACGGAGTACTCACTGGCTTGGCTTTATGCGTGTTGAATCTTTGAAGAACTTTCTCAATATACCTCTTTTGACTTAGGTATAGTTTTCCATGCTGTCTGTTACGAGTAATTTCCATACCAAGAATTTTCTTGGCTGGACCTAAGTCCGTCATTTCAAACTCTTTGCTTAGTTGTGCTTTCAGTTTTGCTATCTCTAGTTTATCTTTTGCAGCAATCAACATAAAGAAGCAGATATATTGATGAACCATTGACTGACTTAAAATTAGGGGTGGGAAAAGGCGACACGACACGACAAAAATACACGGCACGAAACGAAATTGGGACGAAATCGAAATTGGAATTCGTGTTCGTGTCGTGTTTGTGTCATGAATAAATAACCCGACTTCGTGTCGTGTCGTGTTCGTGTTCAAAATCACACACGACAATAACACGATAATTATTTAGAGAATTTTTTGATGTTAATATTTTGAAGCATTCTAGTACCATTTTATGTTATGTTCATCGTGTTTTCGTGTTTTTCGTTTTGTTGTCTATTAATTTATGGATGATATTATGCAAAATGTCTATTTTATGTTTTTTGTCGTGTTTTCGGGTTTTTCGTGTTTTAATTTAGTCGTATTCGTGTTAGCAAAAAAACACGACATCGTGTCGTGTCGTGTTCGGGTTAAGAAAAACAAATTCGTGTCGTGTCGTGTTAGACGAATACACGAAACGACTGCCCGATTTGCCACCCCTACTTAAAATAAACACAACTATCATAATCTGATCTTTTAAAATTCTGAGATAGCATAAAAGAGTCAAACCTCTTATACCATTGCCTTGGGGATTGCTTTAACCCATAAAGATATTTCTTCAATCTACATACTAAGTTCTCTTTTCCAGGGATAATGAAGCCTTCAGGTTGCTCCATATAAATATCTTCCTCCAATTCACCATGTAAAAATGCAGTTTTGACATCTAACTGCTCAAGCTCATAGTTATGCATGGCAACAATACTAAGTAGAGTACGAATTGAGCTATGCTTAACAACAGGAGAGAAAACATCAGTAAAATCAATGCCTGGAATTTGGCTATAGCCTTTAGCAACTAACCTTGCTTTAAATCTTGCTTCCTCATTAGGAGTAATACCTTCTTTTCTTTTGAAAATCCATTTGCAGCGGATAGGCTTCTTTTCTTTTGGTAATTTCACCAACTCCCAAGTGCCATTCTTTTCAAGAGATTCCATTTCATCATGCATGGCAGTTATCCATTTGTTGCAATGTTCTGAAGTAATGGCTTCCGTATAAGTTGAAGGTTATTTGATACCTTCAATTTCTTCATCAACGTTTAAAGCATAAGCAACAATATTTGCTTCTTCTATCAGTCTCTTGGGAGGATGAATAACCCTCCTAGGTCTATCAGTTGCTATAGAACGTTGTGGTTGGTGAGTAGGAGTAGTAGTAGAAGACTCTTGCTCAACTGATTGATTTTGATCAATAGAGTTTTCTTTTTCTGGTGTATGTTCTGAGTTAACAGATTGCTCCACCTGCACACTTGTCTTTTGTTGACTCTCAACAGGAATATTATTAGGAGAATCTTTATGTAGCATAGCTGATTCATTAAATACTACATTTCTACTAATCACGACCTTTTTAGTTTAAGGACACCAAAACTTATATCCTTTCACACCAGACTTGTAACCAAGAAAGATACATTTAATTGCCCTGGGCTCTAATTTTCCATTATCAACATGAGCATAAGCAGGGCAACCAAAAATTCTTAAATCTGAATAGTTTGCTGGGGAGCCAAACCATACCTCAATAGGAGTCTTTTTATCAAGTGGAATAGAAGGTGACATGTTAATTAGATAACATGCAGTAGTAGCAGCTTCTGCCCAAAAACGCTTAGATATTCCTGCGTTAGATAACATACAACGGGCCTTTGAAATAATGGTTATGTTCATATGTTCAGCTACACCATTTTGTTGAGGTGTGTGAGAAACGATGTAGTGTCTAACAATTCCTTCTAGTTTACAATATGAATTAAATTCATTTGAATAAAACTCCATACCATTATCTGTACGAAGCTTTTTGACCTTCTTACTGGTCTGGTTTTCCACCATGACTTTCCATTCTTTGAATGCAGAGAATGCTTCAGATTTAAGCTTCAAGAAATATGGTCAAACTCTTCTTGAATAATCATCAATAATTGTCAACATATAACGAGCACCTCCTAGTGCTTCTTGAGATGGTCCCCATAAATCAGCATGTACATACTCCAAAATTCCTTTTGTAGTATGTACTGAGGTGTTAAATTTTACCCTCTTGTGCTTGCCAAAAATACAATGTTCACAGAATTCCAGTTTGCCAACGCATTGGCCATCAAGCAATCCTCTTTTGCTTAATGCTGTTAAACCAAGTTCACTCATATGCCCAAGACGCATATGCCACAGGTTAGTAGTATCAGTAGATGAATTTAAAGTAACATTAGAATTACCTGTTACTGTTGTACCCCAAAGATGATACAGGTTTGCAGATTTAATATCAGCTTTCATCACAATCAAAGCTCCTTTAGAAACCTTTAAAACTCCACCTTCACCGGAATATTTGTACCCTTTAAGATCAAGAGTACTTAAAGAAATAAGGTTTCTTTTCAAACCTGGAACGTGTCGAACATCAGACAGAGTTCTGACAACACCATCAAACATCTTGATTTGAATTGAACCAATTCCAGTGACTTGATATGGTGCATTATCACCCATCAATACGGAGCCACCTTCTATAGGTTGATAATTTGTAAACCAGCTTCTGTTTGGACTCGTGTGAAAAGTACAAGCTGAGTCAAGAATCCATTCATCATTGGTTTTTAGGATCCCTGCAAAAGCTACAAGAACATCACCGTTAGAATTATTTTCAGCAGCATAAGTAGCTTTTCCTTCATCATCTTGATTTGGTTTGGGGTTTTGATTAGCAGCTCTTTTCTCCTTGTTTTTTAACTTGTAACATTCAGAGATATCATGTCCATTCTTTTGGCAATATCTGCAGGACTTGTAATGTCTGGACCTGGATTTGCTTCGAGAATTTCTTGAGTTCTTGCCTTTTGAGTTGTTCTTATCTGTTGATCTGCCGCGAACCATCATACTTTCTCCTTTAGAGTTTGAACATTCAGTAGATACCATGTCTTTCATCTTTTCTTTGTCATGCAAAGCTTCATAAACTTCGTGAAGTGTTAAAGTATCATGACTATATAATATGGTATCTCTAAAGTTTGAATAAGAACTAGGCAAAGAACATAAAAGAATTAAACACAAATCCTCTTCATCATATTTTACTTCCATAGCTTCAAGATCAGTGATGATCTCTTTAAACGTCGAAAGATGATCCAGCAACGATCCACCTTCTTGCATCTTAAGTGAAAATAATTTTTGTTTAAGGTGCATTTTACTTGTGATATCTTTGGTCATACAAATTTGTTCTAATTTTAGCCATAAAGAGGCTGTAGTAGTTTCTTTCAAAACTTCCTGCAAAATATTGTTAAATAAATGAAGATGAATATGAGATAGAGCCTTACGATCTTTACGATCCTTCTCTTCTTCTGACCAAGCCGTAGGCATTTTGTCTCGGCCCAACAAAGCATCATCGAGATCCAACTAGGCTAATACGGCTCGCATTTTCACTTGCCATAATGAAAATCTTGTGTCTCGATCCAGTAAAGAAATATCGTATTTCAAAGTAGTCATGTCGATATAATACTCAATAAATTGAGAATGAGTATAGAATACAACGTGACTCTGATACCACTTGTTATGAAAAATTATATCGACAATAAAATAAAAATAATACGATAAATAAAATAAATGTGGACACAATGATTTAACGTGGAAAACCCCTTTCGGGAAAAAACTACGGGCACAACCGATGATAATCACTATATAAGAAAAAATGAGGAGGTTACAAGATTTGGAACTGAAAAATATATATCTCTCTTTTTCTTTAATACACAAAGCCTCACAATATATATATATATATATATATATATATATATATATATATATATATATATATATATATATATATATATATATATATATATATATATATATATATATATATATATATATATATATATATATATATATATATATCACTCTATGTTTTTGTGTACGTGATTTTAATTGCAATATGAGCATCCCTATTTATAGGGATGATCAGGCGAAGTTTGCTGTAATTGTTGAAAGAATTGCGGGCGTCTTATTCGTCGTTTGTTGAAGAATTGAATTTTCCATCGTTCAAATTTTCACGTGCTAAATTTAAATATGAATTTGATTTTGATTACTATTCATGTGGGGCCCACATGAAAATAATTGACTGCTTTTTCTTGCTTTTGAAAGGCAATCATTCACACAACATAACACATCGAAACCCTCCGCCAGCTTAACCAGAGCCCCCTTTCCAAGACAGTTCTGTTTATTTTATTCTATCACTCCCATCCAAGAATGTACTATTTCGGGGCTGCCCTGCATCATATTATGCATCTATTTGAGAATTTGTTGTACACATGACTTGCATGAAAGTATTTGTTGACATAAACATTTGTTTGGCTTGTTGTCCCATGTGCCTGTGACACAACTTCATAGAAATTTAGTCATTTGTTGTTATTCATGTTACTCATATTATTGGTAAACTAACAAATAGTAAGTCCAAGACTATAAACGAAACGAACTTTTTTGTTCGACGGAAAATTCATTTTATGTTCGCTTATTTAATAAATGAACGAACATGAACATGATTTTTCGTTTGTTTAGTTAAATGAATGAGACCAACGAACGGACACGAACAATGGTCTCGTTCGTAAACGTCTATTTATGTTTATTTATTTACATTTGTTTGTGTTTGGTTATTATATTATATTATATATAATATTATAAAACTGGCGAGAGTAAAGTTGGAACCCCTAATAATGATTTAAATTTTACAGCTTCTAGATTTCATAAAATATCAAAAGTGACATTGCTAAATATGACTAATATATGTATTAGATGTCGACAATCAACTTTGCGGTTCTTGATTTGGATTTTTTTTTTGCTCATCTATATGTGTTTATGTTCATATATATTCATTTAGTGATGTTATATCAGTTCGTTTGTGTTCGTTTATGTTCGTTTAACACCTTAACGAATATATATAAACGAACAAGGTAGTTTGTTAAAGGAACGAATATGAACAAGAAAATTCATTCATTTATCAATTCGTATTTGTTTGTTTGTTCGGTTAACTTAAATGAATGAATGTGAACAAGCTATTGTCCATGTTCATTCGGTTCGTTTACAAGCCCTTAGTAATTCATCAAAGTTTTGTAAGAAATAGGCATCATTTTGTAACAATATTAGGTACCAAACAATTTCTTTTGCCAATAGGTCACTAAACTTACAATTCCTTGTTAAGCAAGTCACTTTTCAAGTTTTCATGTCATGGTGTAACGTAGATAATAAGTAATATCGAGTTTAATGGCCTATTTAACAACATAATGGTAGATTATATAATTAACAAAAAGTAACTATTCTTTTGTACTAAATTCTTGTATACGCTTCTGAAATAGATAAGGGTGGGCCATTAAAAGTACAAACAATTACTCAGCAACACTTTTGGCACATTTAATAAGTAGATGCACCACAAGAAGGAAAGGAGAAAGGATAAAAGAAAAAGTATGCATGTAAGAAACACGATGAGTTATGTAAAAACCAGACCAAAACCTACTTTTTTTTTAGTATAATCATAACTCGTAATGCTCTATACTTATTTTGGTGACTTTCTTCTGTTTTTGAAGTTTAGTTTGGTCTTAGTAACTGGTTGACCAATAATTCAAGAATCATATGTTTAAACTCAACATCTTAGACGTTGATATAACCCAAAATGTTCTAACATGTGTGAGTCTCTGATCTTCTAAATTTGGGCACGTTTTTAACCATAGGAAAAAAACAGTTATTATTTCTGTCCAATCTTATAAATTCGGGCACGTTTTTTATACAAGTCTGGTATAATACGAGATATAGGGCGTGTTTGGCACGGAGCTTTTGGGAGCGTTTGAGAGCTTTTAGCTTCTAGCGCTTAGAAATAGCTCTAAAAAAACCAAAAGCTTCGTTCGGTGACACGAGCTTGAAGCTTTTATTTTAAACTAAAAGCTAGCTGACATAACGTTTAACAAAAAGCTCTACCAATTATACAATTAATTAGTAGAATGCCCTTAAAACTATAACCAATAATTACGCAGATGTCCTTTTATGTAATTTAACCATCACCCTGATGGCCTAGTGGATAAGGCTTTTGACTGTTTCTCTTTCCCCATAAAGAGGTTCCAAGTTCTAATCTCACTCCCTCCCTTTCCCCATAGGGAGTGTTAGGTTTCAATCAGGGGATGGCCACTGGCCACCTCTCTACCCCTGTAGGTGATTGACCCGGACCACCCTGCTGTCAGGTGTGCGTGGGCCCCGAGGTTGCTTCATCAGGGTCATCCAAAGGATGGGTCGGGTGGGGTCCTCGGTTATCAAAAAAAAATAATAAATAATAATAATTACGCAGATGTCCTTTTATGTAATTTTACACATTTTACAAGCTCCAGCTACTTTTGCCGAACAGTCATATACAAACTAAAAGTCACAGATTCTAGCTACCCGCTACCCGCTACCGGCTACCGGCTACCGGCTACCTGCTATCAGCTATCAGCTTCCAGCTAGTTTTGCCAAACACGCCCATAAACTAAACTAAAGAAATGAAGCTTGATTAATGATAGAATAAAGGGAAAAGATAAAGGGATAGTTCCAAAAATCCAAAGGGGTGTTTAGATGAAGCTAGACAAGCAAGGTGCAAGATTCATTTCCACTTTATTCTGTTTATGGAGTTTATTAAAGGTTTATTAAGGTTCCTATTTCTTCACCGAACTGAACTCAAAATCCCTTTATTCTAAGAACTCAACCACCGCCTTCAATGGCTGCCACCACAAGCCGCCGTGCAAGAGGCGACCGCCATATGTTCTCATCCTCCGACGAGAATGCAATGATGAAACATATAATAGCCACACATGCACCCGATGGTTCCTCTTTCGATGTTAAACCTCTTCTTCAAATCATTAATGACATCATGCATAAGGCCGCCCCACCCGCCACCCATACACCCCCCGTTCATGTACAATAAATTTATTGTTTTACCGATGAATTTATTGATTGTTTGTAGTACTAAATTTGATATGTGATTTGTAGGGTAATCAAGTGGAATTGGACGCGATTGCAGAGCCTGTGATTTATAGTGATCTTGACGAGATGCTTGAAATTATGGCCATCATGATCAACAAGGTTTCATTCGAGGTAAAACAAAAAAATGCTTTTGTGAAAATATTTACGTGTTGCATTTTTGACATTTGAAATACGTTGTAGATTTCTTGCAAGTGTATTGGTGGCGGAGACGAGCATGCAAGCACCATGGGGATTTTCAACATGCTTTCCAACTACGAGTGGGATGCAAAAGCTTTTATTTCTTTAGCAGCTTTTGCAGTGAATTATGGCGAGTTTTGGTTGGTGGCACAACTTTATACTGCCAACCCACTCGCCAAATCACTGGCCCACCTTAAGCAGCTGCCTAACGTGCTTGAGCATGGTGAAGCTCTCAAACCTAGGTTTGAGGCTGTCACCACCCTCATTAAGGCCATGCTTGACTTGACTCGTTGCATTATTCAATTTAAAGAGCTCCCCGAGCAGTATATTACCCCCGATACACCGGGACTAGTGACGGCCACTGCTCATATCCCAATCGCGGTTTATTGGATCATTCGTAGCATTGTGGCTTGTGCATCCATACTTATCAATCTCATCGGAATGGGCCATGAGTATGTTCTCAACTTCACTTTGTTTCGTTCATACTTCCGCCAATTTGGCACGTAGGACATGACAAAACAGTGTGTACTGTGTTTGGATACATAACGACGTGTTAGCGAGATAATATTTTTAATTTTTGTCCTATTCAAAAAGATGGGACATTGAGGTGGTGTTTGTTTTTGGAGAGGTAAAATCTCTTTTGTCTTTTTCCATGTCTGCGGAAGAAGATGTGGACCAAAAGTCTTTTTCTATGTCTTCGCTCTTCATAAAAAAAATTGTTTGTTTTTAATGTCTTTTCGAAATCATTCATTCTAACATCAATTTTAGTTAAAATAAACCCGGGTGGGATGGGAGTGGGGTGGGTAGGTAGTGGTGGGTGGGGGTTGGTGGTATGGGTAAGGGTGGGGGTAGGGGTGGGGGTGGGGGTGGGGTTAGAATGGGATGAGTTGAAGTATATTTGAAAAGTTTCGAAGAGAGGTTCGAAAAGCTAAAAAATTTGTCTTTTTGAAAAAGAGGTGAAAAAGTCTTTTTTAGATCTTTTGTCTTCTAGAAAACAAACCGTATTTTTAAAAAACGTCTACCCTCCCGCAGATGTTTTAGAGGAAAAAAACTTTTTGGGAAAAAACAAACACCCCCTGACTCTCTCTCTCTCTTTGTGTCTCTTGTCTATGCAAAAGCCTGAATACTTTTATCATCCTCACAAGCAAAAATAGCCCTTAAAAGCTTGTATAGTAAGTCAGGATTACTTCCAATACTACAACTAACAATGAATGCAACTTTTTTTAACCTAGGCATATTACGACTACCACAGAAGCTTGGGAGCTATCCAGTGTGGCCCATAAGATCAGCAATATTCATGATCACCTCAAAGACCAGTTAGATCGTTGCAATCAGCACATTAGTAATTAAGACCACGAATGTTATAAATAATCACTTAATTAATGTTGATGTATCAAGTTTTTCATCACTAATTCGAAAATTTCAAATTGATAATCAGACGAAAAGAGGCCGATTGAAGCGTACTTGACGATTCTTCGCGTCATGGATACCCCACACCTCGATAACACGAAGCCTCTCAAGCATTTGATTTACTTGAAGGATGATCAGCCACCATTGTACGAAAGCTATACACAGACTCGGGTGGGTTTCGATAAACTCCGTCATTTTCATCAAGGTTTATTAGATTTTTAGATATAAAATCTATAATCAAATTGGATTTCCGTGGATGATCAGGTTACCATCGACATACTAAAGAAGAAGACCGTGTTGCTTTTCATATCGGACCTTGATCTCCCACCAGAAGAGCTATCTATTCTTGACATAATGTATAGAGAAGCGAAGCAAAGCCCGTCAAGATCCGAGAGCCAGTACGAAGTCGTCTGGTTCCCGGTGGTTCCTGAGACCGGGGTGTGGACCGATGAAGACCAGATGAAGTTTGAGGGGTTATGCAACATGATGCCATGGTATTCAGTGTTTCACCCCTCGTTACTTGATCCAGCAATGATCAGGTACATCAAGGAGGTGTGGCACTTCAACCAGAAACCAATATTGGTGGTGATGGATCCTCAAGGGAGGATCGTCAACACCAACGCATTACATATGATGTGGATTTGGGGAAGCGTAGCTTTCCCATTCACTAGCTTAAGGGAAGAAGACCTTTGGAAAGAGGAAACTTGGAGGATCGAGTTATTAGTTGATTCCATCGAGCCAATGATTTTCAATTGGGTATTCACTTTTGACCTAATTAATGTAAAACTGAATTTCTTTCTTGTGAGTGATGGTATTAATTTTCCAAATTTTATGTAGATTGCGGATGGGAAGTACATTTGTTTGTACGGAGGGGAGGATTTGGAGTGGATAAGGAGGTTTACAACCACCGCACGAGCGGTGGCGCGTGCAGCAGGGATCCAGCTGGAGATGTTGTACGTCGGGAAAAGTAACCCTAAGGAGAGAGTGAGAAATAACAATGAGATCATTCGAGAAGAAAATCTTAGTTACGTGCTCCCAGATTTGACCCTGATATGGTTCTTTTGGGTGCGATTAGAGAGCATGTTGTACTCGAAGTTACAACAAGGGAAGTCGTTGGAGGAAGATTCGATTTTGAGGGAGATTAATGTGATGCTTACATATGACGGCAGCGATCAGGGGTGGGCGGTGATATGTCGTGGCTCGAACGACTGGATGACAAGGGCAAGTGGCGAAACTGTTTTGACGAGCTTGACGAAGTACAATGATTGGCAAGGGGATGCCCGAGAGAGAGGTTTTCTGCCGGCTTTGAATGATCATCTTGGTCAGTCGGTGGAGAGGTTTTTCTTGTACCTTTGCTGCACTGACTAAGCTTATATTTTGCATCTTCACCTGCAGTCGTTATATATTTTGTGAATTGGTGAGTATAATTTGTCGTAATTTAGTCATCTACTGTTGATTTGTTGTTTGTGATTAACCGCATTGTACCGATTTGTATTCAAATAATTGATTGTTGTGATTTAAAGCTTTGGTTTTGTCATGGACTTGCAAATCACATTGTTTCTGAATGGATAAATTGCATAAAAGTCATTAAGTTTTCTAATTTTCTCGATTTTGACACTGCATTTTTAGCTTTTGCAATTAAGTCATTATGTTTTCAGAAAAGTTGCAATTAAGTCATTATGTTTTCCAAAAAGTTGCAAAAATGACCATATGACCGGATGGTAACAGGTTACCAGGTCATATGGTCAGATTTGCAATTTTTCAGAAAACCTAATGACTTAATAGCAAAAATAAAACATAGTGTCAAAATCAAGAAATCTGAAAAAGTTAGCAACTTTTAGGGTTTATTTCATAAAAAACCCTAAATTTTCAACTTTTTTCTGTTTAAACCTAAAACTTTATTTTTTTTTCAAAAAAACCTAAATTTTGGAGAAACTTTTTAATTTATCCCCCTAACCGGTTTTACAAGTTATACATACTTTTTTTTTTTCAGAAAAAACCATAATTTCTTTTTTTTTCCGGAAAAAACCCTCAATTTCAGTGATTTTTTCACAAAAAAAAAAATGTTTCTTCGTTTTTGTAATTGACATAACTTTCATATACGATTTCCAAATTCTACGAACTTTATATCCCTGAAAAGGTCGTAAGTAGTACTACAACTTTGCTTTACTGATTTTTGTTTCAATATGTTCAGATATTTCGCTACACTGGCTTGTTTTACTTATAATAGCTGTATCTTTTGCATACGAGCTTTGTTTTCGACGTTCTAAAAGTCGACGGATTCGTAAACACGAATACATCGTGTAATGAATATTATTTAAACCAAAATATTATTTGTATGATTTATCGAATTTTACGCTACTATAGTCTATTATTCGAAATTATAACATTTACTCGATAATTGATTCGAAATAGCGTATTGTAGTATTATAATTTCCAATAATACATTAGGAAAGTTATGAAAATTACATTTCAACGTATTATCCGAATTTGCGCTCTGGTTGACATTTGTTGACCAAATTTGACGGATGTTACAGACGGGTCGCAAGAAAGATATGTCAACTACAAAAACGAAGTAAAATAATTTTCTTTGTAAAAAAATCCCTGAAAAATCGTTTAACTTGCGGATAAACTCGTAAATGTCCTAAATTAAAAAGTTTTATGAAAAAGAAAAAATTGAGGGTTTTTTCGTAAAAAAAAATTTGGTGTCTTTTAGTCGACGACAAATACTTTATATCTTTTAGTCGTTGTTTTTCTTCGCGGGCTCGTTGTCGATCATGGCGGGCTCGTTGTTTGTCTTCATAAACCTTTTTATTTCAAATTTCATCCGTTCGTGAAGGTTTAAATTGTACCGTTCAAACTCCAACCACATAAGTGCCACGTTGTCGCTTTCTTGTGACCCCGTCTGTGATGTTCGTCAAATTTGGTCAACAAAAGTCAACCATAGTGCAAATTAGGATAATACGTTGAAATGTAATTTTCATAACTTTCCTAATGTATTATTGGAAATTATAATACTACAAATAATAGTTTGGTTTAAATAATATTCATTACACGATGTATTCGTGTTTACGAATCCGTCGACTTATAGAACGTCCAAAACAAAGCTCGTATGCAAAATATACAGCTATTATAAGAAAACAAGCCAGTGTAGCAAAATATCTGAACATATTCAAACAAAAGTCAGTAAAGCAAAGTTGTAGTATTACTTACGACCTTTCCAGGGATATAAAGTTCGTAGAATTTGGACATCGTATATGAAAGTTATGTCAATTACAAAAACGAAGAAACATTTTTTGTTGAAAAAATCACTGAAATTGAGGGTTTTTCCCGAAAAAAAAAAGAAATTAGGGTTTTTTCTGAAAAAAAAAGTATGTATAACCTGTAAAACCGGTTAAGGTGATAAATTAAAAAGTTTCTCCAAAATTTAGGTTTTTTTTTGAAAAAAAAATAAAGTTTTAGGTTTAAGCAGAAAAAAGTTGAAAATTTAGGTTTTTTTATGAAATAAACCCTAAAAGTAGCTAACTTTTTCAGATTTCTTGATTTTGACACTATGTTTTATTTTTGCTATTAAGTCATTAGGTTTTCTGAAAAATTACAAATCTGACCATATGACCTGGTAACCTGTTACGGTAACCTGTTACGGTAACCTGTTACCATCCGGTCATATGGTCATTTTTGCAACTTTTTGGAAAACATAATGACTTAATTACAACTTTTCTGAAAACATAATGACTTAATTACAAAAACTAAAAATGCAGTGTCAAAATCGAGAAAATTGAAAAACTTAGTGACTTTTATGCAATTTACCCTTAAAATCTCTGAAAGTAGAATAAAAATCTACTGAATAACATTTATCATTGCATTCACAAGAAAATAGAAAACTATCACACAAAGGACAAACAAGTGCATTATGCAATCGATTTAATAACAAATAGATAAAATACAGTGGCGATTGAATTCTCAATTATGCTTTGCGTCTTCCTATCCGCCGGAGCCGGTAAACACAACGCCTAGCGAATACAGAAAAGAAGAGATTTACCGTTTAAATTCACTGGCTGCGGAAGGGTTGGTGATGGTGAATTGTTTCGTTGACGTATTTGCTTTTATGCATGCACTACAGTCTTAATTAAAAGTATGATGCCATTTCCCGACATAGAAAGCCCCTATAGCTCAGTGGTAGAGCGCCAGTCTTGTAAAATGTAAACTGGAGGTCTGTAGTTTGATCCTTTATGGGGGCAGTTTCCATATTTTTTTGTAAAATGTCAAAGAATACGATTGTTTTTCTAAGATTTGACTATGGTTTGACACTTTGACTAGTTTTTATGTTAACTAGCGAATGCCTACGCGTTGTGCAGGAAAAAAATTATTAGTTAGAGCATAAACAAATACATGTTATTCTTATACCAAATTAAAAAAAATTATATAAAATTTCTTCATTATTTTTAACTATATGATAATACATACGCGTGTCATAAATTTGGAAAATAACGAATTTAAACAATTTTAATGAATAAATACAATGCATCAAAATAAAAACCAAATTAATATGGTTTAAGATAAAAAGTTATCTCAAACCATATGATTTTAATAGTCTACCAACATGTTGTGCATAGATAGAATTTTTGTATACTTTCAAAGTTAATTTACTTTTATCAATTTAAAAAATCAATTTAAAGATTGTGTATTTGGTCATGTTTTAATTTCAAATATTTAATTTAAATTAATAATATTCGTTTTGGTGGATAATGGAAACAAATGAATTGTATTATATAAGAGAAAGAGAAAAATGACATATATGTATGTGAAACAATGTGTAATAAAAAATAAAACCTTAAATTGATGTTAGTAAAAGATAAATTATTTATCTTGAACCACATTGATTTGAATGACTTCCTTTATAATAAAAAAATAGATATAGTTTGAATACACGAAGTATATTGATTGAATGGCCTCTGAGAAAATTAGAAATAGTCGTTTTTGACCATCAATATTACATAAGAAATAAAAGTTCAAAATTGCATTATTGAGCACAATGCATGCGGTTTTGTACAACTTGATGAACGAATCCATAGCTCATCTTAGATCGACTCGCTAAATTTTTAATGCTCAACTTCATTAACAAAATAAGAAAACTTTAACTATATATTTTCTTGAACTTTAATAATTGGGAATATTTCCAGTAAAAAATTATCAAATGATTTATATAATTGTTTTAACTTGAAGGGGACATTTATTTATAGAATAAAAAAGCTTGTTGAGTTGGTTTATTATGATGATGTGGGATCAAAATTTCCTTCATAGTGTTATTTTATGTCACTTTCTTATCCCACATCGCTTAAGAAAACCACAATTATAGCAACCAAACTATTTTCCATAGTTATTAAACCATTATTTATCGAAACCTAGTTTTAATAGAAAAGCAAAATTTGGTCATGTGTTTAGAACAAGAATTCTTATACTTGTCATCATTGTTGGGGATTAAGAGACATGTTGCAACTGTGGAGCGGATCTTTTTCTATGTCTAATTTGTCAGGATCTAATCGACACCAAAATAAGGTTGTACCAATAGACACGAACCCAACACTGTAGAAAGAAATTTTTAGTGTTTTATCATTGTTGAACGTTTTTAAACTATAAAGTTATCGCTCAAGTATGCATCTCTATTGTGTCTTATTAGTGTTAAAAATTTTCACTGTTCATATGGCATCTCCATAGTGACGTCACATTCATCCAACAGAGTCATTTCAAGTGTATTTGTATTTAAGATGTAGCAATTGCTTGTAATATAATCGAATTTGTATTTTTTTAGTAGCCTCAAGTAAACATGAACCACAATTAATAATTCTATCAAGGTGTGGATGGATTCCTGATACAAACATAACGTTTTATGGGGTTACAGAATCCACATCCAAGTCGATGTGGTTGATTTAACAAAAACCGTAACCAAAATTGATTTAACAAATAGAGCACAACAAAAAAATTATAAGGAAGCCGAACTTGTTCCCATGGCGATCCATCTAACAAGCACAGAAAACGTCATTTTGCCTGTTTCGTCGTCATGTTTATAGCACATGCGCGATATTGTATCACGAGAGTTGCAAAGGGTGCACCATAACACCGTGTCGAGCATTAGGGAGGGATCCCCATCGACCCAATCGGGGTTCCTGAGTGAGAATTAATAACTCTATATATTAAAAAAAAACAAAAATATATAATCATTTATGTTTTTTTTTAATTAAAAGATAAAAGGTCGAAATTCACCTTGCCAACTCCCACAACCAAAAATTTCCCAGATTTTGCAAATGCCAAAGAATTTACGTATCCAACCTATATATATACAGGTTGATCAATGTCAAAACGAAATATCATAGGATACTAATAAAAAATTAATGTGAACTCGGCCGTCCTAAGGCATGAGCCCCAGGAGACGACTCCGACGATCAAGTCAGTATGGTGAAAGATGAGAGATGGTCTCTCTTGGCCAAAGAGAACCATCGTTGTGTGTAAAGGGGCGAGAAGTGGAGGCTGATAACTTAGGGAATTAGGATTCTCCCATATTCTATTTATAGGGAACAATTATGTCAGGCCTTGAGGCAATCCAATTTAGGCCCAGCTAGCCGGCAGCGCGGCCAGGCCGGCTAGCAGTCCAGGCTGGAAGGCAGTCCAGGATGGCAAGCAGTAGGTCGGCCTGTGGACCTATCTCATCAAGTTCCCCCAGTCCGTTGTGATTGGTTTGCGACCAATCGCATTGGACTGGATACATTTATATTGATCATACGTCGTCAAGTCCCCCGAGTCCGATGTGATTGGTTTACGACCAATGGCATTGGACTGGATACAGCAAATATGTATCAATATACAAAAGGAACGACCAAACCTCGTCTACGTGAACCGTAGTATGTTATAGCAGATCTCAAAGTAGACTTGGATCTACACAGCGTGAGGCTAGCTTGATAATATTTTCTTGCTTCGTCGGATTATGATTCGGTCGGTATGATGCAGCATAGTTATTGTCATAATTATTTATCGTGATGATCATGTAATATGGAGGTGGCGTGATGATGCCGCAAAGCGACTGTATGATGTAGCAGCAAAGTTGTTGTAATCATTATGTTGAGGGATTTTGTAATGTTCCCGTTATATCCTGGTGTAGTACTACCAATAATCATTTACGTAACCTTCACATAAACTTTGACAACCGTCTCTATAATGTTTTGTATAAGCAGTACCAGGCCGGTTTCCCCCAGTCTGATGTGGTAGCTGATAGGTATCTGTATCAGACTAAAGTGAATAAGGGAAAGTAGTTATAATAATGCTGGCCGGATTGCTGTTTTGATGCTATGTCGTTGCCACCAAAGTAAGCAGTAAGGGTTGCTGTCCGGATAATAAGCAGCAAGTATCGCCTGGACAATAAGCAGCGAGGGTGTCGTCTAGATAATAAGCAATGAGGGTGCCGCCCGGACAATAAGCAACGAGGGTGCTGTCCGGATAATAAGCAGCGAGACTGCTGCCGAGATAATGTTGTTGCTGTAGAATAACTTTGTTGCAGTGAGATACGATGTGAGAAGTACTTATTGATCGTCTGAGTATAGAAAAACTCGTGCTTTTCTTTGTCAATCACAATAAGGAAGAGATGTCGTTGGACATGTAAAAGACATTTCGTCCATTCAGACCTTGCTAAGGCTAGGACCAGGAGTCGATGAGCCCGTTTAGGGGTATTTCGCCCATTTAGACCTTGCTAAGGCTAGAACTAGAAGTCGCTGAGCTCGCTAAGGGGTGTTTCACCCTTAAAGGTCGTTACAAGGTTAGGACCAGGAGTCGCTGAGCCTGTTTGGGGCATTTCGCCCATTCAGACCTTGCTAAGGCTAGGACTAGGAGTAGCTGAGCCCGCTAAGGGGTGTTTCATCCTTAAAGGTCGATACAAGACTAGGATCAGGAGTCGCCGAGTCTGTTTGGGGCATTTCGCCCATTCAGATCTTGCTAAGGCTAGGACTAGGAGTCGTTGAGCCCGCTATGGGGTGTTTCACCCTTAAAGGTCAATACAAGACCAGGACCAGGAGTCGCTGAGTCTGTTTGGGGCATTTCGCCCATTCAGACCTTGCTAAGGCTAGGACCAGGAGTCGCTGAGCTCGCTAAAGGGTGTTTCACCTTTAAAGATCGATACAAGACTAGGACCAGGATTCGCTAAGCCTTGGATTGGGGCTGAGGGCCTCGACAATCTAGTATGTAAAAAGGTCAGGACCAGGAGTCGCGTAACCATGTAAGTTGAGGCCAGGAGCCTTGAAAGCTTCTCATTTTAGTGTTTGGGCTGATGCAGCCGACAGCAAGCAACGATGTTGTTGAGGCAGTCGGCAGCGGTGTTGCTATCAAGAGTTGTACAGTCTGGGCGGCTGTCTGGCTAAGCGGTTGGACAGCATGGCTGCTGGCCAGATAGTGTGACTGTCTGGAGCTGGACATGATTGCTGGCTAGAACTGGGCAACGACTTTTGACTGGAGCTGAGCAGCAATTGCTTCTTGAGTTTAGAGTATTAATGTCATTGCTCGAGAATACGTTATCATTATCAGCTCGTCATAGTTTAGCTCCACACTTAAGATAGATATAATACTTTTGCGTAATGTTGTGTCATGGGTTGTTACATTTCACATTTGCAACCTTTTTTTGGCAAGTGTTCGATGGCATGGCTGTTAGTTGGAGTTGGAGCCGGACAAAGAGGCTAATGGCTGAAGCTAGTCGCGGGCTGCCATCTGGAATTGGCAACGATACTGCTGTTTAGAGCTGGCCAGCAGATGCTGGCTGGAGATAGACCACGAGAATGCCATTTGGAATTAGCAACGGAGTTGTTGGCTAACGCTAGAGCAGGGCAGCGAGCTGGCTGGAGCTGAGCCACGACTGCGGGCTAGAGCGGGCAGGAGCTGAGCCACGACTGCTGGCTGGAGCTGTGCCACGGGGCTGCCATCTGGAACTGGCATTGGAGTTACTAGCTGGAATCGGGCAGCGAGCTGGCTGGAGCTGGGCCGCGACTGCCGGCTAGAGATGGGCAGTGGCTGCTAGCTGGAGGTGTGCCACGGGGCTGCCATCTAGAACAGGCAGCGGAGTTACTGGCCAGCGCTGGAGTCGAGCAACGAGCTAGCTGGATCTGGGCCGTGACTGCTGGCTAGTGCTGGACAGTGGCTGCGGGCTGGAGTTGGGCCACGTGGCTGCCGACTAGATCTAAGCAACACAGTTATGTGTGTGTTGCTTTTTACGTGTTTATACCTTGTTCATTTGCAAATGTTAAAAGAAACAACATAAAAGTAAGTTTTTGAGGCTCGTACTATCATATACAAAGAGTAATTAATGAGTTCTCGAGGTCAAAATGTATTTATAGAGATGTATGTGGTTATCCCTATATGTTAACCAAACCAAGATTTTCCTCCGTAATCAAATTGCTAAAACACACATCAGTCACACAAGCTAGTTGTGTATGGCTTTTACATGTATCTTTGAGACAAATAGTGGTTGCCAAATGACTTTTACATGCATCTTTGAGAGTTTTTTGCCCGACTTGTACCCCTTTTTGTTCTCATGTTTATGTGCTCGTGCAATTCACAAGTCAATCGAACTCTAAAAAAATGCTTAAGAGAGACCGCTGAGTAGCATGTCTAATCATAATTGAAAATAATGATAAAGTGGTATGATTAATTATTCAAGTTGACTGATAGCAAACTAATCACTTACTCATCAACCCATTTAACTTAAAAGGTCACGAGTTGATATAATATATCGAGTATATGACTATGGGTTAATGGACTTCTATTGTAAGGAAATACACAGAACTTACTTAAATTATGCATCGTTTTGAGAATTTGTTGTACACATGACTTGCATGAAATTATTTGTTGACATAAACATTTGTTTGGCTTGTTGTCGGTGACACTTCATAGAAATTTAGTCATTTGTTATTATTCATGTTACTCATATTATTGGTAAACTAACAAATAGTAAGTCCAAGACTATAACCGAACCGAACTTTTTTGTTCGACAGAAAATTCATTTATGTTCGCTTATTTAATAAATGAATGAACATGAACATGATTTTTCGTTTGTTTAGTTAAATGAATGAGACCAATGAACGGACACGAACAATTGTCTCGTTCGTTCATTTACGTTCGTAAACGTTTATTTATGTTTATTTATTTACGTTTGTTTAAGTTTGTTCATTTATATTTGGTTATTATATTATATTATATATAATATTATAAAACTGGGGAGAGTAAAGTTGGAACCCCTAATAATGATTTGAATTTTACAGCTTCTAGATTTCATAAAATATCAAAAGTGACATTGCTAAATATGACTAATATATGTATTAGATGTCGACGATCAACTTTGCGGTTCTTGATTTGGATTTTTTTTCATCTATGTGTGTTTATATATATATATATATATATATATATATATATATATATATATATATATATATATATATATATATATATATATATATATATATATATATATATATATATTCATTTAGTGATGTTATCTCAGTTCGTTTGTGTTCGTTTATGTTCGTTTAGCACCTTAACGAATATATATAAACGAACAAGGTAGTTTGTTAAATGAACGAATATGAACAAGAAAATTCATTCATTTATCCGTTCATGTTTTTTGTTTGTTCGGTTAACTTAAATGAATGTACATGAACAAGCTACTGTTCATGTTCATTCGGTTCGTTTACATCCCTTAGTAATTCTTCAAAGTTTTGTAAGAAATAGGCATCATTTTGTAACAATATTAGGTAACAAACAATTTCTTTTGCAAATAGGTCACTAAACTTACAATTCCTTGTCAAGCAAGTCACTTTTCTAGTTTTCATGTCACCGTGTAACGTTGATAATAAGTAATATCGAGTTTAATGGCCTATTTAACAACATAGTGGTAGATTATATAATTTAACAAAAAGTAACTATTCTTTTGTACTAAATTCTTGTATACGCTTCTGAAATGGATAAGGGTGGGCCATTAAAAGTACAAACAATTACTCGGTAACACTTTTGGCACATTTAATAAGTAGATGCACCACAAGAAGGAAAGGAGAAAGGATAAAAGAAAAAGTATGTATGCAAGAAACACGATGAGTTATGTAAAAACCAGACCAAAACTTACTTTTTGTTTAGTATAATCATAACTCGTAAGTCGTAATGCTCTATACTTATTTTGGTGAGTTTTTTCTGTTTTTGAAGTTTAGTTTGGTCTTAGTAACTGGTTGACCAATAATTCAAGAATCATATGTCTAAACTCAACATCTTAGACGTTGATATAACCCAAAATGTTCTAACATGTGTGAGTCTCCGATCTTGTAAATTTGGGCACGTTTTTTTTACAAGTATGGTATAATACGAGATATAAACTAACCTAAAGAAATGAAGCTTGATTAAGGATAGAAGAAAGGGAAAAGATAAAGAGATAGTTCCAAAAATCCAAAGGGATGTTTAGATGAAGCTAGACAAGCAAGGTACAAGATTCATTTCCACTTTATTCCACTTATGGAGTTTATAAAAGGTTTATTAAGCTTCCTATTTCTTCACCAAACTGAACTCAAAATCCCCCTTGTTCTAAGATCTCAACCACCGCCTTTAATGGCTGCCACCACAAGCCGCCGTGCAAGAGGCGACCGCCATATGTTCTCATCCTCTGATGACAATGCCATGATGAAACATATAATAGCCACACATGCACCCGATGGCTCCTCTTTCGATGTTAAACCTCTTCTTCAAATCATTGATGACATCATGCATAGGGCCGCCCCACCCGCCACCCATCCACCGCCCGTTCATGTACCAAAATTGTTTTACCAATGAATTTATTGTTTTACTGATGAATTTATTGATTGTTTGTAGTACTAAATTTGATATGTGATTTGTAGGTTAATCAAGCAGAATTGGACGCGATTGCGGAGCGTGTGATTTATAGTGATCTTGACGAGATGCTTGAAATTATGGCCATCATGATCAATAAGGTTTCATGCGAGGTAAAATATATATATTGTGAATATATTTCCGTGTTACATTTTTGACATTTGAAATACGTTGTAGATTTCTTGCAAGTGTATTGGTGGCGGAGATGCGCATGCAAGCACCACGGGGATTTTCAACATGCTTTCAAACTACGAGTGGGATGCAAAAGCTGTTATTTCTTTAGCTGCTTTTGCAGTGAATTATGGCGAGTTTTGGTTGGTGGCACAACTTTATACCGCCAACCCACTCGCCAAATCACTGGCCCACCTTAAGCAGCTGCCTGACGTGCTTGAGCGTGGTGAAGCTCTCAAACCTAGGTTTGAGGCTGTCACCACCCTCATTAAGGCCATGCTTGACTTGACTCGTTGCATTGTTCAATTTAAAGAGCTCCCCGGGCAGTATATTACCCCCGATACACCAGAACTAGTGACAGCCACCGCTCATATCCCAACCGCGGTTTATTGGATCATCCGTAGCATTGTGGCTTGCGCATCCATACTTATCAATCTCATTGGAATGGGCCATGAGTATGTTATCAGTTCACTTTGTTTCTCTTTCTGGATCTCTTGTCTATGCAAAAGACGTGAATACTTTTATCATCCTCATAAGCAAAAATAGCCCTTAAAAGCTTATGTAGTAAGTCGGGATTACTCCCAATACTAAAACTAACAATGAATGCAACTTTTTTTTTAACCTAGGCATATTACGACTACCACAGAAGCTTGGGAGCTATCCAGTTTGGCCCATAAGATCAGCAATATTCATGATCACCTCAAAGACCAGTTAGATCGTTGCAATCACCACATTAGTAAGATCCCGAATGTTAAATTTAAATATAATCACTTAATTAATGTAGATGTATCAAGTTTTTTCATCACTAATTCGAAAATTTCAAACTGATAAACAGATGAAAAGAGGCAGATTGAAGCGTACTTGACAATTCTTCGTGTCATGGATACCCCACACCTGGATAACACGAAGCCTCTCAAGCATTTGATTTACTTGAAGGATGATCAGCCACCATTGTACGAAAGCTTTACAAAGACTCGGGTGGGTTTTGATAAACTCTGTCATTTTCATCAAAGTTTATTAGATCTTTAGATATAAATCTATAATCAAATTGGATTTCCCTGCATGATTAGGTTACCATCGACGTACTAAAGAAGAAGATCGTGTTGCTTCTCATATCGGACCTTGATCTCCCACCAGAAGAGTTATCAGTTCTTGACCAGATGTATAGGGAAGCGAAGCAAAGCCCGTCAAGATCCGAGAGTCAGTACGAGGTCGTCTGGATCCCGGTTGTTTCTGATCATCGGTCCACACCTTGGACCGATGAACACCAAATGAAGTTTGAGGGGTTACGCAACATAATGCCGTGGTATTCAGTGTTTCACCCCTCGTTACTTGATCCAGCAGTGATCAGGTACATCAAGGAGGTGTGGCACTTCAACCAGAAACCAATGTTGGTGGTGATGGATCCTCAAGGGAGGATCGTCAACACCAATGCATTACATATGATGTGGATTTGGGGAAGCGTAGCTTTCCCATTCACTAGCTTAAGGGAAGAAGCCCTTTGGAAAGAGGAAACTTGGAGGATCGAGTTGTTAGCTGATTCCATCGAGCCAATGATTTTCAATTGGGTATTCACTTTTGACCTAATTAATGTAAAACTGAATTTCTTTCTTGTGAGTGATGTTATTAATTTTCCAAAATTTTTGTAGATTGCGGATGGGAAGTACATTTGTTTGTACGGAGGGGAGGATTTGGAGTGGATACGGAGGTTTACAACCACCGCACGAGAGGTGGCGCGTGCAGCAGGGATCCAGCTGGAGATGTTGTACGTCGGGAAAAGTAACCCTAGGGAGAAAGTGAGAAAGAACAATGAGATCATTCGAGCAGAAAATCTTAGTTACGTGCTTCCAGATTTGACCCTGATATGGTTCTTTTGGGTGCGATTAGAGAGCATGTTGCACTCGAAGTTACAACACGGGAAGTCGTTCGAGGAAGATCCGATTTTGAGGGAGATTAATGTGATGCTTACATATGACGGCAACGATCAGGGGTGGGCGGTGATATGCCGTGGCTCGAACGACTGGATGAAAAGGTCAAGCGGCGAAACTGTTTTGACGAGCTTGACGAAGTACAATGATTGGCAAGGGGATGCCCGAGAGAGAGGTTTTTTGCCGGCTTTGAATGATCATCTTGAGGCGAACCAGCCACCGCATCATTGCAATCGCCTGATTTTACCCGGAACCACCGGAAGTGTGCCGGAGAGAGTTGTGTGCGCGGAATGTGGGCGGTCGATGGAGAGGTTTTTCTTGTACCGTTGCTGCACTGACTAAGCTTATATTCTGCATCTTCACCTGCAGGTGTTATATATTTTGTGAATTGGTGAGTCTAATTTGTCGTAATTTAGTCATCTACTGTTGATTTGTTGTTTGTGATTAACCGCATTGTACCGATTTGTATTCAAATAAATTATTGTTGTGATTTAAAGCTTGGTTTTGTCATGGACTTGCAAATCACATGGTTTCTGAATCTCTGAAAGTAAAATAAAAATCTACCGAATAACATCTATCATTGCATTCACAAGAAAATAGAAAACTATCACACAAAGGGCAAACAAGTGCATTACGCAGTCGATTTAATAACAAATAGATAAAATACCGTGGCGATTGAAGTTCTCAATTATGCTTTGAGTCTTACTATTCCACCGGAGCCGGCAAACGCAACGCCTAGTGAATATAGAAAAGAAGAGATTTACCGTTCAAAATTCACGGGCTGCGAAAGGGTTGGTGATGGTGAATTCAATTGTGTCGTATTTGCTTTTATGCACGCACCACTGTGTGGTTTAATTAAACTTTTGATGCCAATTGCCGACACAAAAGCCCCTATAGCTCAGTGGTAGAGCGCCAGTCTTGTAAACTGGAGGTCTGTAGTTCGATCCTGCATGGGGGCAATTTCTATATTTTTTCCTAAAATGTCACAGAATACGATTGTTTTTCTAAGGTTTGACTATTTATTTTGTTAATTAAATGTAATTATAACTTTAATGCGAGAAATTCTAAAATACGATTTGTATTTTCTATGGTTTGACGCTTTGACTAGTTTGTATGTTAATTTTTAAAATGGGTTTTATTTGTAGAGATGAAGGTAAGTTTAGACAAAGGTATTAGACATATGCTGCGAAATGGATCTTATGGTTGCAAAATGGATCAGATTGGTCCACCTATTAAATCCTTAAAATTCATTTAATTTATCTTCTTTCAGTTTTTAGTGGAAACAAAAACACACTAAAATATTGTATTCTTCGTATTTTTGCATAGATTTAAAATTTTCACAACAAAGAGAAGGAACAGGTTCTGATGTTTGGTATTTTCGTTTACCATCTTACAAAAAACCATATTTTCGGAAAAAAAAATATTGTATAAGCAAAAGTCTGCTAACAAATTACCATATTTTGGCAAAAAGAAAGGTATTTTTTTTAGGTTTTCCCGCAAAAATACCATATTTTCAGAGGAAAATCTCGTGTGTTATCAGGTGTTCATTTGTCGGTGTTTTTTGATTTTTTTTTTTTTACGTTTCTTATTTTGAATCTTTATTGTGGTTGTGATTGAGCTTCTTATCCAAGTGTTTGAGAATGGCTTCAGAAACTATTTAAGTTTGGATTATTACAAAAAATGAACTTAAAATATGAAAATTTAGGTGTTTATACGAAAAGAATCATGTGCCCCTTTTTTGCAGGCCTTGCGAAAAATACCAAAAGTATTATGAAAATGGCACAAAGTGAGGTCATTTTGTATTCTCATAATACTTTTAGTATTTTCACAGTGGTTCTTATAGAAATAGTGACTATTTGGGTATTTTGCTTAATTTATGCCTAAATCTTAGAACAAGCTTATGAAATTTGTCTAAATTTGTCCTTCTTTTCTTATTTGTATAGTAAATAACAATTTAGAAAGTGATCACAAATTTATGATAATAAACATACAGATGCACAATTTTATGTAAAGACAAAATATCTTATTTAGATAAGTTTAAAAGAATATTCAAGGCATTTAAAAGACCACTAATACAACAAAAAATACTACAAAATTATACATGTCTTTTGTTTGTATGTAATGGTTTAAGATGTAGAACTGTTAAACAAGTTATAAATAAGGGTGTGTAGAAATTAACCGGACCAATTTATGTGGAAGCCAATGTCTCGGGGACTCATTCTGACTGAAACAAGGGGCGGGTCTTTACCAACTTTTAAATCTGCTATTTTAGGGAAGCCAAAAATCGTGAGCGCCTAGCGCGAGCCTGAAAAGGCCATTTACTAAAAACATAGAAGGTAAGGCTGGCTTTCGAGCTGTAGCTTTACAACCATAGGACTTAGATAGGCTCTTAAATATTCTTATTATATTGGTAAGATAGGTTGCTTGAGCGCATTTTTACCATTTCTATTAGTAAGGTTGTCGTATCGATCAAGGCTTAGGAAGAGCATTCCTGAGAAATCTCCAAAAGAATATAATAAACCCATCTTAGGAGGAAGCCACTGGTTCCATAATAGAGACCACCAAGGACTTTTCTAGCCATGAATTCTGGAAAAATGTCACTAGGAAGCAGAGGAGAAAACACCTGAAGGGGAATGATGCCAAACTAGTCTATCTGAGATGTCAGAATCTCGAGAGATATCTTACAAAATAGATTGAGCCTCTGTGGATAAGCTAATTTCGAGTTGCTCTTTACCCAAAGCCCTCTTTCCGAATTAGAAAGACCAACTAACAATAGCTTTAGCATCTCTTGAGTTGGAAAGGTCTTTATAGAGCTAAGGGGAATGTTTGGAACCCTAGTAGCATAATGGAATTAGAGGGCTGACTTCCATGCTAACACGAGTAGTTTAACTCAGCATTACCTCGTAAGGTCGTTTTAAATTGCTTTTGCTTTGCGAGAAACTTTTTTTAAAGTCTTCAAATAGCCATTGCATAATTTACGAATCATGCTTAGTATGGACCTAAACACAGAGTACCGAACAATCCAGTTGAAGTCAATCGACAAAAGTTGGATATCCAATCATAATTGAATTATATTGGTTCCAAAATTTCAACATCCAAATTGGATTGGTTAGTTGTAGGATAACAATCCAAATCCAATAAAATCTATCAATCTAATATTATGCAATTGGATATTTAATCATCTAAGTGATATCCAATCATCCGATTAATATCTAATTGGATTGTTATCATGTTTTAGGTTTTATTGAATACTTAACATGTATATTTTGAAGTGTGTGTTCATTTTAAAATTATCTAACACATTTTCCTTGGTTGTAATTGGATGGATCCAATTTGGTATATTAGATGACCGTAGTAAATATCCAATAAATACGACTGATCTAAACGAATGTTAAACTGGATGGGTTCAGTTCCGGTTTTAGAATATATTCCATTTTTTGGACCTTAGTGCTCATGTTTAGCTATATGATATGGGATGGGCCTTGCTAACCCATTCTGAGGTGTGTATGTGATGGTTATATACATCTAAATTGACCTCAGTGGTCATATTGGTTTCTCCAATGGCAACCGATCACAAGTGTAAACTTATTCCGATGGTGAGCCAACAATTCGTCAATGACGATAGTTTGGAAGTGACTTTGTGAGTGCAGATAACTTGGGATGAGATTAGTTGCATGTGCATGAAATCTCATTCATTATTTATTATTGATTTTATACTTCAACTCATAAATGTCACTTAATTATTAAAACATTATAGGAATTGATTTGGGGTTGGAATTATAATATTATTTCAGTCATTTGACAAGTCAAGATCCCAAGATTATCACTAGAATTCCCAAGTCTAACTTTATGTCTTTTGTTATGTATCCACCATTGATGACACAGAGAACTATGAGCTTATGGATATTTAAAATGCCTCAAATTGTATGGTTCCCTTGAACTATGTTTTGATATGTGATTGTACACCCTAACTCTAAAATTTACGTTCTTGGTAAACTTTGAATTAGACATTATTCCACATTAAATGCTTTAAAGACTAAAAGGGACAATTTGTATGAAATCATTTGAATTGAAATTTATGGGGTATTACAATAAATATACACATGGCATTCACACTCTTGACATGAATTCTTAATAGGCCAGAAAATATAGATTTATCGTGCCTATTTTGAATAATGAAATATAGATTTATCGTGCCTATTTTTAAATAATATAGATTAGAGGTTCACTATAAACCAATTATTCACAAGGATTTATATTAGATTAAGATAAATAGCTTGAAGACGTGCATGCAATATAGAGTCTATGAAAACGACCAGGTCGAGTACTTAGTTGATTCGTTACTTAGAAATAAGTGTAGAATTTGAAATTTGGAAGTTGATTAGGCATATCACAAAATTTAATGTTTAACCTTGACTTAACCTAACTAACCCATATGGGGACTAATTTAGCTTAAATTGATATTCAAGGTTTACCTTATTGAATAGGTGGGTTGCTCAAAAGTTGGAGTAATATAGTCGTCAAATGGAAAATGTTAAGTAAGAACATAAGCGCACTTTCCCTCTTTCCTTTCATTTTAAACAATCCATAAATTTGATAGCTTGTGTGTGGTGATTTGAAACCTTTGTGAGAATTTGAGTTCATTTGGAGTTTACTGAGAGTTTCGAAGCTTGAATTCGCTAATTAACTCTTCATCCTCTCCAAACTCCATCTCAAATATAATTGAATATTTACAAACTCGAAGTTAAAGTGGATTGTGTTAAAGAAGTGATTGTACATGAAGATTCTAAGCTTAGAAATCAATTATATTATCAAATCTCTCCAACAACTTAGTTTTTATGAGCGAATCCATGATTTGAAGCTTTAAACCCTAGAGTTTGTGCATTTCGATTTTGGATATTCATTAGATGAATTTGGCACTTATTTTAGATTTAATATCAAGTTTTTAAACTCAATTTGACCTAATGGAAACTAAAGCTTATGATTACGATCATCTAATGATCTAGTTGACGTTTTTAGTTTGCCATGGAGCTTCAATGGAGTTTTGAGTATGGTTTATGACATAATCTAACCTTAAAGTTGTTAAAAGCATCATAACGTAAAATGTCCATTTGATTTATGTTTGGTGCTGATCTAATGTTGAATGGAATGCTATAACGCATTTTGAAGTTTAAGTGACTTCTTTCGATCATAATCATGTTTTTAAATGCATAAATCATTAGATGATCACATTTGAATATTAGACATTTGTGTAATTAATATGTTCTAAAGGTTTTAGATAAGTATAAGGAGGTTAGTACACATTTAGGATCATTAAGGTTGTATGGGAGGGTTTGGAACTAATTAGAATGATTTTGGACAACCTAGAATCAAAATATTCTTGCAATGGTCAATTTGAATTTTGACTCGTTTGATCAAGGACTACGCATATCCTGACTCGATCGAGTTATCCTTTGCTTGTGACCAAATCTTTTTTTGTCAAAATCAAGTCCAATTTCTTCGATGGCTTCCTTATAGTTCTTATAGGTTAGCCATGGTTAAAATAAGATAATTAGGGTTAAAATTCATTTTATGTCGATTTTAAGGTAGATAGTCATTGATAAATGGTTTAACTGTTAACCATAAGTGACTATTAAGTGGTTATACAACCATAGAAGCGAATTGGTGTGCTTATAAGTGCTAATGTGAGTTATTATCCAAGAATACATGTCCTTATCTTATTTTTATGATTTCCAATATTGAGATTTCATGTGACCTCATGCATCCATGTTATGTGGATACTATATGTATAATGTATGCATTAATTTAAAGTAATTTGAATAAGTTCTACATCAAATGGGGGAAATTTGATATAGTGCACTTGATTTTCATCATAAACTTGTGCATTCATACAGGACGAGATGATGACTTGTGTGGCCAATGGCAACCCGGGTACCCAAACAACGATAATATATGTACGATTATATGATATTATGTAATATGCACATTATCCATATGTATTGTTTAGCTACCTCATATGTATTATTTAGCTATGAGCTTTTAATACATGGACAACTTCCCATTTTAAGGTGACAATAGTAATAAATGAACTTGAGTTGGCATGGGCTAGGATTTAGAAGCATAAGCATTGCATTTGCATTTTATTTATGATATTTTAAATGATGTATTGTAGTGCTAATCTTATATGCTTCTCTTCCCCCATGTTAGTTTTCTCAATCTTTATGATGACGTTTTGAAATATTTTTTTGGTGGTTCACATTGTTCAAGAAATGTATCAATCCCTTAGACATATAATTGTTGGATCCAACAATACTAATTAGGCTTCCTAAAGCTAACCTATGTATTTTGATTTGTACTTAGATTAGACGATCATGAAGAGGGATATGTAGATGGATATTTAGAAGGGCATGTCTATGTAGTGGTTTCTGTTGACTTATGTTTTGATAATGATTGTACGACATTGTATAACTAAAACTTAAAAACTTTGAATTGTTTGAGTTGGAAATTAGGGGACCTTTATCCGCAATGAAGTTTTATATTTTGAAAAATGATTTTGAAATTGATTGAATAATTTAGTCTATATGAGATGTGTTTCAGTTGTTCTTCAAGTTTGTTGGTGCCTCAAGGGTGCCATGTTTCAAGGGCTTTATTTATTATTATTATTATTATTTTCTGACTCTTCTCTGATTCTGAAAGTCTTCTCCTGGGATGATGATTGGAACAGTCTCAACCGAGTAATGTAATTTCTTTTGAATCGCAGATATTTATTTTTTAGTGGTGTATCACTCGTAACAACAACCCAATATTCAAGTTTTTCTATGTTAAATATCTAGTTGTTTTTTATGTAAGGGAATTGATTTTTCCACCGAACTTTTTTCTTCATCCACTGAAAAATTAATATATGGACAATTTTGCCCCTCTTTCAGTTTAGATATATTGAAGAAAAAAAAAAGATTATGCTGCATCTTTCAATGAATATATGGAGTTATGGACAGTTTACCATCGCCTTAATTAATTTCTATTATTATATCTCTCGTCTTCATTCTCTCTTTCATCACAAGATCTAACCTCGTTTGGGCCGGAGCTAGCGGCGGGTTTTCTTCTTCTGAAAAACCGGTCACGTTTCCACCATTTCCACCCTACCTCTCTGATCTATCTTCTTACACAGAACTAACTTTCTGGAATCCTCAAACATACTGCTCCGATCTATCGACATACATCATAAACGTTCGGCAACTTGTTTATTAGACTCGCAGGAATCAAGAGTCCTATCCATATTCAATGTTCTCATGCTGCTAGATGCCTGGATCCACAATTTTCATTGTTTCTTAAACTCCTTATTTCTTCGCCATCATTCTCTAAATGACATTAATTGATTCATATATCCGAGTAGTCTCCACATGAATATTCCGCCTTTAAACTAACAGGTGATTATCAATTAAACGATAAATTCTGAGGCAATCTGTAGATACTCCAATTTTTTTTTTTTTTTCACACATTATCAGGAATGAAGCAATTAGGGTGACCTACTGAACAATATAACAACTTAATAACATTACAAAAATCGGACCCACATTCCGGAATAGTTCTTCGTAATCTGGGAGTTGTATCCGATTACAAATACTACAGCAAAAAAACGTAATGTCAAGTTAAATTAAGGAAATGATTTAACTCGGTCTCCAATGAATTTAGATCCAATATATCTGATCTGAGTATAAGCTATTAAAAGGCTGCATTATACAATCAATCACAACAATTTTACAACTTATATTGATGAGGGTCATCACGTTCACGATTTTGTGTTCTTAAAACAATTTCAAGCATGAACATCGAAGGAGACAGATATCATTGTTGCAATGATACACACCTCGATACTGGCAAATAAATTATGCAATATATGATTGGGGGACCTTGAATTTCCCCAATTGTATAACATTTTCTAGAGCATTCGTCATTAAAGCAAGGATATAGAAAAGTATCACCAGATCAGTGGTTTACTTACATCTTCAGCCCGTGCGTGTAGCGTGTTACCAGGATGATGTTCATAAGCCACACAACGGACAAACAAGTGAATTATGCAGGAAAATTTGACAACAATTAGATAAAATACCGTGGCGATTGAAGTTCTCAATTGCGCTTGCGTTTACTATTCAGCTTGAGCCGGCGAACCAACGCCTACCGCATACAGTAATGAAGAGTTACACCGTTCAAATTGCAATATTGGCTGCGGAAAGAATCGGTGAATTGTGTGAGGTGTTTACGCACGCCCATAGACTCTCTTATCCTTAGATGATGAAGTACGTTTATTTCGACAACAGCCCCTATAGCTCAGTGGTAGAGCGCCAGTCTTGTAAACTGGAGGTCTGTAGTTCGATCCTGCATGGGGGCAATTTTTTCTTCTTTTTACGTTGAGAAATTCTAAAATACGAGTGATTTTTCTAACTATACTTTTCTAAGGTTTGACTTTAAAATTTTAGATCTGTCTTATTTTAATGGTAAATGTACACTTTAATGGTAAATGTACAATCTGATTATTTATTTATGATAATAAATATATCATATGTAAAAAATTATCCAAAGACAAAATTTTAAAAAATCATACCTAGACTAGTTTTGGAAAGCTATTCATGTTGCAAAAAGTTTTGGTTTTAGAAAAACAAACACAAGTTTTCATATTTGTGAAAAATTTTCGTATTTGTGAAACATGTTCTTGTTCGAGAATTAAATATCTGGCTATTAAATAATATTTTTTTTATATATAGCTAAATAGAAAAGTCTATGTGGACGTTACGGCTTATCTAAGGAAAATGTTATTTCCTCCTACTAAATCCTTCTAAATCATCTTTTGAGCTACTAGATTATGACACGTCGAATCCACTAATTTTCTCTTCTAATATTCTCTCTTGATCAGTTTATAGAATGGGATATCAGTTTACAGGATTGAAATCTACTCCAATAATTTAATTAGAACCAGAAAAAGTTTATTATCCTTTAAGTATATTTAGAAGATAAATATCGTAAACAGGAAATTTGATACTACGTGTTAGCTCATTGACCGTCTATTATAAAGTGACCGTTTATAATTATTTAATTGAAATATTGAGTATCTCATTATGATGTTTAGTCATAGAACATTCACATTATGATACCACATGAATTAATCTCAGCCCAAACACGATTACATGGTTGACTATACTTATATAAACCCCTAGTGGCACTTGGCACTAAAAATACAACTATACTCAAGTTGCTTCATAATAATGAAAATTCGGTTTAATATGTGTGTATAGCAGTAAATGTAATGTATAACATAACAAGGGCATATAAGATATATAATTTTTGTCAATTTTAATTTTAGAAAACATAATTTCAAAAAATCAATATTTTGATCAGAGTCGGTCCATAGGTTTAATATGCCCCGGATGAAGAGACTAAATAACGCCCTTATTTTATACGATACAATATATCGTACTACCAACATACAACATAAATACATATGGTATAATACATAAATAGAACAAAGTTCGTTGGTATTTCATTCGTTAAGCTATTTTACACAATTATCATTGATCTTGGAGAAAAATATATACAATGTATGTCTCACTACAAAACATGAATAATCTTCAATTATTTTTACAAAGCATACAACTTACGTCTTACCATAAAAACAATGAAATATTCACATCAATGTAGGTGCTTGGATAAGCTTTTTAAAAGGGTTTATTGGCTTACTGACTTTTCAAAAAGTCAATAAGCTAAAATATGTGTTTGGATACTTAGTGGGGGTGTTTGGGATTGCTTATTTGAGATACTTATATATTGACTTATTGCTGTTTGACACCGGTAATAAGCAGTTTTAAGTGTTTGGATGAACATATTTTATAAGCACTTATTTGCTTAAATAAGCAGTTTTTGATAAGTTACTACATCCGTACTTATTGACTTATTAAACAGTTTTTGATAAGTCATTTCCGTATTACACGCATAAACACTGTTTGCCAAACACTAAAAAACAACTTATTGACTTACTACGTTTTGGTACCGGATAAGCTAAAACAAACATTTTTTTTTTAAATTATGTTTTCATACCTGATAAGCTAATAAGCACTTTTTAATAGTAAGCATAAGTTGTTTTAAATAAGCAATCCCAAACACCCCATTAAAAGTGTTTTTTTAATTGCATTAACACTCTTCAAGAAGCTATTTTCAAGAAGTCACACAATACTGATTTTTAAAGCGCTTATGGCCTTTTAAATGCAAAATGACAATAATACCCATAAACTACCACTAACTCTATCGTATGCCTCCGTCTCCACGTTCTGCATGACAACTGCTCACACCTCACCTCCCTCGAACCATCGCTGCATCTCGCTGTCATCAATCAGACAACAACTCCAATGAATCCCAACCCCGACAAAGCTCAGCGACTTCGATCGGACCTCGATCTGTCCTCGATCGGCCTGCATCATCATATGTATCGGTAATTTTTCTACTCTAATGGGTTACGATTTTATGTGAATGTCGATGGTAACTGTATTTTGTGAATGTCGATGCCTCCTCCAATTTTTCTGTTGTTACCCGTGAATGTCTATGGGATTACGATTTTTTGCTCGTCTTCTGTCAAGCTATATTTTCTGCATCTCGATAAGGGAAGTGGCGGAATTGAAGGAGTTGATTGAAGAGAAGGATTATTTGCTTCAGAATTATAAAGAACAGAAGTCTGAACTTTCATTGAAGGTCAAGGAGTTGCAACATAGGTTGGATTCACAGGTTCCGAATATTTTCTAGGGCTTTTGTTTTTTTTTTTGTTTTTTAATTTTCTTGTGTATTATTTCTTATTTTGATTCATTGTGGTTTCCGGTGACTACTTACTTCCATGTCAACAATTGATTTATATTTTATGTAACAAATTTTATATTTATTTTCACGATTAATAAAATATTAACACATATATATTAAGATCATTGCATATTTTTAAATGTTAATTGTGGTAAACTGCTGGTTCATTTATTTTGTATTGTAATAGACATTATTTGTGAAAGTGGTAAATAGTTGTGAATATATAAAAATGTCCTTTTGGTCATTTTACATCTATAAAAGCTAAGTTAAACATTTTTTAAATCTTCTTATCAACTTATTAACTTCTCCCACCATATAATCTTATCTAAACACTTTTTAAAAACTCATTTTGAAAAGTCATAAGCTAATAAGCACTTTTGCCCAAAAGTGCTTATGAGTCAAATAAGCTTATCCAAACACCCTCGCAGTATACAAAGAGGCCAATAACAACTATAATAAAGAAGATAAGTCAATTTTACTATTGTCTTATTTTCAGCTTAAGAAAAACAATAGAAAAAGAATAGCGGAACCAAACACAATCATTCAGTCTGTCATTTACCCAAAGGTATTTCACTGAAAAAAAATATTATCACAATACAAATTGAGTTGACTTTTTGTCTTCTTAATCATTAAGCAGAGAATAATCAAATGAAATTCGCTGAAAAAATATCACCACAAAATGAGAGTAACAGTGACTAATGTATGAGAATTAGTGGTGACTGAAACAAAAGATCGACATAAATCATAAATAGCAACTTTAAATATGATACAAATAAAAAGAGTAATAGTGAGAACATTTGATAAAGGCAAGCATGGTACATAGTACATATCAAATATATATTAGATAACAAAGAAAATATATAGAGAAAAAGTTTTTTATTATTATTTGGCAAACTCAGAAATTACTCACAAAAGTCTCAACATTTGATAAACTAACAAAAATCAGAAATGAATACTTATTAAAGATAAATTAAGAGATAAAGTTAACAACTAGGTACCAAGTAACATATTATAGAGAAAAAAAGGTATTCAAAATTATAAATCGATCAGAAAGTATTGAGAGATTATAGAGATAAACACATTTTAACCTCCAAATATTATTTAGAGATAAACTCATATAAATTTATATAATTACATAATTGCACCTTCCGATTTTGATAGATATTTCTTGATATTACTAGCACACCTATTGCAGTGAATGGAAACCCTCATCAGTCATCACCACCACCTATAGTCACAAACATGATACTCTTCTCAGCTAAGGGGGTGTTTGTGTTGGAACTCAAATGTTCTTTTATTCAATACTCAAACTGAAATACAAGAAAAGAACAACTCTCGCTAACTATCTAAACACTCTCTTCTATGTTTTTGTGGTGCATTACAATGGATGTTAGAACATCTATTTATAGTGATGGTAGTGTTCATAATTTCTACATTAGCTGCTAACTAACAATGAGCTCATACGTGAGATTCAACAAAGTGAGGTGTGGTTGGTGGTGGCTGCAAGTTTGTGTTTACACTATGTGTTTACATTCACATTCTCCCCCTTAAACCAAACTTGGCTCAAGATTCGTTACGCCGATCATGTTGAGCATTTCATGCCATCCCCGACTACAGAATAATCGACAAGTGCTTTGTCTTTATCTTTCTCGAGTTTCAATTATGCATCCTTGGAACAAGTTGTTGGAATGCAATCTCTCACACTAAACTCCCCCGAAATCCTTTTAGCATAAGACGTTTTCTTTAGAGACACGTCTTCCATCTTCTGCATCACCTTACGAAAATCGATACCTCGATTTTTGGAACTACGTTGGAGAAAACTGGCAGCTGCTTTTTCGGTCCAAGTCCATCTTTTCCGTTTACCAAAGAACCCTTCTCGCCTTATCCGTGGCTTCCTTTTCCGTGCGTCGAAAAACTGGTGTCCTTTTTCACATTTTTCAACTTCAACATAAAATTCTTCCTCACTCAGATCATCTAATTTCTTTAGATGTGAACCTAGAATTTTATTATGCTCCAAATAACCATTAACTTTCTTGGTATAATAATTGGCATATGGACGTCGTTGATGCCACAACCAACCGGAATCATCTTGGGATGATAAAAGACACATGTTTCGTCTCGTCCTTAAAAGTGTCTTATAGAGTCGGTTACGGGTTCTTTTTACTTCAAAAAATAAAGTATTGCTATTGTCAAATACCCGTAAGATATCACCATCCATGTCGACTCGATTCCCGTCTTCGGTTAGTTGTCCAAGACTTATAATATTCTTTTTAAGTCTAGGAATGTAATATACCTCGTTAAGTAGTCTTTGATCTCCGTTTCCGTAGTCAAACAAGATCGTACATTTTCCTTTGATGTCGATCTTTGATCCGTCTCCAAACTGCGTAAAACCCGTCACGTTCTCGTCTAACTCATGGAACTTTGAACGATCTCTGGCCATATGATTGCTAGCACCGTTGTCAAGGTACCATTCCTCGGAATCAACTTGACTTTCTTCGGATGCAGGGATATCAACACCGTTCTTCTCTTTTAGCGGCACCATACCTGGTGTATCTTCTTGCGAGATCGCCATCATTAAAATGGGCTCTTCATCTTTATTGGGTTGGGTGAGGTTCACCTCCTCACCTCGTTTCTTGTTTGGACACTCTGATGCATAATGACCATATTCCTCGCAAGTAAAATATTTTATTTTACTTTTGTCCTTTCGAGGACGATTGTAGTCATTCCGGTTTGCATCATACTCATGACCATCTCCTCGGCCATGCTCACGACCTCGACCGCGTCCTTGGCCTTGGTTTCCACTTTCCCTTGAAGTGTTTGACGAGTCTCCCTCGTCGGTTTGCTTAGATTGAGATGCCCACTTGGCATGTGTAAGCAATAGAGAAGGTCCTTCTTCCCGTTCTTCATACCCTCGAAGTCGCTCTTCGTGGGTCTTGAGACGGCCTACAACTTCTTCAACCGTCATGTTTTTCATGTCTCCAAATTGCTCGATAGATGTTACGATTTGTATAAATCGCATTGGGACGGCTCGAAGAAACTTCTTCACCACCGTATTCTCCTCGATCTTTTCACCGAGAGATCGAATACCGGTCACAATAGTGTTCAATCTCATGGTGAAATCATCTATCGACTCACCATTGTTCATTCGGATCACCTCGAATTCACTTCTCAACGTTTGTACTTTAGCCTCCTTTAACCGATCAGCTCCCATATGCATCATCTTAAGCGTTTCCCATGCTTCTTTAGCCGTGTCCTTCTCGGCCAACATAAGAAGTACGTCCTCTGGAATCACTTGGTAAATGGCCGCAAGCGCCATCCTATCTGTTCGTTCATCTACTCTTGCATTTTGAATTGCATCCTACACTCCTTGTGCTTGCAAATTCACTCGCATTTTTATAGCCCACACCGCGTAGTTTGTTTTCGTAAGCAACAGATAGTGTAACGTAACACTACTATCCTTCCCGGTCCTTTGAACACTTTCAATTTCGGGTTGAGAAAACGACGAGCTTGGTGTAGTCATTTTTGGCATATACGAAAATTACGTGTAATTTATGAAAATTACGATGATTAAAATGCAATTTTCAGAAGTTCAGGGGCTTGTTTGAAACTTGTTGAAGTATAGAGGCTATTCTGAAGTTTTTCTGAAAAATAGGGACCAACCTGAAATTTTTCGGAAATACAGGGACCAAAACGTAACTTTTCGAAACTTCAGGGACCAAATTGTAGTTTTCTGAAACCTGCTACAGTGCTGCTACATTGGTGCTACAGTGAACTGCTACAGTGTCGTCTTTTCCAGTCGTCTTCTCCGGTTGGTGGTGTAGGTGTGGTTGATGGTGGCTGCAAGTTTGTGTTTACACTGTGTTTACATTCACAGTTTGGATTTGCGATTGTAAGGAGTTTTTCTGCTTATATCACGTTTACAAACCGATGAAAATTTAAAATTAGTGTTTGGATAAAGTTTTTTAAAAGTAACTTATACCAGTATGAAATCGGATATAAGCCTTTTTTTAAGAAGTTAGTTGCTTCCAACTTATGAAAAATCGCGTTTACAGCTAGATAGGAGAATTACTTTCATGCCCTTGACCTATTACCCTTCAATATCTCTTCATTGTCGCTGCTTTGTTCTCCATAGTCCACAATCACCATTGCCGTTTATCATTCATTCTTCTCCATGCTGTAATCCTATCATGGAACATGATCATTAACGAACAATATTTTTTTTTCTGATCATCTTCTACAAGTCGATCATCACATCGTAAGTTCCGTTTATTATATTATATAAAATCTTTTTAAACACTCATGTCCATGCAACTTCATCAGTAACTTGCTATGTATGCGTATTATGTTATTATGCCGGTGATGCCTATCGTTAACTTAACATACTCAATATTTGCTAATTGTTTTGCATTTTACTTCTTGGTTTGTGGATCGTCATTTATTTCTTTAAAGTGACGGTATCATCAATTAATTCTTTTACCCTATAAATATAATATTGAGGGCCAATTACATCCAATTATGTGTGATGTCGTAATCTGTGATTGGTCATTGGAGTAAGCATGTAGTGTTTAGATGAAAAAAATACTACAGATGAAAAAAATATAAATTATATTAATATAACAAAAATAGTCAATAATAAGTAAGATGTACTTTTCAGTCATTTTACGCATATAAACAAAATTTGTCAAACACTAAAAAAGAACGTATCTGCTTATTTTGTTTTGGTATCGGATAAGCTAATCCAAACACTTTTTTATAAATTTTTGTTTTGCCACCGAATAAGAAAATAAGCACTTATATCAAAAAGTGCTTATTGAGTTAAATAAGCAATCCCAAACACCCTAAGTACAACTGCTAAACCACAAGGTACACCTCTAGAACAGGCAGCCTTATACACAAACTTACATTGATGTTTTAGTAATTATTTCTATTTAATTGGAAAATGACCTAAAAGACTTGGTTGGCGGTATATAATAGGAGGATATAAAATGACCTAAAAGACTTGGTTGGTATAACTTCACACAATCATGGCGGTCCCTCGCGGTCAAAGACGAAACGCTGTTAGCATCTGATGACGATCTCGTCGCTCGTACAACAAACCCGACTAATAAGAGAGAAGTTATGAAATAGGAGATCATATTTGATATTTAGAAATCTAATCAATATCGGTAATCGGTTCTTACTTCTTAATTCAAATCTAAGAGTAAGAGACCGACCACTTGAAAAGTAATTAGGACAGACATTCGAAATCGATTGTAATAAGCACATTCGAAATCGATTGTTGAGTTCGCCAATGTCCATCAGATGGGTGTGTTTCTAGGTGTCGATTTTCGTTTCTTTTTTTTAGGCTCCATCTACAATCATCGGAAGTCCCAATTCTTGAGTACTTTCCCGCCCATGCTGCCCCTCACGAGTGTCTGTCTTAATTACTTTTCAAGTCGTCGGTCTCATAAACTAGTTCTGTATCACTATTCACTAGGCTAACTTTTCTAGGCCATCTTACATAAATACACCATTGATAACTTTTTTATATATTCAATTGTTGTATTTTCCCCTAATTAAGAAATTTCAATCATATACAATTATAATCGTTGTTTTCCTCGAGCAACTATGAGGTTCTCCTTTGTAACATTCCATTGATGATTACCAAACTATGCATGGTGTCCTTCATCATCCAACTGCCTTGCTAACACTAACATTATTTTCAGGTCCACTGTATACTTGGCATTCTTCAGATACCTATTCGAACCTAAAGTGGTATTGATTATAAAGAATTAATAGTTTCCCGTACTCTTAGGTAAGACATCCCTGTGATAGTGTCATTAGTAGCAACAACAACAATTACGACCTTAATCCTAGCAGCATCATTATAGTCCTCTTTGGCAATAACATGGTTTAGATGTGACTGTGATGATAAACATGTCAATGTATAAAGAGTATTGTAGTAAGACTCGTCACGTTTGAATTATGTAGTTGAGTTGTCTATCTTTTATTTTATGCCCTCACTTTAGTTTACAGAAATACCTTCAATATAGAAACGAAAAATATTACTCATGAACTTTGGCGAAATGCTTCTGCTAGTGTTCCCAGTCCCATTCTGTATTGTTATCTCCAACGATTACCACCTCTTCTTCTATCTTCATAACAACATCACCATAATCATTTAGTTTATCAACTTTGATCCAATACTTCTGATATTCAGTCATTAATCCTCAACCACTTAATCACATTCCAGACATTTTCTTGGAAAAATGAGTCCCTTCCTTGTCTGTTATGAAAATTATATCGACAATAAAATAAAATATAATACGATGAAAGAAAAATAAATGTGGACACAAGGATTTAACGTGGAAAAACCCTTACAGGAAAAAACCACGGGCACAACCGATGATAATCACTATATGAGAAAAATGAGGAGGTTACAAGATTTCGAACTGAAAAATATATCTCTCTCTTTTCTTTTAATACATAGAGCCTCACAAAATATATCTATGTATATATATATCACTCTATGTTTTTGTGTGTGTTATCAGTTTGCAATATAATCATCCCTATATATAGGGATGAATGGCAGGAAAACATTGCCGAGATTGTTGAAAAACAAATGTGAGCGCCATAATCAAATGTATGCGCTGCAATTGTTGAAAGAATCATCACGTGCAAAACTCCACGTTCAAACTCAATTGGAATTTGTTTTTTATTACTATTCATGTGGGGCCCACATGAATTGTTTCATTTTCTTTTTGCTTTTTGAAGGCAATGATTCACAATCTCCACCTTGACTTTAAAAGCAATAAGTAACCAAACAACTCCACCTTGAGACGAATTTTCACTTGTAGAACTCCTCATTATAAAATCATCGTGTGCCGACAATCCTTGGAATTAGATTGTCATACCAACCAAGCTTGAGCAAAGCTCAAACTTAGTTGCTGGAACCGGCTTCGTCATCATATCCGCCGGATTGTCATGAGTACTAATCTTTTGAACTTGAATATCACCTTTGGAAATAACATTTCGAATAAAGTGATAACGTACATCAATATGTTTCGTTCTCTCATGAAACATTTGATCTTTTGTAAGATAAATAGCACTTTGACTATCACAAAAAATCTTTGTGGGAGATGTGTCTCCACAAAGTTCACCGTATAAATTTCTTAACCAAATAGCTTCCTTACATGCTTCAGAAATTGCCATATATTCTGCTTCAGTTGTGGATAAGGCGACAGTGTTCTGTAGACTTGCCTTCCAACTCACAGCACATCCACCAATGGTAAAAACGTAACCTGTCAAAGATCTTCTTTTATCTAAATCTCCAGCATAATCAGAATCTACATAACCAACCAGTCCTTCACCAGAATTTCCAAATTGTAAACATGCATTGGAAGTACCGTATAAATATCTAAAAATCTATTGAACAGCTTTCCAATGCTCTTTTCCTGGGTTAGCCATATATCTGCTAACAACACTTAAAGCGTGAGATAAATCAGGGCGAGAACATACCATGGCATACATTAGAGAACCAACTGCACTAGAATATGGAACTTTCGCCATGTTGTTAATTTCATCAACTGTCTTTGGACAATATGCTGAAGAAAGTTTGAAATGTGCAGCTAACGGAGTACTCACTGGCTTGGCTTTATGCATGTTGAATCTTTGAAGAACTTTCTCAATATACCTCTTTTGACTTAGGTATAGTTTTCCATGCTGTCTGTTACGAGTAATTTCCATACCAAGAATTTTCTTGGCTGGACCTAAGTCCGTCATTTCAAACTCTTTGCTTAGTTGTGTTTTCAGTTTTGCTATCTCTAGTTTATCATTTGCAGCAGTCAACATATAATCAACATAAAGAAGCAGATATATTGATGAACCATTTACTAACTTAAAATAAACACAACTATCATAATCTGATCTTTTAAAATTCTGAGATAGCATAAAAGAGTCAAACCTCTTATACCATTGCCTTGGGGACTGCTTTAAACCATAAAGAGATTTATTCAATCTACATACTAAGTTCTCTTTTCCAGGGATAATGAAGCCTTCAGGTTGCTCCATATAAATATGTTCCTCCAATTCACCATGTAAAAATGCAGTTTTGACATCTAACTGCTCAAGCTCATAGTTATGAATGGCAACAATACTAAGTAAAGTACGAATTGAGCTATGCTTAACAACAGGAGGGAAAACATCAGTAAAATCAATGTCTGTAATTTGGCTATAGCCTTTAGCAACTAACCTTGCTTTAAATCTTGCTTCTTCATTAGGAGTAATACCTTCTTTTCTTTTGCAAATCCATTTGCAGCGGATAGGCTTCTTTTCTTTTGGTAATTTCACCAACTCCCAAGTGCCATTCTTTTCAAGAGATTCCATTTCATCATACATGGCATTTATCCATTTGTTGCAATGTTCTGAAGTAATGGCTTCCGTATAAGTTGAAGGTTCTTTGATACCTTCAATTTCTTCAGCAGCGTTTAAAGCAAAACAACAATATTTGCTTCTTCTATCAGTCTCTTAGGAGGATGAATGACCCTCCTAGGTCTATCAGTTGCTATAGAACGTTGTGGTTAGTGAGTAGGAGTAGGAGTAGAAGACTCTTGCTCAATTGATGGATTTTGATCAATAGAGTTTTCTTTTTCTGGTGTATGTTCTGAGTTAACAGATTGCTCCACCTGTACACTTGTCTTTTGTTGACTCTTAACAGGAATATTAGTAGAAGAATCTTTATGTAGCATAGATGATTCATTAAATACTACATTTCTACTAATTATGATCTTTTTAGTTTCAGGACACCATAACTTATATCCTTTCACACCAGACTTGTAACCAATAAAGATACATTTAATTGCCCTGGGCTCTAATTTTCCATTATCAACATGAGCATAAGCAGGGCAATCAAAAATTCTTAAATCTGAATAGTTTGCTGGGGAGCCAGACCATACCTCAATAGGAGTCTTTTTATCAAGTGGAATAGAAGGTGACATGTTAATTAGATAACATGCAGTAGAAGCAGCTTCTGCCCAAAAACGCTTAGATAATCCTGCGTTAGATAACATACAACGGGCCATTGAAATAATGGTTCTGTTTATACGTTCAGCTACACCATTTTGTTGAGGTGTGTGAGAAACGGTGTAGTGTCTAACAATTCCTTCTAGTTTACAATATGAATTAAATTCATTTGAACAAAACTCCATACCATTATCTGTGCGAAGCTTTTTGACCTTCTTACCAGTCTGGTTTTCCACCATGACTTTCCATTCTTTGAATGCAGAGAATGCTTCAGATTTAAGCTTCAAGAAATATGGCCAAACTCTTCTTGAATAATCATCAATAATTGTCAACATATAACGAGCACCTCCTAGTGATGCTTCTTGAGATGGTCCCCATAAATCAGCATGTACATACTCCAAAATTTCTTTTGTAGTATGTACAGAGGTGTTGAATTTCACCCTCTTGTGTTTGCCAAATATACAGTGTTCACAGAATTCCAGTTTGCCAACGCATTGGCCATCAAGTAATCCTCTTTTGCTTAATGCTGTTAAACCAAGTTCACTCATATGCCCAAGACGCATATGCCATAGGTTAGTAGTATCAGAAATAGAAGATGAATTTGAAGTAACATTGGAATTACCTGTTACTGTTGTACCCTGAAGATGATACATGTTTGCTGATTTGATATCGGCTTTCATGACAATCATAGCGCCTTTTGAAACCTTTAAAACTCCACCTTCACCTGAATATTTATACCCTTTAAGGTCAAGAGTACTTAAAGAAATAAGGTTTCTTTTCAAACCTGGAACGTGTCGAACATCAGACAAAGTTCTGACAACACCATCAAACATCTTGATTTGAATGGAACCAATTCCAGTGACTTTATATGGTGCATTATCACCCATCAATACAGAGCCACCTTCTATAGATTGATAGTTTGTAAACCAGCTTCTGTTTGGACTCATGTGAAAAGTACAAGCTGAGTCAAGAATCCATTCATCATTGGTTTTTAGGATTCCTGCAAAAGCTACAAGAACATCTCCATTAGAATTATTTTCAGCAGCATAAGTAGCTTTTCCTTCATCATATTGATTTGGTTTGGGGTTTTGATTAGCAGCTCTTTTCTCCTTGTTCTTCAACTTATAACATTCAGAGATATCATGTCCTTCCTTTTTGCAATAGTTGCATGACTTGGAACGTCTGGATCTAGATTTGCTTCTAGAATTTCTTTTGTTCTTGCCTTTGGAATCATTCTTATCTGCTGGTCTGCCACGAACTGCTAGACTTTCTCCTTTAGAACTTGAACCTTCAGTGGATACCATATCTTTCATCTTTTCTTTTGCATGCAAAGCTTCATAAACTTCGTGAAGTGTTAAAGTATCACGACTATATAATATGGTATCTCTAAAGTTTGAATAAGAACTAGGCAAAGAACATAAAAGAATTAAACCCAAATCCTCTTCATCATATTTTACCTCCATAGCTTCAAGATCAGTGATGATCTCTTTAAACGTCGAAAGATGATCCAGCAACGATCCACCTTCTTGCATCTTAAGCGAAAATAATTTTTGTTTAAGGTGCATCTTACTTGTGAGATCTTTGGTCATACAAATTTGTTCCAATTTTAGCCATAAAGTGGCGGCAGTACTTTCTTTCATAACTTCCTACAAAATATTGTTAGATAAATGAAGATGGATATGAGAGAGAGCCTTACGATCTTTACGATCTTTTTCTTCATCTGACCAAGACGCAAGCATTTTGTCTCGGCCTAACAGAGCATCATCAAGGTCCAAATGAGCCAATACAGCTCGCATCTTTACTTGCCATAATGAAAATCTTGTATCTCGATCCAACAATGGAATATCGTATTTCAAAGTAGCCATGTCGATATAATACTCAATAAATTGAGAATGAGTATAGAAAACAACGTGGCTCTGACACCACTTGTTATGAAAATTATATCGACAATAAAATAAAATATAATACGATGAAAGAAAAATAAATGTGGACACAATGATTTAACGTGGAAAAACACTTACGGGAAAAAACCACGGGCACAACCGATGATAATCACTATATGAGAAAAATGAGGAAGTTACAAGATTTGGAACTGAAAAATATATATCTCTCTTTTCTTTTAATACATAGAGCCTCACAAAATATATCTATGTATATATATATATCACTCTATGTTTTTGTGTGTGTTATCAGTTTGCAATATAATCATCCCTATATATAGGGATGAATGGCAGGAAAACATTGCCGAGATTGTTGAAAAACAAATGTGAGCACCGTAATCAAATGTGTGCGCTACAATTGTTGAAAGAATCATCACGTGCAAAACTTCACGTTCAAACTCAATTGGAATTTGTTTTTTATTACTATTCATGTGGGGCCCACATGAATTATTTCATTTTCTTTTTGCTTTTTGAAGGCAATGATTCACATTGTCATTATCGTTGTTGTCACCGATATCTTTGTTAGTATGGCAACGACAGACGAATGAAGGATCAAAAACCCTAGATAGAGAGTGAGAAAACAGATTCATCGAATAAGAGGACTGGTTGTTCAATCGACTGGTTGTGATAAACTTAGGGGTTGTGTAAGTAAATTTTTGAGGGTTGTAGCGGGGCTACTGATGGATGAATCATGAATGGAACATCGATGGTGATATTAAGGCCATTGAATTGAGTTGGACATGATGGTATCGTCGAATTTGGTCACTTGATAAGGGCAACACAATGATGATATGAAGATGGGTTAGGTTTTTTCCAAAATTGGAATTGCTAATATCCAACTTGATGTACGATATTTGATGCACAACATACAAAACACTATTGCATGATTACTCTTTTACTATGAGCATACACACACAGAGGTGGTGTGGAGATGGGATGGGTTTATGTACTTTTTTAAAATTAAATTTAGTTTAAGAAAAATACAAAATAAATTAAAAAGGTTACTTTAGTCAATTATGTGGCTTATACACCATCCATATCATAAAACGATTGACAATCACCATGCATGTAACTAAAAATTTATGAAGCTGTTAATGATCATCATTAACCCAATTTTTTAATATGACTCTTGGTTTGTTAAACTATTTATGCAAACTAATTAACAATAATTTAACAGTGTATACGCACTATTTCATGTATCGCTGATTAATTTGACTTAGAATACAAAGGAACATGATACGAATTAGAGAAATAATAGTGAACTTGTTTTAATTTATTTAAAGAGAAAATTGCAAATTTGGTCCCTGTGGTTTGCTAAAATGGCCAGGTTTGGTTCAAAATGGGTTTTACTAGCACCTAAGGTCCAAAAATGTTGAATTTGTTGCAACTTTGGTCCAAATTTAAAAAAAAAAAAAAACTTAGAATGACTATTTTACCCTTATTGTTTTCTTTTTCTTTTTCTTTTAATTTATATTATGATTTTTTGATTAATAAAAAATAAAAAAGAAATAAAATCCCTCCACCCTTTTAATCCGTATCCCATATATGTCACTCTCTCTCCTCCATCTCTCTCTCCCTCTCTCTCTCTCTCTCTCTCTCGTTTATCAGATATCAACAGCCTTTCAGATTCAAAATCGCAACAATCGAGTTCTAGAAGGGTTTCAATCTAAAAATCGTTGGTGGTGCGGTGAACACGATTCTGCATCTGAAAGGCATTGGTGTTATCGAGTGCGTTAAGGTCCAGAAATTGATCCTGAAGACAAAGAGACAAAGTAAAAGAGAAGAGGAAGATATGAGAAGACAAAGATGATTTCAGGTAGTGGCGGTGGTGCAAGGTTAGGGTTTTCAGACGGTGGTGGCGATGTATGTTGTTAACAACGAAGCTGTAAGATCTTTGATCCTAGGGGAACGATTTTTTTGGAACTGTGGTTTGTTTTCAATTTTATGTTGAATAATGGTGGATTCACCATCAGTGAGAACTGAGCTCTTAATCACCATCATATTGGATTTTTGATTTTCTGGAACTGTGGTTTGTTTTCGGACCCGTCAAGATCTCCTCTGGCCCATGTTCACTTTCTCAGAAACCCAGTGAGCAAGAACACGATGGCGATTGGAGATACCCAGATGATGAAATAGAATCTTAGAAGTGGTCTTAATCCACATTCTGAAAACACCCAGGTAGCCATTGGAGATACCCAGATGATGAAATAAGCAATCCAAAGTCTAAACAGAGAAAGTACAGGACTGGTGAAGGTGAGACGATGAACTAAAGTTGATGATGATGATTGTTGAGGTTGTTGTCACAAGGTGGTGGTGGCGTGAGGGTGGGTATGTGGTAAATCTAACGGTGAAAGGTGAGATGGTGGGTGAAATCGCTGAACAGAGGAGTAGGGCTGGTGGTCGATTGTTTGAATTTTGGCATAGATTTAATTTGGCATTCAGTTATAGGCAAGATCTCATTGCGACTGTCGGAGCTTCTCGCAGAATTTTGAAGGGTAGAGCTCGCCATTGACGTAAAAAATACAGTTAAGTTACATTGGGTGTAATCAATGGTGGTGAAGGAGGCGGTAATATAAGTGATTAGGGACGGTGGTCAGTGAAAGGAGGGTGGATGGTGGTCGGTGAAAGGAAGGTGGGCGATGGTGGGAAAGAGGGATTTTATTTTATTTTATTTTTTTTTAATTATAAAATTATAAAAGAAATTAAAAGAAAGAAAAAAGAACAAAATAAGGGTAAAATAGTCTTTTCTAAGTACCTTTTTTAAAATTTGGACCAAAGTCCCAACAAATACAACATTTTTGGACCTTAGGTGCTAGTAAAACCCATTTTGGATCAAACCTGGCCATTTTGGCAATCCACATGAACCAATTTTGCAATTTTCTCTTATTTAAATGATACGTTTATGCAAAATCTTCGAAATCCACGCTTTTAGATTTGATAATAAATCCTTTAAGAGCAAATGGCAAATCTTTAAGGTTTGTTGACTTATGAAAGGTCTTCCACATGACAAGTTGCACTATTTCTTGTGTTGAAGTGTGTGTATGTTTTTTAATTCCATCATTTATGGCTTTTTATATAATTATATTATGCTACATTTGTCTCATTCTTCATCATCTTTTGCTAAAGCATTTTGAATTTACATGTAAACGCGGATATATCCACATCCATAAGTTATGGGATATAATATTTTCTTATTTACTTGGGTAATATGTCTAAAAACCAGTCATCATAGTATATAAAAAAGTTTAATTACGTCACCAAAATAAATATACAACATAAAGGATCACTCAAATCTTCAGTTTGTGTAATTCACTTCAATCCAATCAAAAGGTTCAACAACAACAACAACATATAGGATCATTACGTCATTCTGTTGAATTTTAAATCAAAAAAGCATAAAAACACAAAAAAGAATCTAAAGTTTAAGGTATTGTTGCAATCTTGTACACTAAAACAAACATTAATTTGAATTTTAGAAGTTAAATAAAAACATTAACAAGTTAAAATTGTTTAGGTCGTTATTTGTAAATAAATAAATTACTGATAATCTTTTATTTGATTAGCATAATGTTATATTACTTTTTCTAACATCATCCCTAAATAAATCCAGTAAGCTGATGAAGGATAAAACCCACCAAACACATAGAATTATGGTTGTGTATGGTTTGAATATCGCTTTCGGATCTTACATGTAAGTAAAAGCAAACACAAGGGACGAAAAGGTAATTTACTTGACGTTGTACTATAAGCTAAATTAATTGTACCTTAAAATGAACAATGCTTATTGTAATGTACAATAAGTCCAACGCTTGATGGTTGTTTTCAAGGAGATATATAACTTAGAAAATCACGTAAAATTAAATTAAATAAACGTAAAATGCATGCAAGATGTAGACTACGAGTTTGAGTGCACTTTTCATATAACACTATGACTCTATCCTACTAACATAATTATCTCCGCTCATCCAATCACTTCCCATATTAGCAATTAATTAATTAATCAAAGTCTAGTAATTAAGCAACACAATTGATTCGTTATTGTGATAGAAAAATCAATTCCATAATATTTTTTTTTGTAATTCAATTTTTATATAATCTATGTCACTATCGTTCAACAATTTACAGTACCCCCTAAAAAATGTTCTTCTTTTACATATTGTTGGAAGTTGTGACTTGTGACAACTCAATTACTCAAATCCGAGCCTAGCAAAATCACTCAGAAAATTGGTATTCAACCCAGAACAAACTTAACACAAAATCACTTGATATTCAAATAACTTTTGTAAATTTCATTCAAAACAAAACCTTAAATGCAAAACAATTCATTAATTGGTAAAAAAAAAAAAATAATAATCACCAATTATCAGAAATATTTGTGGACACGAATCACAACATCGCATCCAGTTTCAGTTCTTTGTTCTACTTGTTTCATCTTCGTATTTCTCTTATGTAAATAACTGAAACCCAAAACGTTGTTATGTAACATAGTTCATAACCAAAATGAACATATTTTTTTATACTCCCAATTTAAACAGATGTCTGGACATGGGACTCGCGATATTCGCGATCTCAACCTTCCATATCTTAATTTCTCCTTCAAAGCTTCCACTGAACACTTTGACTATGGATGCGGATCCAGATTCTGTATCAGAATCTGAATCCGCAACCAATGATCGGACGGGCTGTCTATGCCCGTCTAATACGGTCAAACAACAAAACTTCCCTTCGGACCCACGTTGCCAAATCCTCACCGTCCGATCAGCAGACCCACTGAATAATAAATTTGAGACGTTGATTAAACACAGTATTGCCTTACTGTGGCCCCGCAACGCGCCGGTCACCGCCATGTGGTTAGCACTGTCCTCCTTTTCCCATACCAAAATTGAACGGTCACATGCGCCGGAAAAGAGCACTGATCCGGCGTCGTTTAGAGCAAGTGCGTTGACAGCTGACTTGTGCTTCTCCAACGTGGCAATGAGTCCATGTTTCTTCTCGCCAATCAGCTTCCCCCAGACTTTAATCCGACGATCGGCGGACCCGGTGTAAATAGTCCCGTCGGCTGCCACCACGACGGCGTTGATTGCGTCGTCGTGTGCTTTGATACTCTCTACACATCGGAAGTTTGAAGTTTTCCAGATTTTCAAGTATTTATCCCATGAAACCGAACACATCAGCTGACTATCGATCATTGCTAATCCAGTGACGGCGTCGTGGTGTTCGATCCATAACCGCCGTCTGTGACGACGGACATTCACGTAATTCTTATTTAAAATCGATCTGAGCAACCGATCCTCTAGCGTCGGAAGCGTCGCTGTGTGCTTGTGACGTTTATTTTCGGTTAATTTCCATACTCGGATCTTACTGTCCTGATGAGCTGTAAACACCTTTCCGTTGTGAAACGTAACAGATTTAACTGAACCTGACGAAGAGTCGTTGACGCTGAACATATCCAGTAGCGCGAACGATGTCGTATCGAATACGTGAATGAGATCGCCGGAGGCGGCATACAGGAGGTGGTTATGGACGGCAAGGTAGTTGACCCGTCCGGCTGGGGAGGGTTTGAGGGAGGTTAGGTAGCCATGAGAGACGGCAAGGTGTAGAGTATCGGGGGAGAGTTTCTGGAGGGAAGGGACGGAGGGTAGTGTTTGAAGAGAGAGGTTGCTGTGGAGGCTGCTGCTGTAACTGTAACTGGTGTCGAGTGATGGACTGGTGGCGGTGGTGGTTATATCGGAGATGCTACTGCTAGTGTCGGAGAATAGGAGTTTAGTTGGCGGTGCTCCGTACTTTTGTCGATGTGTTATCGTGGTGGTCATGTCATCCGAGGCGGTGCAGATGGTGGCTGAGCATGTGGAAAGAAATGAATGGAATTTCATGTCGCCGGCTGCCGGAGAAGTTGGAGGGTGTTTGAACTTTGAATAGAAAGTGTTGAACATAACATGGTGAACGAGCCGAAGGAAACGATATATAGAGCATGGATAATGTCACAAACGTGAATAAATTCTCTTTTTTTTTTCTCTCTCTAACTTGTACTTTTGCTAATTTTATTTTGTTACTTTTAGAAAATTACAAATATTGAAACATTCAAGTTTGTAAAGTTTTTCCGTAGTCTATTATTGTATTTTAACAATTTATTAAAGGAGATATTTTAAAATGTATATATGCTTCAAATTTATTTCTAGTTCATTGATAATTCTTACATTTCAAACATTTAATGCCAACACATTCTATTTTATAAAATTTTAGAGTACGGGTTCATTTTGTATATTTTTGGTTCGTATATGTGCCCTAAAATGATGTGTTTTAGATTGTAAAAAAAAAAAATTGTCTCAAGATATGCCACCGTCCTATACAATTTGCTCTAGATCAAAATATCATAATCATCTATGAAATAAAGTATTGATCATCGTACTCATCGCGCAATTTTATTCGAAAGATTATGGTAATTTACTAATTTAGATATTCAATTGCCATAGTTCCATGTTGACAGATACTATTGAAAAATAACCGTAAATATCTGAATTTTATTTGTCTTGTTCTCAAGATATTTGTAAGGAAAATAGGAAATTAGTATTTAACCTGATTAGGTGAAACATACGATATGCATGTTTACAAGCTTCAACTAATAGAAAAGAGTTGATTGATTCATATATACAGTGAGTAAACTAAGTATAATTATTATGTTATTAGAAATTAAGAACTAACTAAAAACATTTATTTTGATTATTCTATGTTATGCATGCTTTCTTTTGTTTTGACCAATTGTTACTATAAGCAGTTTCATGCTTTATTATGGTGCTCATCATGGGCGGTTATGTATTAAACTATCAATTTTAACTCAATAATAGAAGCAATGGATAAAGAATGCATAAAATATAAGTTACATAAATCAAACAAGTGACCAAAATTATAATGCTCGGTATTACATAAAGATATATTCTGCTTAGTCATATTAGAAGTGAATATTAAAAAAACATCTATTTATGTATAAGAATACCAATTATACATAAACAAGGTTATGCTCCGTTGTATAAGAAATGAACATTGAAAAGAATTTACGTCAAGAATGTCCTTTATTGTATTTATGGAAAGACAAGATTATGAGCATAAAAACTAGGAGCCCTATGGAATGAGATCCTCTTAACCGAAATTTGATTTACAACAACGGTATGCAAAAATTGATATGACAGAATAAAATAATTAATTGGATCTTGTTAGGAACAAGCATTTTGATAAACACAATCACACGATAATATAAGATGCGAAGAAAATAACAAACACATGGAAGAGTTACTGAATAATTATCATAATAATGATCAGTCAAATAAGTGTTGGAAAATTAGTTAAAACTAATTTCATAAAATGGGTTTTTCCATTTTTGAACACAAAATACAGTTTCATAAAACAATTTAAAATACATAAATTGTTATATGTTTGTGTTCTCCTCCGTGTTACATTCATTTTGATAGTTCATACGTTTAAAACGGATTTAAGATAAATGAGAAATTGTATCTCAAAGTGAGAAAGTTAGAAGAAGTTGGAAAATGAGTTAATGAGTTTTAACTCATATCACATTGGTGGGGGAATGAAAATGAAGTGGGTTTATAAGTAGGGCTGACAATCGCAACTCGAACCTGCCAACCCAACCCGAACCCAACCCAATAATTTGCAGGTTGAGTTGAGATTTTCAACCCAATTAATTAAACGGGTCGACATGTTTAACCCATTTAATTAAATGAGTTAGGTTGGGGTTGAAAATCTCAACCTGATTTTAACCCGCCAACCCATTTAATAAGTTTTAATTTATATTCTAAAGTATTGATATATTATAATTATTTTTATTTACAAATTATACTTTTTTTATTTACATAATTAGCTTTTAATGTTTTTTGGGAATCCGGAATCGACTAGTCGACTTACTAGACACACAAACGCTATATCATATCCTCTTCTTGTTGCTTCCCTATACGTCTCTCAAATCAAATTGGAGTTTCAAAATTCATACTAATTTTGAAAGTGGAAGTCGTAGTCGAGTTGATGATGATAGTGAAAGTCGAGTTACATAAAATTTGTAGACTAATTCGTGTTTGAATTATGATTTATAATTTTCCATGGTTGTAAACACTTGATTTGAGTTTTGTTATGAACTTGATTTGTGGTTGACTTATGGATTTATAAAGTAGAATGTTTGAACTTTTAATGGGTATTTTTGGAAAATTTAAATAGGTCAACCCAATTGGTAAACAGGTTCGGTTGGAAAAATGTTAAACATGTCAACCTGATTTCAACCCATTTAATACAAAGGTTGGGTTGAGTTAGAATTCCTCGACCTGTTTACTTAAACAGGCTGGGTTGTGTATATATTTTCAACACATTTAATTAAACGAGTCGACCTGTTAACGACCCAATCCAACCCATTGTCACCCCTATTTATAAGTCTAAAGGCTTTCATGCTTTGTAAGACTTAAAGCACAAAAGCTCTCTATACGAATGTACCACCGGTCGACCAGAAAAGTTTAAGGACCTTTTTGCAAATATTTTTTCCTTTTCATAACTGTTTGTAATTGAAAATTTATTACAATTAAAACTGATTTCGGTTTTGATATGGGTATTAAACATACTTTATTTTTCAGTTACGCTTATGTGTTTAATTCGTCAGTTACGCTTTCTTGTATATATACAGCACTTGAGCAACTGTTGAGATACACCTAATGCAACGTTTTTTTTCTTCTTCTCAGCTTCTGCATACACTTCGTTCTCATCTTACAACCAAGGTATTATCCGGCTTAGTGACAGTTCGAGCGGTCTAGAAGAATCTACTTACGTTGTTATATCCTGGGAAACAAACACCCATACCGGGTGAATTTGTTTTAAAGAAACTGTGTCAAACACAGGTTTCAGTACCGATTTTCTTTTTCCTTGTCGTTGGCATTTTTCCAGTTTATATTTTACTAACAATAAGTTTATGTGAGATTTATATAATGTGGGTTTGTTTTCTGTAAAAGTAACCTCAAATCACATTGATGATGTTACTTTTCCAAATGAAGAGAGATCGACTTCTTCGAATCGTTTGGTCCCAGAAAAAGTTAATATATTTGTTTGGTATCTGCTTTTGTACCGGTTTCCTACTTTCCTACTTTCTCTAACTTGGTCACAAGAGGTGTAGATGTTCCAACGATGTGGTGTCCAGTTTGCTTGGAGTCCACTAAAGATCTGGGCCATCTTTTTTATTTAATGCGAGGTGGTAGCTAGAACTTGGGACGGGGTAGCTCGGTGGATTGGTTATGCTTTATCGAATAGAAATGCAGTGGAAGACATGATGGTGTCTTTAGATTCAATGCGTATCACAAACACTAAAAACTTATTATTGAAGTTATTTTCTTCACAATGTTTTGGGTGTTATGCACGTTTAATGTTGTCTACAGCATAACACTTAACCCATTTTGCCCTTTTCCACTCTTTGTACCAACCTAAGTACTAAAATTCATTTCAACAATCTATAATCGACACAGAAATCATCATTTGACCAAATCTTGGTGTCGATTTTCATAATATTCACAAAATGACCAAAATACTATTTTGATCAGTTAAATCTCTAATATATGAAATATGGTTTACCACCATTCATACCACAACTATAACACATTTTCTAGTATTGAGTAATTCCAAAACGGGCGTCATAATTCTCCCTCCCTCCCCCCTTCAAAAGACTATGTCCTCGGAATCATTCAAACATGTGTTGGTATTTAGACTCACATTCTTCTTTGTGTTCCCAAGCCATACCCAAACCCTTGTGAAGTCACCATTTGACCTTCATAAGTCCAATCTTCTTGTTTCAAAGTCATATCTCTTCGCAATCTAATATTTTCTCCGGTTGGTCTTGGTACCCCCAATTTTTCTCACTTCATGGTCGTCTTTTCACCATTTGGGTAAAACTTCTTCGTTAGGTTGTAGTTTGTGATCGTTGTTGGGTTTCTGGTACTTCTTCGACATCATCGCTTGATTTGTTGTATTCATTTTGGGAAGGGTTGAGTTTCATCGCTTGACTCGTTGTTGGCTTCGAATTCACGGAAATACGATGTGTCGGAGACGTAACATTGTTGGTAGGGACTATAGTCAGGTGGGTAGTCTTGGCATTGAGAGAGGAAATTTTGGTTGTAATTTTGTTGTATCAGCATTTGTTGGTATATGTTTTGTTGGTATTGTGTATAATAAGGGGTTGGGGTTGGGGGAATACTGGAACCGCCTTCGGACCTGGTGGTTTCTTCTCTAGGAAGAACCTGTTTTTTTGGATTTCCCAAGTTTGAATCTATTTGGTTTTGAAAAGAAAGATTTTTAAAATATAGAAGATAGGGAAGGGTTGGAGAGAATGAAAGAAATAGTGAACGAGGAATGTGTGATTTTTGAAGTGGTGGAGGACCCCCCAAACAAGCGGCACCCCAATCCGCCCCATACTAATCTAGCTCTAACCCGCAGGCCATGACGCCGTGAACCTACAGGTACCGTCCGGCCGGTCTTATAATCAAATATTTTGTGATCAATTTACATCATATTACGCTAGTTAAGAATTGTAACCTGCTTCGATTTTATTATTGCATATTGAAAATCTTTTGATAGATCATTTGTATTGTTTGATTATTAGCAAAAAGATATCGGTTGCTATCTTTGTAAATATTGGGTGGTACAAATATGTATGCTCTCTCATTGGCTACTCATATGACAACATATTGACCCCCCTAATTTTACATACAACTTATTCCATCTTCACCAAGTTGTCAATAGTTGGACTTTGAGCATAACGTCCCAAGAAGTGGTAATTCATATTCGACCGGTGAAAGGTACATCAAATTTTGAACACACCTTGTTTCCAAATGCATGAAGTTCATGATGCATCTCTTGATCTCTCTGTTATTATATATTATTACGTTTCTTTGTCTTGTTTATATTGTATGTTCATCCACTTGAAGGTATTTTAGCTAAGATTAAATATAGTATTTGTTTATATACAATGTTGTGGCTCTCCATCTTCATACCTTACTAAATTGGATGTCGTTTTCAAAGATAGTGGCATATTTTGGTATATCTTTACAATCCTATAATTTGGTCGTGTCAAAAACGTCTTGCAAGGATAACAGCAATTTTGTTCTGAAATGTTTGTCATCATGTTATCTTGTAAAAGTAAACTGATTAAAGATAATTGCATAGAATTCTTATTCACATGCATACGTTAGGGGAGACTGTCCTCATACGTTATTTTTAGTAACCCTGATTAATTTCCTACATCATGTTTATGAGAAACACATAATTGTCGTTATAATACGCATTCCATTCACTCCAAGGAAACCGCATGATTTATTTGGTATGATGGAATGGTATAACAAATGAATGAAATAGACCAAGTAATATAATTGACAATGTAATGAAATTGATCATTAAATTCCATTGTCCTGGTTGATTACTCTATTGAATTAATCCATGTTGTTTGGTAGGCATGAATACAAGAATAAATGGAATGAAATATATTAACAATACCAAAAATACCAATGACATAAAATACATATCTATAAATTTTCACAAAATTATCCAATAAATATATATTATGAAAAGAAACTATATTTGTCAAATCAACTAGATAAATTGGTTGAAGACTCATGCTTTATAGAAATTCATCTAAGCCACTGATTTGTTAAGATCGTTTTTTATTTCATTGCTGATTTTCTTGCGATTTTAGATGGAAATCGAATGAAGGTGTTGCTAATTTGGAGAGGACCTGATAATCTGCTTGCGATCTTCATGGGGATAAAGGGTAAAATCAGAAGTTGTGATCTATGGAGGGAATGAAATGATGAAAAAAAAAAAAGATGCTCAAGGAATGAAACGGACACTTCTTGAGAAAATGGGATTCCTCTTTGAATGCTATGTAACTATTTTCTCAAAGGTTCGAAAACCAACATCTACAAGACGAATTTTTACACAGTGTAGTTAATTCGCTAGGCAATACCAAAATGATGAACAATATCCCGTTACATATATAATTATATTAAAAGTCTACAGTGAACAAATTAATTTCTCTTTCGCTTCTATAATTGAAATTGAACAATCACCTAGCTTTTGAAAGCACTGATAATATATTTATTTATATTTATCCTATCCTAATAAATAAGTAACTTAAAGCCACATGTCATCTCCTCATTGAATTTGCCACATGTCATTTTCTCATAATTTTAATTTTTTTAAAAAAACTAATTTGATTGAAACGTTTCTAACTCATTAATGATCGGTTTAATTATCATTCAATTTTTAAATTAATTGTTATCATTCAATTTCAAAATTAATTTTTTTTAATATCATATTATTTTTTAATGTGTAGAATGATTTGGGAGACAATAGAGAGACAATTGACGTCATAATATTTTGAAGAACAATTCTAATCATAATAGTGAATTTGATTTTGGTACCGGTGACATTCTCATATTCAATAATATTTATCAAAATATAAAGTCGTAATAGTAAAAATCAAAATCAAGATGTCACGATACACAAACAAATTTCTTATGTAAAATTTTTAATGTTTAGATATTCTTAATTAATAATTTTTTTGTATCATCCCGTGTAATACACGGGTCTTACAACTAGTATATTAATACATAGATTGTATGAGATAGAAATGAATAGTTTAATTGTCATGGTCAATGAGCTCGATTAAAGTCTTGTTAATGCTATTTGATATTCAATTTAATCTTGAAGGCCACTAGTCTTGCAACTTGCCATACTTAAATAATAATTATGTTAAAATATGAACAAGTGACAATGATTTATACAAAGTAGAAGACACAAGATAAATAATTCAATTGCTCAAATAATTTTATCTAAAATATATAATTTCTGATATTTTGATACACAAATTGACAAGCTATTTACTAATAATCTATGTTTACTAATAATCTTTGTTTGTTTGAGATTCTTTAGCGAATGGTTAACTCTTCATTGTAGGTAGGATTATACATGAAAACAAACATATAATAAACCGTTCATAAATTGTTCGACCAAAAGTTGATTTATATATTATATACCAAATATGAATGATATCATTTGTTCATTTAATTAGATGAACATCCATGCAAACAAAAATGTTCATTCATTTACGAAATGTCGTTTACTTGTTTATGTTTCTACATCCATTTATGCTCGTTTTTTCGTAATTAACAATGATTATTTTACTTAGTTTTGAAAGAACTATTTGGATTGTCCTACAAAACTTTATTAGAATTGCAAATTTTGGATAATGAGATTCTCGGACTACGAATAATAAGTCTTAACTTGAAGCTTATTTATTTTGTTTGTGTTTTTGTAAACAATGTTCACTAACATATTATTTCCTTTACGGTTTAACCAACAGACAAAAACAAGCATGAAAAAGCATATGCTCTCAACAAAAAAACACAAACATAAAATAATGTTTGTTTATGTGTCCATATTTTTTATTTATTCCGTTGAATTTAAACAAACGAACATGAAAAATCCATATTCGTGTTAATTCAATTCTATTTGTTGTTACCTTTTGTATGCTATATAAAAACACAAGATATAAGAATAATTTCATGGGGTATTTGGATATTTCGAAACTGATTTATGCAACAATCTATTGAGATTAGTTTGTTAAGTTTAGATAAGCCACCGTTGTGCGAGTGCTTATCATTCCATAGTGTTTATCTCTTCTTATCTTAGTTAGTCTTTATCGACTTCCTAGATTTTAGCCTTTTTTCCTATATAAAGCTCTTCAATATAATCTTCTAAAATCTAAATGTCAAGAATCAACATGCGTATTTTTACTTCTCTAAAATTATTACAATCAAATTAAAAACATTGAATTATTTGTTAGAAATAGTTCATTTTTGTTTTTAGAAATAGTTTATTTTTGTTATATTGGATATTGTTTTTTTTTTTTTAATATTTAGAACTTGACAAACGTTGCTCAAATAATCGATAATGTAATTAGTACAATCAAGGAACCAAAAACCCATTCGAACACTATTCCGGTATTTCCTACAATAATTCTCTTATTGGTAATATTTTGATCTTGCGAACAACCCCTTAATATGGACCATGAATCTAGACAAGTTTTTTCTTTTCTTTTCTTTTTTCTTAACGACAAATCTAGATAAATGTTTAATCGTATATCATCATTTTTTTCCGTCAAATGGTATAACTAGTATCGTACACTGCGATGATCATGCTAAAAAATAAATGCCTTAAACGAACAATATAAAAAAAAAAAAACGAAAACTTGTAATGTATTGTTTCGTTTGTTTTTGATGGACTTAAAGATACGTTGTTTAATTCGATAAGCAAAATATTTTTTAAATAAATGAAAAAATTAATATAATTGAAATAGTTAGGGCAACGAGGCTTTTATCATTAAACATTAACTTTTTTATAAATATGTCTTCATTTATTTTTGAGTAAATTACATTTTTGGTCCCTGTGTTTGACACGTTTTTTTGGTCTGGGTCCAAATTTCGTTTTTTCACTTACATGGTCCCCGTGGTTACATTTTCGCTATATTGTCGGTTACCACCTGTTTTGCTCCGTTAAGTACATATAAATTGTCTAAAATGCCCTCAGGGACCAAAACTGAAGTTTACTTCTCTCTCTCTCCCCCTCCCCCCTCTTTTTCTCTCTCTCTCTCTCTCTACCAAGGCTATCGGGCGAGGTTTTCAATCGTTGCTTATCACCGGAAAGTATGCAGCCAATGATGATTAATTTTAGCCTTGGCAAATTCTGACGATGCACACATTAATAGAGACACGAGTCTCCAGACATTGAATTTTGACATATCGACGATCTCGTTGATGATCATATGATACATCAGATGGTAATATTACAAGTAGGAAAACAGTTAAATGTTTATCAAGAGATCTTCATCATCTTCAAATAATCCTAATCAACTCTTGGTGTGCGTGTGTAATTATTCTTCTTTTTTGTGTTATATCTTGGTGAAGTTGCAGATATCAGGTTAGAGGTATGGCGTTAGATTGATATGCTCGACTGCAGGATGGTTGTGGCTATATATGGGGACCCAACAAGTTGGTTGAATTGTCCATACAGGCTACAGGAAGTTAGAGTTTTATCTAGAATTTGATCTGGAAGGGGGTGAACAGGGTACAATACTGCAAGTTATGGTTATAATGGTGCTCAATTACATAGACAAAGATTGGTGGAAATGATGGACGAAAACACCCCTCAAAGTCAGTTACTATGTTTTATGGGGAAATATCGATCGGTTCTAAGGAAATGCAATACTTATCTACTTCAAATATCCAAGCTCTATTTTATTAGTAGCTTTGAAGGTTGAATCGAATTTTAAAGCTAATGGAGGTTTTGACGTTCTTTGATTCAGGAGCTCCGAAGAAGAAAACGATCTCACTCCTTCATTGGCCCTTCCCCTCGTTACACACTCTCCAAATCCCTTACTTTCCACCATGAATGTGACCTCGAGAGCTCTGAACTAGAAGAAGATCTAATCAAAGTTGAGAAGGTTCAGGAATATGAAGTTGAAGGGAAGTGTAAATTACAGTTTCTACAATTAGTCCCTTAAGTTTAGAAAATAACAAATATAAGAAAGGGACAAAAAGAGGGACCTTTTCGTCATTTTACAGCTATTTAATGGAGGAGATTAGACGGTAACCCCATAGGGAACCGTCAATGTAACAAAAAGGAAACCACAAAGACCGTGTAAGTGAAAAAACGAAAGTTGGACCCAGACCAAAAAACATGTCAAACACAGGGACCAAAACTGTAATTTACTCTATATTTTTTTATCCATTACCTCAATGTCTTCATTTCTCAAATAATTTTAGCATCATTTTATTAATAATCCAACATCGAATTACATTGAAAAAAAAGGAAGAATTGTGTCTTGAAGCCAAACAACTCAATTAGGATAACATTCATACTCCTACTATTCCCCCGAATAAATGTTTGGTTGCCAATTTTATAAAAAAATGAAACCCTTTTTAGTGCTATCTAAACCAAATAAGAGGGAATTGTGATACAACCACAAAGTCACCACATATGGAGAAACTCACCTCTATGAAATCTTGTTGCTTCTTCTGCAGCTAAAAAGTAGAGAATCAAGCAAGTCACTCAAGATAAGAAGCAAGAAGAGGCACCTAAATGTCCCACCACCTCCATATTAGAATAAATGCCAAAAACAATAGTACAGTACAGTACAAGCAAAGAACAAATGATCCAAGATGTTTGAACCCGTGTCACAAATCGGACACAACACCAAATAGTAGGGCTGTAAACGAACCGAACGAACATGAACGAGGCTTGTTCATGTTCGTTCCTTTAACAAATTATACTGTTCATGTTCGTGAACATGCTTAACGAACAAACATAAACGAACAGAGATAAACAAACACAATTGAACATACATGAACATAAAGAAACATATAATATTGTAATGTAATTAAACACAATTGAGCATATATGAACATAAAATGAACTTAAATGAACAAACTTAAATGAACAAACATAAACGAACAACATAAACGAACGTTCATGAACATAATTGAACGAATGAAACCATTGTTCATATTCGTTCGTTTAACTAAACGGACGAGAATTTGTGTTCGTGCTCGTTTATTTATTAAATAAACAAACATAAACGAACTTTCATTGAACTCACGAACGGTTCGTTGAACGTTCGGTTCACTTACAACCTTACCAAAGAGATATCCAACCCTCGAATAGCAAGGTTAAGTCTAGATGGGAGTCTGTTCAAGGATAAGTGGCAATCATAACATTAGTCTGAATTGAAATGAGAGAACACCAACAAGTAAGAGTGTCAGTCATAATCAAAACATGCTTATCAATAAGCAATCTCGTAGAACCAACGATAAAATCACCAAATTCGAGCAAACTCCAAACGCAAGTATCTAAATTCGAAGAGAGCACAACCAAGATAACAAAGTTGTGAGATGTGCCGACTGAACACCTTCAAACAATAACTGCAATCATTTTTTGTTATTTACTAGTTTGTCCATTATAACTAATAATTGTCACTAGTATATTGATATTAATTTTGATTTAGTGTTTTTATCAATTAGAACAAAAGATTGTTATTATATTCGACTTAATATACTCACCCTCGTTTAGAAGATGGATTTAGAATAAATATATTGTGAGAAGTTGATAGATTATTGATAAGTTGTAATTTATGTATTTTGCGAAAATCAATCACATATATCCATATGGAGTTGTGATTTTTTTTTGCAAGTCTGTCTTTAATATTTTTCTTATAATATCGAGTTATTTTTTACTTTAATGAAATGTATTATGTATTTATCTTATAATATTAAAAAATTGTTTTATATATCGAATTCTTTTTATTTTACTTTAATAAAATGTATTATGGATATATTTTATTTTATATTATCAACTCAGCTAACAAGTAACTTTTCAACTAATTAGTCAAGCGTCAAAGACCTAATGGTATAGCGGCACATGAGTATACCGGTCTCCTTGAGGTCTCGGGTTCAAATCTCATTAGGAGATTAGGAGGTTTAGGTATAGAATAGGTGTAATGTAATATTTTCCGTTTTCAAAAAAAAAAAAACTAATTAGTCATGCATAGCCTTTATTAATAAACGGGTAATAAGTAATTGCATAATAATGGTAGTATCAACTTATCTTTCGAGTTTAACTAATTTTAAAGACAACTAAATGTGCGTCATTTCCAACAATGGTGATTTTGAAATAAATAATTTTAGGAAGAAGCTTGTAAAAAGGACAACACTAGTTTTTATAAATATTCTAAGAGAAGAATGTCGTGTGAAATGACGATATATTTGCATGCTAAATCTTTCTCAGAAAGTGAAATTTGGATTTATTTATTTTTTAGCGATTTGATTATTAAACAATTACTTAGTTGGTTGTTTGATTCCGTTTTATTTTAATTTATTAACCAACAATAGACCAAAAGGAACACTTTCATGTAGGCAACATTGGTGTTTGTTTATTGGTTAAGCGGTGTAATTTATAAAAAAAAACTAGCGCGGTACCCAGTCTACAAGATAGCGACAAACAGTTTTCTATCCAAAATATGTTTTTAAGAAACACCTAATGTATGGGTTGATCGAATGTGAATAATTTGGAACGAATTGTGTGTTTGGGGTGTACTTTTATCTATTGATTGATTTTGGGTTTGTGGATGTGTGTCTTCATCCGTCGGATTCATTAATGTCAAAAATAGATCATTTCTAGCAACATTTCCAGGTAGTATGGTACCCGTACAAAACGGCGGCTGCAAATAAGTTTACTTCCTAAATATGTCATATTACAAAAAAATACACCGCAGACACACATTGTTATTGGTTGGTTTTACGTTTATTGGATATGTGTTTTTAATAATTAAGTATGGGTGATGAAATTGAAGAGGATATTATATGTCGGATGTTTGTTTTAATTGGTACGATGAATTTATTCAACAGACCGATGAAAACACATACAAAAAGTGCAAAAACGTTTTAATAAAAATATTTAAATTACACGACAAATAAAAAATACAATATCATAAAACTTTTATATTGCACAACACATACGAATCCCACATTTTACATATGGTTACCAATATTTTATCCAAAGATACAAAAAATGAGTATATACTTCTTAGTCTAGAGCAACTCACATAAAATATTAGTTAGACACAATTTCACCTCAGTTGTCGACAAACTAAGAAATACTTGCTCATTTCAAAATCTCCACACTAATGGTAACTACGCTCACAAACTATAAATATCCTCAATGTTTCTTATGCCATATTTTCCGAGGACTTCTAGTACCAAACATCTTCAATCGATTGAGATGTCTCGACTATTGCAACATGGATCTCCTTGGTCAAGGTTGTCCATGTATGCTTACTTTATATGTTCGTGGAATTTTGGGATTGCCTCCATGCACCAGATTGTTTGTTTTTGCCTTCTTTGTTTGGTTGTAGACTTCTAATATGGCTTTCGTTAAGAGATAAGATGGTTTAGAGGATCTGGATATTTAGAAGGCTACTGGTTGTGTGGGTTTGATTTAAATTATGTAATGATATTCATATTGTAACAACCTCGTTTTTTTACAAACCAAATCGATTTTGAAAGTGGGACCACATAATTTTCCGCTACTTAAACTCTGAAACAAATTTTAAATAAAGCCCATTGTGTTTTAAGACAGTGCTTGAACGCAAAGCCCCTTTTGAGGGATTTTGGGATTATAAAACTTCACATAAGATGCTTTATAAACAAGGGAAATTGTCACTGTAGCCCTATAACGTATTGGGATTTGCTTTAAAACGTCCCTGAAGTGTTTTTTTTTGCGTTCAAATGGTCTAATGTTTGTATTTTAGGATATAAAAGACCATTCGCATCAATTGGAAGGGGTAAGTCGGTAAACCAGTACCTACTCAGATGCCATGTCACCCCCTCAATCCTAATCATATGCAATGTAATCCTCATCACTCCTAGTCAGCACATTAATGCTCCAATATTAATTGTACAATGTGAAGGCGATTTTAGTTTCGAAACAAAGCCTTTTGGAGCTATACCCCGAAACCCTTTTCTACGATCATCTTCTTCGTCCCTAGAATGGAATCGAACTGTCATGTGGAAGTACACTACCGTGGAGTGTTTTTAAGGCAACCATTTTGTTACTCCGAGGGCATGCATAATCTGTTCTCAGACATAGATTTTGCTGCGATGGATTTGTCGGAGTGTCTTACATTCCTAGAACGATTCACAGGAGAGAAGTGTCATAAGTTGTACTACTGTTTGCCAGAGTTCGAGTTAAAGGAAGGTTTAAGGACAATTGCAGACGAGATGGATTATGCTGATTTCATCGAGGTTGCGTACCATTGTGGAACTGTTGTGGCTGTATACATGGACCATACCGGTGTTAATGTGCAGGATTGGATAGATGAAGACCGAGATGAAGTGGTTAGTCCCGACGACAACCAATCCAGAATAGGAGACATTCCCACTGAAATGGGTGATGAAATTGATAGGGATGCCAACAATTCACCTGTGAATAGGACCACGAAGGACGATTTTCTGAGTAAACTATGTGGTCGTGGAGATCCGGTGATTGATTGTGTACCTGAGGATGACCCAGAAGTTCAGATCGGTGATGATGACCTATATCTTAGTGGGCAAACAAGGTTCAATGCGGAAGTTGAATGGAAGAAGCAGAAGCCTGTGTTAGGTATGTGTTTTGAAAGCCCTAAACAACTAAAAACCATGCTTTGCAATTATGTTGTTGCTAATGGATATCAATTATGCTACAAAAAGAATGATACTAGGAGATTACTAGTAAGATGTTGTGATGGGGAATGTTCATTTAGACTTTGGGCTTCATGGATGACTGAAGAACAGTCTTTCCAAATCAAGTCTCTTATACATGAACATAATTGTGCTAGGAATTTCAAATTAGGTTCAATTGTCAATTATGCATGGATTGGTAGCCATTACACAGAAGAGATTTTACATCAACAAAAAATGAGTGTGAGAGAACTTAGGGAAGAGGTTAAGAAAAAGTTTGGCATTGAGGTTAGCATGAGCCAATGTAGAAGAGCAAAACAACATGCTTTAACTCTTATAGAGGGAACTGTTGTTGAACACTATGCTAAGCTTTGATCTTATGGAGAGGAGATACGAAGATCAAATACAGGTTCCACTGTTAAAATAGGTGTCAACCCCATGCCAGATGGAAAAACGTATTTCAGCAAATTTTATGTATGTTTTAAAGGAGTTAGAGAAGGTTGGAGAACTGGTTGTATAAGATTCATAAACCTAGATGGGTGCTTTTTAAAAGGGTTATGCAGTGGTGAGTTGCTAAGTGCTGTTGGAAGGGATGCCAATAACCAAATATTTCCAATAGCTTGGGCTGTTGTTTGTGTGGAAAATAAGGAGAATTGGAAGTAGTTTATGGAAAACCTGTCAGAAGATCTTCACCTTGAGAGTGGACTAGGTGTTAGCTTGATGTCAGACCAACATAAGGTATGCTTTGGAACCTTTGCACTATCATATTCCATGGTTATGTTAATTAAAAAAATTTCTTGTTTAATGTAGGGTTTACTGGAGGCTGTCAAGGAAGTTTTACCCAGAGCAGAATATAGACAGTGTGCAAGGCATATATATGCCAACTTCAAGAAGAGATTTTCAGGGGCTCACTTTGAAAACCTTTTTTGGAAAGCTAGTAAGGCTACAACAGAACCACATTTCAAAGCAGTCATGAAGGAAATACAAAGGCTTAACCCTGCAGCATATGACCACCTCATGGAAAGGGAACCAAAGACATGGTCAAGAGCTTATTTCAGGTTTAGAAGCATGTGTGATGCAGTGGAGAATGGGAATTCTGAAAGTTTCAACAGTATTATAACTGAAGCAAGGAAGAAACCTATAATTACAATGCTTGAAGAAATACGACATTATGTGATGGAGAGGATGCATAAAATGCATTTAAAAGGATGCAATTGGCCTGAATACCAAATTTGTCCAGCCTTAAGACATAAGATTAATGAACTGAAAATCCAACAACGGTATACATGTTGAGTTATTATACAACCTTTTTTTTGAGCAAACTTTTGATAATGGTTTTATGTTTTGCTATTTGTAGGTATTGGCAAGTACTTCCCAATGGCCTGCTCCAATTTGAAACTAGAAACTTAGGCGAATCATACGCAGTTGACTTGGAAAAGAAAACATGCACATGCAGGTTGTGGCAACTCAATGGATACGGTTGCGTGCATTCAATTGCAACAATATCTTATCTTAATGGAACAATAGAAGCTTATGTGGATCCACTCTACCTTGCTATGTTTTACAAGAACACGTACAAGCATCCAATACTTGGAATGAATGGCAGCAACATGTGGCCCTCAACAGATTTCCTTCCTCCTCTTCCACCATTAAGAAGGAGAATGCCAGGGAGGCCAACAATTAAAAGGAAAAGGGATGCTTCAGATAGGGTAGGAAGGCATACATTTTCTAAAAGGGGAAAAAGGGTACTTTGTGGTATATGCAAGCAACCTGGCCACAACAAGACAACGTGTAAAATGGTTGACAAACCATCAAAATTAAGGGTTAAAAAAGGAAACAATAGAAACAACAACGTGCAACAGCAAGCAACACCACCTCAAACTGTTAGTCCTGCAGTTCCAATGACACAGGAAAGCACAACCAATAAGACTGTGCCCGCAAAAAGATCTGAAAGGATCATCAAGAAAAAGTTAGGAAAAAGTGTTCCAGGTAAAAATGGTGAAGGAGACAGTTCTGCAGTTCCAATGAATCTGTATTAAGTTTAGTTTTAGAGTATAAGTTGTGACACTTTCTTATGGTTTGTTTGACGTGTGAGATTGTTTTCTAAGTTTTAATGTTTGTTATAGACTCCCTTTTATGTTTGCTTATTGATGAACACTATGTTTGGTTATTATCAACTTTGAACTATGGTTATAAAAGTTGGCATCTTTTATGATGCTAATATGAATGTGATAATGTTCCTTTTTAGCTATGTTAATATCTAATCTGTGGTTATAAAAGTTGGCATTTTGATTTCATTTTAACCATTTTTGCTTAATGTAGTTATACGAAACTCATTTATGGTAACCATTGTTTTCGATTTGATTTTAACTTTACTAGCTTGTCACGTGTACACAAATAATGGTACCCAAAATAACGTGAACACACATAAGAAGCACAGTAGACCCAATGCCACCACTTTCTTGGCTATGTAGTTGGCCTTCTACAGGTCCTGGGTAAGGATATGGGACAAAATTTACTACCTTGTCACTGCAAAACACAAAATAACGCGAACACGCATTTTAACTTCATAACATACCAATCCAGGTTAACAGTTTTCCACCAAAATTACAAACTTCCATTCGCTTACCAAATCTAGACACTAACAAAACCTAATCTTCATATAATATATGCATCTAATACTGTGGGGGTACATACTAACAAAAGCTACAAAATGCCCTTTACAATCGGGACTTCACAAAAACCAACAACCCTTTACCATGTTTTTATGCTAATATTACGATAATCTTCTAGTGCTGCACCCCCATCACCGACAGTGTTCACTCGATGAACACCTTTTTCACGACCACAGCCACCAACAACACGAGAAACGCTATCATCCAGCCTCGTCCCCTCCGGTTGGATTCCGCCATCGCCTCAGTTAGTTCCTTCACCGTCGCATTCATGTTGTTCATTTCATGATGCACGTCATCTCGGATTATCGCAAGCTCTAGCTGCATCTCAATGTACATTATTTCAGAGTCATGTGGTTCGTTGCCGTCGTCACTCCTAAACCCGTTCAACGAGATACTCTCTGCCGATCGACTGAAGCTCATGATTTTAGATGGTGGTGGAAGGATATGGCAACAGTGAAATTCGCCGATTTAGGGTAAGAAGGTTTTGGGTGGTATTCTCTTTAGGGCTTAACCTTTTTATAGGGAAACCAATAGATCCACCTTGGTCCCCAAGTTTGGTGTACAGTAACTGCCTCTTTCGTCTCATTCAGATGATGTGTGGTAACTTAGTTTAGCTTACGTGGCCGCTGACTCGGATAATATCGTCTGTTTTTAAAGGGAAACCGGTTAACCTCTTCTAATGGTTAAATAAACTGGTAGATACAAACATTAGACCCTTTGAACGCAAAAAAAAAAACTTCAGGGACGTTTTAAAGCAAAACCTAATACGTTATAGGGCTACAGTGACAATTTTCAAATAAACAATGATGAGAAATTATGGGTGGAAATCGGTTCGGTTTTCGATTTTCTTGGTTTCCTCGAATCGGTTTCCTCGGTTTGAAAATATTTTGGTCCAAACCGTAAACCGAACCAAACCGAATTCAAATTATTGTAGACCAAACCGAAAACCGAATTCGAATTCGGTTTGGTTCGGTTTGAGACCAAGGAAGCCGAATTTAACAATAAAAATAAAAAAATTCCAAAAAGAGTAAGGGCAAAAGAGTAAATACGTAAATATTATATAATATAACATATATTTTAATTACTTATAAAATAATAATCGGTTTTTCGGTTCGGTTTGGTCTGAACCACGAGAGACCAAAACCAAACCATAAACCAAATTCCAAATTCGGTTTGGTCTGAGACCAAACCAAAAACCGAATTTGAATATGGTTTGGTCCGAAATCGGTTTCGGTTCGGTTTGGTTTTCGGGTTTTTTGGTTCCAAACCAAATAACTTCTACCCCTATGAGAAATTATGGGTTTAAAAAGACGTTTTATAATTACTCTTGACGAGGGGTATTACAGAACCTACCAACAAACTCAGATGTTTGATGTCTCTAATAAGGTAAGCATATCAAGTAGCAAATTCAAGCCTAAATCTTATGCTTGATTTGAATGAATAATGGCATAATTGCAAAGTTATTTATTAGATTGTTCTTTCTTTGTATAGAACCAAATGGTATGTTTCGCTAACATTAATTGACTCCTAAATTTATTTATAAAGTTACATACAAGATAAGTGTTTAAACATATTACTGAAATACTAAAGAGTTTGTAGTCCAGCGGTACCGGTGTTGCCGTCCCTCTTTGAGGTTGAGGGTTCAAGCCTCGATAGAGACATATGTGAAAATTAAGGTGTAGTTTACAAACAAAATTACTTTTAGTGGCACAAGACATTAGTGACATATTATTTTTGTGCCACTGTATCATGGTTTTTTGTGGCACATATTTTTTGTGACACCGTATGTCTCTCTACTTATCAATTTTTCATTCCCGCTCCGTTCGACTTTTCATTCCCACCACCCCTCCTTTACATTGCCCACCTAGGGTTTGTTCTTCACGATTTCTCCATAACACTAGTCAAATAGAATCACTACTCCGTCTCCCTCCCTCCTTCCCTTTCTTCCATGAATCGAACCTCGCTACCACTGTTTCGTGCGTTCTCGCCTCCACCTACGGCTTTCTCTGCTACATTTGACTTCGATCGCCTCCTCCTTCGACAACCTCAGCCGTCGCCTCCGATTTTCTCTTCTCGGTAAGTAAATAATGTGATTGAAAATGTCGATTACAAGTTTACGGTCAGTTTTGATGTCGGCTTCCTCAATCCTGTACGATATCTCGATTGCAAATGTCGATTTGTATTTCCAAATTCAATTGCAAATATCGATTTCACGGAACTTGTAATCAACATCAGAAGTGACATGATTTGTAATCACGGAACTCAGTTTTGATATCGGCTTCCTCAACCTTATACGAAATCTGAGTTTACGAATCTGAGTTTGCAATCACATTAATCACATAACTTTTTTGTAATTCCAAACTCGATTGCAAATGTTGATAACAAGTTCTGTGATTAGAAATGTGAGTTTTTCCAAATGTCCATTACAAGTTTTTCTGATTTTAACATAACGTCAATTCTGATGTTGATTACAAGTTCCATGATTACAAATTCTTTGATTGCAAGTGCTAGTCTATAAATTCAAGTCCTATTTCTCTGTGGTTGTAAGTTTGTTTCAAATGATTTCTTTTTCAGGTCATGGACGCTTTGCTGTGTGAGGTTCGTGAAATTGAGGAGGAAAGACAATCAATTTGTGTCTAATTCTTCAAACGAGACCAATACCCAATAATGTAAACAGGTTTCTTATATTTAACGCATTAATTCTCAAGTGATTGAATATTGTGTTGACAAGTTCGTTTCTTTGATTAAAGCTGATGGTTTTAATGTTCTTTATTTACTTATTGTAGTAAGAACGAGATGATTATTGCTATATCTAATTTGATCAAGGAACTAACGTTTACGTTTACATTGCGTTGACTCTCTTGGTGGCGATGGCATTAGGTTGTAGTAATTGGTGCTTATTCGAATGTGTACCAGGTATTTGATAAAATGCCCCACTCAATGATTCTGAATTTTCATAAACTTTTAGGGATAAATTCATTCTATATATAACTTTGCCTTAAATATTATGTATTTATTTCTTATTTAAGAGTATGGTATATGGCTGTTTGGCTTCCCTCTCATGCAGTTTTGATCAGGGAAGAATAGAAGTGATTATGAGTTTAACTTGAACATGTTTCCTTATATTTTATCTATTCTAATTTGAAGTATGATTATATAGATCTTTATTTTTGTTTTAGACTCATACTAATTGTTAACCAGTTCTGCTTAATGATAAACGGTTGGTGGCATCTTAAATGTTCATTTTTTTATTGGATTAGATGTTATTAGAATGTTTCTTGCAATACATATCAAGATTTGTTGGATGTTCGCATCTTAAATGTTCATTATATATATATATATATATATATATCAAAAAAGAATTTAAGTTTACTGTCTTATTTTTTTAAAACAGGGTAAAGTTAATGATTGAGGAGATTGAAAGAGAAGAAACACATTTGCGTGAAGATCTATATTCTGCTGACAGAAAGTTTGCAGAATATTACAATGTATGTAATAAAAATGTTATTTTAAGCGTTACGTATAATAAAAAAAGTATATATTTACAATTATTGGCTAAATTTAAATTACATTTGTTTTGTAAAGGTGTTGGCGCAGATTTTTGATGTGCTTATTAAGCTTGTGAAAGATTTGAAGTTGCAACATCAACATAAATATGTGAGGAAACTATTTCATATCACATTTTTGGTCCCCGAGTATGAGTGTATGACTAACTTTTTAGTTTTAGTCCCATAAAGTTCTCTTTCCATTTTAGTCTTTATTTGAGGTTTTTGTAACGTTTTGGGTTCCTGTTTAGAGTAAATTGACTATATTCTTGGACCAAAGTTGCAAAAAATAGCTATACTCAGGGACCATAATTGTAATTTACTGTAGTTTTTTTCTTTCTGATAATAAGCATAATCTATATGAAATTTTTGTAGGATGAACTGCAAAAGACTTGGTTGTGCAAAAGGTGTGAAACCATGAGTGCCAAATTAAGGTGTGTCTTTTTTTATTCTCTTTACCTATCACTTCACTCAAAAGACGATTTTACCCTCATTTTGTTTTGTTTCAGAGTTTTGGAGCATATTCTCCTTCTTGAGACTTACACACAGTAATCAGTTCCAGCACTACATGAGATACGGTAAGGGCAATGGTGTTTTTATAATTTTTGTTTCTCTTTGTGATTTAAAAGGGTTTATTTGTAATTTTACAGGCAATATCTGGTCGAAGCCACAGAAGATGCTTCACTTGCATACAACAAAGCCGTACGTTTTTCTTCTGTCATTGCCATATAATTAGTTAATTACATTTTTGTCCCTAAGTATGGCTGATGTTTTCAATCTTGGTCCCAAAAAGTTTATTGTTGCACTTTTGGTCCTTATTTGATGCTTTTTAGCGTTTTTGGCCCCTGTTCCAAGTAAAATGACTATATTTCGGATCAAAGCTATCTTTGCAATTTTGATTATAAAATATAGTCATGTTACTTGGAACAGGACCAGAAATGTTAAAAAACCTCAATAAGGACCAAAATTGCAAGAGAAAATTTTGATCCCAAATTTAGTCATTTTACTTGGAACAAGGACCAACAACGTTAAGAAAACTTCAAATAAGGACCAAAATTGCAAGAGAAATTTTTTGTCCAAATATATAGACATTTTACTTAGAATAGGGACCAAAAATGTTAAAAAAAACCTCAAATAAGGACCAAAATTGCAAGAAATCTTTTAATCCAAAAATATAGTCATTTCACTCGGAACAGGGACCAAAAACGTTAAAAAAAACTTCAAATAAGGACCAAAATTGCAAGAGAAAAACCTGATTCAAACATGTCATTTTACTTGAAACATGGACCAAAAATGTAAAAAAAAAAACCTCAAATAATGACCAATTGTTCTTTTGCTAGTCTAATTTATGTTTTAATACTTCAATTGTTCAACTCTTTAACTTGTTAAAATTAAAATGATGCTAAGTGTTATGCTTAGAACTTAAAGGATACATTCATCGATGGGCTTGATAGAACTATGAGAGATTGAGAGTGGCAATCTAGCATGAGCAAAAGATGAACATAAAATTGTATTTCAGAAAGGTTGAATATAATGTAGTTTACTAGTTTTAATTTATGTTGAACATAACAATGTAATTATACTTTATTTATTGTTGCATTTGAATATACTATACCTAGGGGTGGAATTGGTATGGTACCGGGGTTTTTTCTTGTATACCGTGTACCGTGTACCGTACCAATTATAATTGATACAAAAATTTGATTACTAGTACTGTACCAAGTATACCTCGTACCAAATTATTTGGCTACCAACAAGTTTGGTTGGTATAAATTGGTTTTGGTATATACCAAAAACTTTACTTTTAGTATTGTTTACCCTAACTAATCATCGCTTACTTGCGGGTTACTTGTGTAATTAGTTTGATTTTAATATCTATTATTGTTAGAAAAAGAATTAGTATTAAGAGTTGTTTTAGTAATTAATTTCTGAGTGTGACTTGTTAGTTATTACTCTTAATTAAAACACAAAAATATGAGTATTGGAATTGACATATATATATATATATATATATATATATATATATATATATATATATATATATATATATATATATATATATATATATATATATATATATATATATATATATATATATATATATATATATATATATATATATATACATTGGTTGGTACGGTACAACCGTAGTATTCAAAATTTTGTACCGTTACCGTACCAAGATTGTTTAATTGGTATGGTACTTCCAGCCAAACATATTGGCTACCAAACATGTTGTCTACCGACTTTATTGGTACGGTTGGTAACATGTTGGTTGGTTCTCCATGATACATTTTTGTCAACCTTAACTATACCTTTGGAATTATATATGGTTTGTCGAATATTCAGTAGTAGTTAAATAATATTTATTTTTGCAATTAAATAGTGGCATAAATAGAGTGCCACTAAAATCTACAAGTACTATAGTGACATAACAGAAAAAGTGTCACTAAAACCCAAAACGTCAACCCGACACAAGAAAAAGTGTCACTAAAGACTTTTATTGGCATTGCTTTTAGTTGCACTTTTTTTTGTGCCGTGGATTGCCACAACATGGGTCTTTAGTGGCACTTTTTGAGTTTTTAGCGACACTTTTTTGTACCACTAAATGTTATTTTATTTGTAGTGAATAGGTTATATAGGATTAGATTTGACGTTCTAAAAAAACATATTACTGGAATTTCTAAAGAAAAACATATTACTGAAATTTCTACCACTGTAAACAAATATTTTGGAATGGAAGCCTGTAAAAAAATAGAAACTACAAAACATATGTAAAATCTCGAGGCATATCATACTATCAAACTCAATGATTGAATCTGCAAAAAGTTACATTATTCCGTATTTCTTTTTTCTTGATATGATAGCAAATCATGTATAAACAACCTGAAATTTTGTTTAATAATACAACATCAAGGAAAATAGAAATATTGTTCATTTCTTCAGATTTCCGAACTTCATCTTCATAAAAAAAATTCATAAGTTTTTAAACTTTTTTTTCACAGTAACTATAGATAACAAGAAACTACTACATACCATATTTTCGAGTAAATTGAATTTAATATAGTACTATATTTCTTTTTCTTTACCAATATATTTTGCAAAAATTGAGTTCAAAATTATCCGACTGAAGAGTTTTCAACATGTTCTTCATTTTCATATTTTCGAACTCGTTTCCAGACTAAAGGATGAACACAATAGTTTTTTAGAACATTTTATGCGCGGATTATATAATATATAACATATAATAACCAAACTCATAACAACAATCGAATATATGAAGATTTTCAGACAGATCCCGCATATGTAGGGCTGTAAACAAACAGAACGTTCAGCGAACCGTTCGTGAACTGTTCGGCGGAAAGTTCGTTTATGTTAGTTTATTTAATAAATGAACAAACACGAACACAAATTCTCGTTCGTTTAGTTAAACGAATGAACATGAACAATGGTCTCGTTCGTTCAATTATTCGTGAACGTTCGTTTATGTTTGTTGATTTTAGTTCTTTTTATGTTCACATATGTTCGATTTTATTTTATTACATTACAATAGTATATGTTAGTTTATGTTTATGTTTATACATGTTCAATCGTGTTTGTTTATGTATGATCGTTTATGTTTGTTTTGTTTGTTCATGAACATAAACGAATGAATATGAACAATATAAATTTGTTATACCAACGAAAATGAACAAGAAAACTCGTTCGTTTATCTGTTCGTGTTCGTTTGTTTGTTCGACTAACATAAACGAACGAACATGAATAATTCATCGTTCGATTCGTTTACAGCCCTACGCATATGCATTTTTCTGAACGTGGCTTTTATCATAGGATTTTCGAAATGTTTGATAACATTTTGAGAGTACAAAAAATACTTTAAATAAAGACAACCACATTAATAAAGTTTGAAAATAAATTATATTTTCAAACTAAATTGTCATTTTGACAAATTGTAAAGGTCTGAGTTATTTTCATGTTGTGGGCTTGTGGTTGTTTTGGACCTTTTGGTGAATATTTCTCTGGGCCGTATTTATTTTTTAATTTTATTTTCCTTGTCTCAAACGACGTTATCTTTCGCGTTTTCGACCTTGCTGTTTTTCGTATCAATCGAAAATTGGGGGCCAAAAATCAATTCACTTTTGCATTTAGCAGAGCTCGATCTGATCGAAGACGAAGAAGAAGCGTGAACAAGATCAAGACTGTAGCGAAAATGGTGAACATGACAACGTTTTTTGGGATGTCGCTTGGCGCTTTTGTGTTCTGGCAGTCAATGGATAAAGTTCACGTCTGGATCGCTCTTCACCAGGACGAGAAGGTCTTAAAATCTCCATATCTATCTGTGTCTATATATGTGTCTGTCTATATATGCTTATCTGGCTATCTGGCTTGATTTTGATTGTTACTGGCAGGATTTTAGGAATTAGGGTTCCGATTATATGTCTTAGCTGATGGTTGTTTAAATTGTTCGAGCTAAAAAAAGTTCATGAATGTCCGATTAGATTAATTGTATATCTGATTGGTGAATATCAGTAGTGCCAATTGATTGTGGAGCTTCAAGGTTTGAATTCTGGATTAAATTGATGGGATTTAGTATGCCGATTATGAGGTTCTTTTTTCCTTCTCCAATTCCATGGCTTGGAGCAATATTGGTTCGAAATATATACCGACTTGCCTCCTATTTCAACTCCAGGCCTAGAATTGGGTACTTGCAACTCCAGACCTAGAATGCGGGTATTCCAGACACATTGTTTCTTTCAGATAATTGTGTAAAAGTTCAAGACTTGAACTTTAGCATTATAAGAGGTTTATATCAAAAGTGATCAGGGAGAACTTATCCTGATTCTACTTCTTCAAAAAAAAAAAAAAAATTCCCCAAAAAGATCTACTTCTTTCTGTCTTTTCAGAACATCACCTCATTATTGCCATGCATACTGTTTTGAGTTTACAAAATACGAATCCTGTATACCTAATTTTTATCAATTTCACTCAATGTGTTTGTTATTTTTTGTAGCATGTTAACAAATAGACATGGTACATTTGTTTTAACCAATAATCGAAAACATTTAATATACAAATATTATTGGTACCTCAAGTACCACTGTCTGGCTAGAGTAAGTCATGGCATTAGAATTAGATGGCTGATTGAGTTTTCAGCTTTCTGGCCCTTAAGTATACTGGTTAAAGAGTTAAAATTTTAATGCTTTCAGGAAGTGATGAACTTTGAGTTAATAGGTCAAAAGGGTATTTTTCAACATTAGTAAATTCTGAATTCTTTGGACTTTGAAGGAAGTCCTCTGTTTCACCTTCATTATGTCTGATGACAAATATTACAAGTGTGAAAAGATCGACCATTAGTTGAAACGTATTACTTTCTCTTTGTACACATGTGACAACAGAATGATATGAATTGTTTTGTATCTACTGCAGCAAGAAAGAATGGAGAAGGAAGCAGAAATCAGGAGAGTGAGGGAACAGCTGCTACAAGAGAACAAGGAAAGAGACCCGATTGCTTAATTTTCCCAATCATTTATATGATTTTCCCTCAAATGCTTATTTGAATTTGCCTTATGTGTTAAGCAGATACTAGTGATTGTTGTTGAATAAGTTTCTCTGCTTTAACAACTGTTTTGTGTCATCAACAATTGAAAAGTTACTTGTTGCACTGTTAAAAATCTATGTCCATGTCTTTTTTTTTTTCACATCATTGAGATAATTGGTTTTGATTGGCTGCATGATGGATATGTTTGAGATAATTAGAGGTGATCCTTTATTGTTAAAAATTAATGCAATTTCTCATGAACCAAGCCATTTATGAATTTTACAAAAATTTAAAAATTAATGTAATTTCTCATGAACCCGGGTACATGAGAACTTGTTAAAATTAACAAAAAAAATAATATTAAAAAATATATAAAAATTCTAAAATTTAGCAATTTCTCATGAACCTGTCTACACGAGAATTGCTTAAAATTAACACAAAAAATAACATTAAAAATATTTTAAAATTCAAAATTTAAGCAATTTTTCATTAATCCGGATACACCAGAAACGTTTAAAATTATCACAAAGAGTAATTATAGGTAATTTATGAATTTTAGAAAAATTCAAAAACCAAGTAATTTTTTATGAACCCGGGTACACGAAAAATGATTAAATTTGCATAAAAAATAACATTAAAAATTTATAAAAGTTCAAAATTTTGGCAAACTCTCATGAACCCTGGTATACATAAATGTTTAAAATTAGCACAAAGATTAATTCTAGGTAATTTATAAATTTAACAAACATTAAAAAATTATGCAATTTATCATGAATCTGATTACACGAGAAATTGTTAAAATTAACATTATATATATATATATATATATATATATATATATATATATATATATATATATATATATATATATATATATATATATTCAAAAATTTAGCAATTTCTCGTTAACCCAGGTACACGAGAAATGCTTAAAATTAACACAAAGATTATATCTAGATTACTTATGAATTTTACAAAAATTCAAAAATTATTCAATTTATAATGAATCCCGGTACACGAGAAATGTTTAAAATTAATACACAAAAATAGCATTAAAATATATAAAAATTCAAAGTTTAAGTAATTTCTCATGAACCTGTGTACACCAGAAATGATTAAAAATTTGCACAAAGAGTAATTTATAGGTAATTTATTAATTTTACAAAATCTCAAAAACCAATGCAGTTCTGATAAACTCGGCTACACGAGAGCCCTTAAGGAGCAAGGAAAAAACTTAAAGGACCAAATAAATGCAAAATAAGTTTAATTCATTATATGTCTTTGTATCATATCACTAAGTAAATGGAGAATCCTTGAATTGTTTTTTTTTTATTTCATGGAAAAGAACAATGTTCAAATTAAAAAATATGGTAATATTCATTTATTATAAGCCAAAGTCAAGAAGGAGTAATGTATTTTAAAGGAAAAAATTTACGTTATAGTATTAACAGTTTAATAACTTTGATGCTTAAGTTAGTATCTGTATCTTGGAGATAATTATGGATAAGCGTCCAAAAGGTATGGAGGATCATGTACCTTTCGTTTATTACCGGTTTTGCAATGTTCTTACCTGAAGTAGATCTTGAGGTGTACTGCATGCCAAGATCTTGGTAGGATTTGTCCTTCCATGGTAGCCAGCCAATATGCCCTTTTGCCAGCTTCGAAATCTACGAGATATTGGCCTTCCCATCCCTATGTTTTATGGTAATTTACGAGGCCCCAAATTCTTTTTTTCACTTAGACCATCCATGTGGTTTGTATTTGTTACGATATCCATCCTTGTCAGGCCTAAAATGATCACACTAACCATTATCTAATTTTATTCTAACATATTTATTTTAATATAGTTTATGTATGTATCTATGTATGTATGTGTGTCTACACACACACACACACACACACACACACACACATATATATATATATATATATATATATATATATATATATATATATATATATATATATATATATATATATATATATATATATATATATATATATATATATATATATATATATATATATAAAAGTAGGTTCAAATGTACATATGATATAGTTCAATGAACAAGAATAAAGACGAAAATTGACAAACGGTTACTAATAAAGGAAATTAGGATTTTAGCCTCATTTTGTTATTGAATCACTCAAGACGGGGGGTTGAATTGAAAATTTTATCACGTTATGAAAAGTGGAGTCCTTGAGAATATGAGAATGCAGGAAAAAGAGTGGAAGCATTTGGAGTAGGGATGAAAGAGTTAGGATGGATTGAAGTTGTTCAAAAATCACTATAAATCAGGAAGTGGCTAAGTTTAGACCTGAATATCGGGAAAGGCATTCAAAACTGAAGGAAATTCCGCCGATTGACTTGGGGCGTGGATCGGTGCAGATTGGTGCGGCGGCTAAAGCCCGAGCTGTCGATAGGCTCGTGGAGATGTCGTCGTATCGGTCGTGGTTAGCAGCATGCGCCGTCTCGATGATATACCTGCGTGCTCCCGGCACCGGCCTGTGGGCACCCCATTCGGCCCATCTTGAAATACGGACCAAGGAGTCTGACATGTGTGCGAGTCAACCGGAGAGTAAACCCGCAAGGCGCAAGGAAGCTGATTGGCGGGATCTCCCTAGCGGGATGCACCGCCGACCAACCTTGATCAGAATGGTTAGTCACTTCCTTCTGAATGTGTGTTTTGCTATTTAGATTGCTTCTTTCAAGATTATGAAAGAAAACAGGTAGAATTTCAATACTTTGACCCAAACCAATAACTATACGTATTATGTAAAACCCGATTTCTCACTTTTCAGTCACACCAAATTTCAGCACAAAAGCAACCACATAACATAGGTGTAATCAAATGTTGAGTCACACATCATAAAAGTAGTTATCAAAAGACAATGCAAGTGAAGTCCAGCCTAGCTGGGTGGATGCACCCGGGTTATATACCCATGTGGTGGAAGGTCTGGAGTTCGAATCCGACTAACCCCATGTGGGGGATTTTCCCTGGAGGCGAGGCATGGTTGAGGGAAAAGGCCTTGCGCCTTAGGTAATCGCCAACCGTCCTGGGTGGCGTTTACAAATATAAGTAAAGTTGGGTTTGAACAAGGGTAAAATGGTCAATTGGTACATAAATGACTTTTATGTAAAGAAAATTTAATTATAAGGTAAGAATGAGATTTTTAAGTGTTAACATATCTTAAAGTGCAAAATAAGTTTATAAGTGGAGAAAAGTTATAAAATGTAGAAGTTCTTACAATCCAAGCATGTTATGTGCTATTTTGAGAAAAATGGTAAAAAGGGGTAAAACGGTCATTTGGCATGCAAATGACTTTAAAGACAAGAAAATGTAATGTTGGGGTCAAAATGAGATAATATAAACCTGTAATGTTATAAAAAACGAATTCTTGTGCCATTTTGGGATAAATGGAACTTAAGGGATCAAAAATGTAAAATGGCTATGTATATAAAGGAGAAAATATCTCCTTAATTGTAACACCCGACTTTTAAAACAAAAACACCCCTGAAAATTTTTCATTTAAAACATAGGTTTCAATACTTAAAACCATAATAAAGGGGTATATTTTAGTAAAAACGGGTACAAGTGTATCAAGGAGAATATATAATACCATAATCTCCTGTGAAGCCGGGCTGCTACTGACAGCATCTATAAGTCTCACTTCATGAGTCACGGACTCTATCTTGTCCCCTATCAGTATCATGCTAACCTGCAGGGACATTAACAAACGGTATGAGCTACAAAGCTCAGTGAGTAATCAAGTCTGCAAATAACATGTATCAAAATACAATAATATAATTGTCTGGATATCGAATCCAGAATCCTAGCCTTACTGGCTGACCGCATATATTCTAGGATTTCACATCCTAATCATGTAGCCTTACAGGCTGAATCATAGTAACCTGTAATTAACAAGCCACGTCAGTTATTTGCACATATAAACATATCTAATCTTTTCTGTCCCATGTTTCTTAGTCACCGTGGACTGCATCAATATCATGGCTATATAAGCCGCATCGTTTATCATGACTATACAAGCCACGCCAAAGCTTTTTCAGCATATAATTCATAGTCCGAAGGCCGTACCTGTCCGGGTTCAACAACCCGGTATCGTAGCCATAAGGCTGTACCATTCCCGTATAATCATATCGTAGCCATATAGGTCGCACCAGTTGGATATAGCATCCAATATCATAGCCACGAGAGGCCGCACCATCTGTTATCAGTTTCTGTCACGATCAAATATGGCTCACGGGTTAGCCCGCTGTTGCCTTGGCTCACGGGTTAGCCCGCTGTTGCCTTGGCTCACGGGTTAGCCCGCTGTTGCCTTGGCTCACGGGTTAGCCCGCTGTTGCCTAGACTTACGGGTTAGCCCGCTGTTGTCTATATAAGTCTGGCTCATCAAAGTAAACCATGGCTCACGGGTTAGCCCGCTGTTGCCTAGACTCACGGGTTAGCCCGCTGTTGTCTATATATAGGTTTGACTAATCAGAATACAATATGGCTCACGGGTTAGCCCGCTGTTGCCTAGAATATGTGGCTCACAGGAAAATCCCGCTGTTGCCTAGACTCACGGCTGGTTCCGGTCTTGTCTATATAAGTTTTATTGACTCACGGCTGGTTCCGGTCTTGTCATTTCATAGTGTATATATATATATGTATTGACTCACAGTTCCGTTCTTGTCATCGCAATGACTCACGGCTTATCTGGTCTTGTCGTTTACATATATTTTTACACTTGTCATTTTCGTCCCTCGAAGCCATTTCAACCTGTAACAAATCAATCATCATATATCACATATGATATCAGTGAGATTACTCACCTGGATGCTAGCTGCATTTAAATCCCGGTTGTTTCTTGCCTTTGCGTGCACCACAACCATTTTGTCCCGTACCTATATAATCATTTATATACCAAATGATAATAGGTTAATAGCCATTCCGATTAACTCTAATACAATAGAGTTTAATACAATATCATTATAAACAATGCCTAGTTAATAAACTTTCCGTTTACTAACTTTTTATGAATTTTACTATTCACCGAGGCATTCGAAACGATCTACAGTGCCCCCGAGGGGTCGAAAACTCAATATAATAATTTTCCAAACTTTTCAGACCATAACGAGCCTATGGTCCAAATTTGAGCTAAAACGGACAAGCCAAACGAAAGTTAGCGAGTCGGAAGTCCCCTGCCTGGCCCCTGCTCGGAGGCGCACTGCGCCAGGTATCAGGCGCACTGCGCCTGGGCGCACCCCGCCCTGATCCTGGGCGCACTGCGCCCTGCGCCTGGGCAGACCCCCTGGACAGTCGCGATTTATGCACTGTAGCAAGCAGTTTTGGACCATTAAGTCCTTAATCCAGTCCTTAATCGATTGGGGTTTGTTTCTAGGCTAAAACCTTATACTTTAACAAGGTTTTCAACCATTCAAAACAACTAAATCAATCAAAATGAAGAATTAGGGTTCTTAGTCCCAAAACCCCAAAACTTCAAATTCATCAACAATAACAACCTACTTCCATTATCTTTAGTTAAGTCCTTTCTAGCATGACTTAATGGAAGTAATAAACCATTTAAACCACATAAACATAACTGAAATGTACAAATTTCAGTTTCTATAAAACCAAACCAAGAACACTTCAAGAACTTGGTTAAAATCAAGTTTACTAACCTTGATTAACATAGGAATCACCAATTCCAAGCTATGATTCCAATTCCATGCTTCAAGCTTCAAGATTTCTGCAGAATTTTGCTCCCAAAATCATTCCCGTAGCTGCTCAATGGCCAGTCAACAAGAGAGTCAACTCTCTTATTTATACCACAAAATTTTGCAAGATTAGTCCCTAAGTTCATGTTCTTGGACTTTTGCCACTAAAATCAAGTTTTATTACAATAAAACTTTCATTCTTTACACAATTGCCACAAACAACAATATTTTTTTCATATTCGGTCTTTCACATGGTCAAATGACCAAAATACCCTTTTGCTGTAAAACGACCCAAAATCAGTTTTTATAACATTTTAAGTCCAAAACTCAAAATATTATTTCAAACCAAATACTTTTCTGTCCAAAAGACCAATTTACCCTTCCAAGGTAAAATGACCATTTTACCCTTTTTATTATATTTACATAAAAAGAGTGTCTCGGCGTTACAAATTCTCCCCTCCTTCAAAAGATTTCGTCCCCGAAATCATACAAGGAGTTGAGGGTACGTCTTCCTCGTTTCGCTTTCGGTCTTCCACATCATGTCGGAAACTATATGGTATTGCCTAAGCACTTAACCATACTAGTCTTCTTATCTCGTGATTACATCACAATTTGCATATCATTCCTCCGGTTGTCCCGGGTACCTTATCTATGTATCTTTCTTCATCTATTTTCTTCTTGTCATAAGGGATTTGTTGGAAACTATCAACACATAAATCCTTTCTTGTCGTTCCAAACAGATTTTAACCTTTCCAAAGGGTTTCTTTTCGTACTACCGTATTCCTTCACTTGGAATTTCAAGGGTTTTTACTCGGTAATCCACATAACACTTTACAATTTCTTAACCATTTCTTCAAATTCGTTCGTACTCATCAAGTATTCTCTTCAGTTCATACAAGAATCTAGTATCTAGCTAATGGCTTTACCACTTCTTCATTCCAAAAATCGAAGGATGTCATGGTATTCCATACCATTCTTTGTGTGAGTCATCAAACTACAAGCATATAGGCTGCTATTTCTTGCAATTTCTATCAGGGATAGAAAATTTTCTTATCTTTCACTAGGGTCTGCTGTGCACTTTTCAAGCACATCTTCTAAAATCTGCATCATTAGGTCATTTTATTCACCAATACACGGTACTTGCAGAGACTTTATTGCAAAGTCTATAACAATGTTGTCCCATTTCTTTTCTGGGGCCAACCATGGGTCAATTTCTTCGCACGTTTCCACTGATTTGACTTTACTTTACGTACAAGTCAAATACTTTTCATGCATCTTTCAATATCTTTCTTCTGTCCCGGCTACCAATACATAGGTTTATCGACCTATCCAGTATGGTATTGCCCCGGGTATACTGCATATCTAGTACAAAATGCATCTTTTCAAGATGATTTTTCATGTTCCAATTACTTTGGAATTCACATTCACAACCACTAAGGGTTTTAAATCACTGTGATTTTCCAATTAACTCCTGCTAATATCCAGTAATTTATCCATTTTTCACGTTTTCAGTATTGCACACTTCTCCCTGTGCTACCCGATTCAACCCAGGTAATAAATTCGCCACATTCATACATGTGGATGTAACCTTCAAGGTTACCCCTTTTCAATTCAAGGCATCCATAGCCACATCCGTCTTTTCTGAGATGGTACAAGATTTCATAACCAAAAATCTTTAAGTAACCCATCTATCTTTATTATGTCATATCTAGCTTCATTTTGATCAACTAAGTATTTCCAACTTTTATGATCCTTACAGCAGTAAGCTTTACACCATATAAACAGTGTCTCCAAAGCTTAATACCAAAATCATAGTTGCTACCGCAACATCATGCATCTACAGTCAGGTCTGAATGCATTTCTATGATCCAATTCATCTTCTTCGCTTAGCATCAATGCTAACATCGGAGTCTCACACAAGGTTTATTCCAAACCTTTACAAGATGACGGTGGTCTTTCTATCACTCAAACTTTATACTTTTATTAGTCAACCTTAGTCAACTGAACATCTGTCAAGGAGCAGCTTTCTACAACTCTCCTAAATTAACCCGCCAATCCAAGGAAACTACTACTTTCAGTCAGATTCCAAGGCAGTTCCCATTTTATCACAATATCATTTCCACTGGATATACTTTATCATCTCTGGCATTATTAACATGCCCAAAGAATATAAATCTTCTTTTAGCCACATTTTCATACTTGGAAAATTTTACACATCACTAACTCAGTGAAGTAACTCCAATATCTGGTATAAACGTACCTCATACACGATCTGGTTTCGAGAATATCAGATTCTCATCAGTCAATGCACATATGCATCAACTTGTCTTTCTTCCTTTCAAACAATGTAGGGCTCCATAAGATGACACATACGGTCATAAGAGACCCCAAAACAACATTTTCTTTTAGTCGTTTTCCAGCTCTGTCATCTCTACAGATGCTAATCAATATAGAGCCTGAATAGCAAGAACGGCTCTCCAAAATCAGCTTTATCATAACCTTTTCTCGCCTATCTGGCAGAAATCCTGGAAGTTTCTTTTCAAATGAAACATCCAAATATATATTTAAAGTAGTACAATACTAGCACTGCTTTATGTACTTGGCCAATACCACGTATGCCAACTACAATCTCATTCTTTTACTAACTCTTTTCCGAGTTTAACCAAAGGAAATAACCAGTAGTCACAACAACGGTAATTTACTATGGATTATCATCCATTTCATTTCTGATTTAAGAACCATAATGTTCTTATTTCTACAATTCATGTTAGCATAAATCAGTGCTAACCAATTCATAAGCACAATTGCTTCCAATTCATCGGTAGTCATCAGCTTTAGATTCATAGGGAAAATGGTCCCGTAAATCCTAGGCAAACTACCTTCCAGGTGTTCAACATCTAGAACATACTTGTTATCTGCTATAGCTATTACCAAAATTTCATCCAAAATCGTTGATGAAATATTCCAACAAGACATCAAGTCATCGATCCCAAGCATAGCTTCATGGATCCAATATAACATACACGAGTTATATTCAAAACAATTACAGCGGAGATCATATCAGTCTCCTCACGAGCTTCTTCCACAATCTGTTGGAATGCTCAAGGTACCACTGGTCCTTTTCGACCATTCATTTCTTCTTTCTTTCCTAGGTTCATCACCCGTTACTCCACATTTAGCATGTGAGTATTTCATGGGGAAGTGATCTATAATTCCACGCTGGAACCACTTCCGTTCTATCCAACAGGCTTGAGCCACATGCTCATGTTTTCTGAAATTTCATCTATGTCAACGATAGAGTCTCAACTCTACAATGTTCTGAGTGCTTTTCTTGCACTTCTTATATCACATCATCTTTTCATTCTGGTCCCTTCCCTTTAAGGTTAGACCTAATTTGTTTTAACTTCTTCTGAGAAGTCCACTAATATTTCTGCTTTTCATGTAGTCTCAACTACTGTTCTTTCACCTTGTATATCAACCAAGGTGAGCAACCGATTTCTTTATCTGACCACATCAGCTAATATTGCTCATCATGTGGATTTCCACTATTCGTCCCCTTTTTACTCCTCATACAACGGAGTCTTGAGAAAAGGTTGATCCATTTCCTAGAGCTACGCGCCCTAAATGTCTCCCAAGGAGATTCACAGTTCATACTTCTTATACGTCAGAAGTCGGCAACAGTCAGGTTATATATGTATAATAACAACTATATACACCTAACTATGCATCATGTCTACTATCTCAGGGTTTAAGTCCAGGAATCTACTCTATAGACACCTAGTTCACTTAAACCTCGGCTCTGATACCAACTTGTAACACCCGACTTTTAAAACAAAAACACCCCTGAAAATTTTTCATTTAAAACATAGGTTTCAATACTTAAAACCATAATAAAGGGGTATATTTTAGTAAAAACGGGTACAAGTGTATCAAGGAGAATATATAATACCATAATCTCCTGTGAAGCCGGGCTGCTACTGACAGCATCTATAAGTCTCACTTCATGAGTCACGGACTCTATCTTGTCCCCTATCAGTATCATGCTAACCTGCAGGGACATTAACAAACGGTATGAGCTACAAAGCTCAGTGAGTAATCAAGTCTGCAAATAACATGTATCAAAATACAATAATATAATTGTCTGGATATCGAATCCAGAATCCTAGCCTTACTGGCTGACCGCATATATTCTAGGATTTCACATCCTAATCATGTAGCCTTACAGGCTGAATCATAGTAACCTGTAATTAACAAGCCACGTCAGTTATTTGCACATATAAACATATCTAATCTTTTCTGTCCCATGTTTCTTAGTCACCGTGGACTGCATCAATATCATGGCTATATAAGCCGCATCGTTTATCATGACTATACAAGCCACGCCAAAGCTTTTTCAGCATATAATTCATAGTCCGAAGGCCGTACCTGTCCGGGTTCAACAACCCGGTATCGTAGCCATAAGGCTGTACCATTCCCGTATAATCATATCGTAGCCATATAGGTCGCACCAGTTGGATATAGCATCCAATATCATAGCCACGAGAGGCCGCACCATCTGTTATCAGTTTCTGTCACGATCAAATATGGCTCACGGGTTAGCCCGCTGTTGCCTTGGCTCACGGGTTAGCCCGCTGTTGCCTTGGCTCACGGGTTAGCCCGCTGTTGCCTTGGCTCACGGGTTAGCCCGCTGTTGCCTAGACTTACGGGTTAGCCCGCTGTTGTCTATATAAGTCTGGCTCATCAAAGTAAACCATGGCTCACGGGTTAGCCCGCTGTTGCCTAGACTCACGGGTTAGCCCGCTGTTGTCTATATATAGGTTTGACTAATCAGAATACAATATGGCTCACGGGTTAGCCCGCTGTTGCCTAGAATATGTGGCTCACAGGAAAATCCCGCTGTTGCCTAGACTCACGGCTGGTTCCGGTCTTGTCTATATAAGTTTTATTGACTCACGGCTGGTTCCGGTCTTGTCATTTCATAGTGTATATATATATATGTATTGACTCACAGTTCCGTTCTTGTCATCGCAATGACTCACGGCTTATCTGGTCTTGTCGTTTACATATATTTTTACACTTGTCATTTTCGTCCCTCGAAGCCATTTCAACCTGTAACAAATCAATCATCATATATCACATATGATATCAGTGAGATTACTCACCTGGATGCTAGCTGCATTTAAATCCCGGTTGTTTCTTGCCTTTGCGTGCACCACAACCATTTTGTCCCGTACCTATATAATCATTTATATACCAAATGATAATAGGTTAATAGCCATTCCGATTAACTCTAATACAATAGAGTTTAATACAATATCATTATAAACAATGCCTAGTTAATAAACTTTCCGTTTACTAACTTTTTATGAATTTTACTATTCACCGAGGCATTCGAAACGATCTACAGTGCCCCCGAGGGGTCGAAAACTCAATATAATAATTTTCCAAACTTTTCAGACCATAACGAGCCTATGGTCCAAATTTGAGCTAAAACGGACAAGCCAAACGAAAGTTAGCGAGTCGGAAGTCCCCTGCCTGGCCCCTGCTCGGAGGCGCACTGCGCCAGGTATCAGGCGCACTGCGCCTGGGCGCACCCCGCCCTGATCCTGGGCGCACTGCGCCCTGCGCCTGGGCAGACCCCCTGGACAGTCGCGATTTATGCACTGTAGCAAGCAGTTTTGGACCATTAAGTCCTTAATCCAGTCCTTAATCGATTGGGGTTTGTTTCTAGGCTAAAACCTTATACTTTAACAAGGTTTTCAACCATTCAAAACAACTAAATCAATCAAAATGAAGAATTAGGGTTCTTAGTCCCAAAACCCCAAAACTTCAAATTCATCAACAATAACAACCTACTTCCATTATCTTTAGTTAAGTCCTTTCTAGCATGACTTAATGGAAGTAATAAACCATTTAAACCACATAAACATAACTGAAATGTACAAATTTCAGTTTCTATAAAACCAAACCAAGAACACTTCAAGAACTTGGTTAAAATCAAGTTTACTAACCTTGATTAACATAGGAATCACCAATTCCAAGCTATGATTCCAATTCCATGCTTCAAGCTTCAAGATTTCTGCAGAATTTTGCTCCCAAAATCATTCCCGTAGCTGCTCAATGGCCAGTCAACAAGAGAGTCAACTCTCTTATTTATACCACAAAATTTTGCAAGATTAGTCCCTAAGTTCATGTTCTTGGACTTTTGCCACTAAAATCAAGTTTTATTACAATAAAACTTTCATTCTTTACACAATTGCCACAAACAACAATATTTTTTTCATATTCGGTCTTTCACATGGTCAAATGACCAAAATACCCTTTTGCTGTAAAACGACCCAAAATCAGTTTTTATAACATTTTAAGTCCAAAACTCAAAATATTATTTCAAACCAAATACTTTTCTGTCCAAAAGACCAATTTACCCTTCCAAGGTAAAATGACCATTTTACCCTTTTTATTATATTTACATAAAAAGAGTGTCTCGGCGTTACATTAATGTTCAGAAATTCCAGAGAAATCGTGAGAGAGCTAGAGAGAGTTCCAGTGATCTGGTTCATGAAGATTGTGAAGAATTGAATAAATTCCACTTGGAATTGAAGAATTCCAAGCCTTATAAGGTTAGTAAACATGTTTTTAGGGTTGTTTAACCCATTTCCCATAGATGGGTTACTGTAGCTTCGAAATTTCAGTGGCTAGAGGAGGATTATCCTATGATTCCTAGCCTTAATTTTTGTCTTAATCATCATATAAACCTAGTTTAACCATTCAATGTGTTAAAAATCAAGAAATAGGAATTTGAGCTCAAGAACCCTAACTAATGGGTTTGTAAGAACAAGTTGGTTTTAATGGTTCTTGATAAGTCTAATATGTCATAATAGAAGTAATAAATCATTCTTAGTTGATAAATTTGAGTAAAATCAGTTTTTATATAAAAATGTTAAAAATGGAGGTTTTTGGGAAAAACTTGGAATCGAATGATTCCATGGATTTAAAATCATGTTTAAGATGATGGTTTTAGTCATGTAATGAGTCATAAATGATGTTTATGTATGAATAAACCATTGGAAGTGGTTTCCTAAGAATTCCAATTAATAAAATGGAAGTTTGAATAAAAACTGGACTTTTGCCGAGTGGAATGGAATTGATGATTCCATAGATGAAACCCATAGGAGTTAGTGAGTGAAGATATGAGCTTGGTAATTATTTGAGATATGTTTTGGGTTGTAAAACCCTAAATTAAGTCACCCACTAGTTATATAAATGTATGGATATAAAATGGACAAAACTGGACTTTAAAATTCGAGTCGATGTGCATATGAGCTTCCTTAGAGCTCTTGTGCCATCCTATGGTCTTAATCATTAAGTCATGGACTTAAAAGGACTTAATAGAAGTGAAAACATTTCCTTCACATAATAGAGGGTCAATAGAACCTATGGTCAAAATTTGGTGAAGTTTGGAGTTAAAACGAGCCCGATACATGATTTTTAGTGAAAAATTGGAAGCTGAAAATGGGACTGCATGATTCTACACGACCCGTGTGAATCTGGCACGACCCCGTGTGAAATGAGGCAGTAGCTTGGACATCTTAGAAGCTTTACACGACCCCGTGTGATTCCTACATGACCCGTGTGACCCGAATTCATGCAATTCACTCCCGTTATGACCTGATTTGAGTAGTTTGACCCCCTAACCTTTGGTATATGTTTAATATAGTTTGAAAACATAAAAAAATAAGTATATTTAGGGGGATTAAGTGGTCTTTACATGTTGTTAAGACTTAAATGTTTTAATAAAATCTTAATGAACTCCTTAGGTAATTAAGGAGTAAATTTGTGGAATGGAAGGGGCAATCGAGTGGAGTAATCCTAGTTAGACTTCTCTAACTAGCTAAGGTGAGTAATATGTGGATTTTTGAGTACATAGCAAAAATGGGTTTTATACAAAGAAATGAATTTTATATACAACGTTTTGGGAGTCAAAATGGTTTTATGGAAATTGAAATGATTTAATGAAAATGAAAATGATTTAATGAAAATGAAAATGATTTAATGAACTGGAAATGGTTTTGTGAAATTGGAAATGATTCCTATGGAGTAGTAAGTATAATGTATACAAAAGATAAATGAGAAGTACAAGAAAGTAATAAAGTGATTGAGCCCTGTTGATGAGTTGAGAAGTATCCGGATAAATACCACGGCCTGCTGCGGTAGGGGTGGCAAAAAGACACTACTGGGATGGTACCTCCCGTCGCGAAGTAGTTGTCTTACCTTGGTAGATGAATCTGTTTCATGCTATTGAGGAAGAAGTTATACAGGTGCGTCTCGTATAAAACCTACGGGTGCGCTCGTAGGAATGTGCTCACAAATGAAAAGGAATACCTATGGGTGCGCTCATAGGAAATTAAATAATATGGAAATTTGGAATGTTTAAGATATGAGAAATTATTTTGGGTCTAAAACCCATATTACTCACGAGACGTATGTCTTACGTATGTTTTTTTTAAATGCTATGTACTCAGGTAATCAAACAAGGAATTAGAAGAGTCGGGTCTAAAACCCATATTACTCACGAGACGTATGTCTTACGTATGTTTTTTTTAAATGTTATGTACTCAGGTAATCAAACAAGGAATTAGAAGAGTCGAGTGTGGGACGGTAGCTTTCGTTGTGCAAAGTATGTGCTGCTTGAATTGTGGTAATGATACAGAAGAGTAATACCCCGTGTGTATAACTAAATATTTTGTATTTTAAAGTCTTGAAAAAAAAATTGTGTGAGATTTGGGTGTTACAACAGCGGTCGATGGCACTGGTGGCAAAGGTATTGGTGTAGATTGCTTGTGGTGTCGGCTGTAGGAAAAGTGGTATTGATGGAGGCGGCTTAGGTTTTCAAAGAGTGGGTGAGCAAGAGAGGAGTATCCGGAGAGAAAGGGTGGTGGTTCAATCGTGGCAGGGGAAATAGAATGAGCATCAGTGATCTTCTGTCTTCGCCGGAGATATGGGCTGGGGCAATGGTGACAACGACAAATGTTAGATGATATGGCGTGATAAGGGGAGGCGTTTACAGGGAATTATTTTAGGAGGAAGAGAAAACGACGATGATGAGTTGTAAGATGGTGGAGCAGGGTGTGGGGGCGAGTTTAGGGTTTTCAGAAACAAAGGAGACTCAATCGAGAATATTGTCAGATAGTATATATGGCCATGGATTTAAAGATGATGAAGTAGCATCAAGAATTACTCTAGAAGGATTGGAGGTAAGGGGGTGGGTTTTCTTTACCAATTACATTCCACCACCGCTGCTTCCACCGTTCTGTCTCTTGACGACACCTCTCTATTCCCTCATCCACCACCTCCTGTCTGCTTTGTCTCAAAGATTATACGCTTCGTCCACCTCATGCTTCCTCGGATTCTTCATGCGATACATATTGTCTATACACCGGATGGATAATACGAGTTCCATTAAGCTTCCGCCATATCTTTCTTTACTCAAAGGCGATAACTTTGATTAATCAGTTATCTTCACCCTTCTTCCCGATCGCCACCATGGATACATAGATCCTATTGTCGACGACTCTTCTTCCCGATCGTGACCATCGGTTTCTTTTTATTGGATTACGAATTTCATTTGGCAATTCAATTTTGTGTTGTTTGTTTTTAGATAGAATTTAGATACATCATTCATCAATTTGGGTCGTTTGAGAGAATGGACTCCTCGGTTTATTTCTCTTATAATATGTGCCCACTGTTTTCCCATATAGATTTTACTCAATTTCTGAAAGTTGGTGAAGAATCTCCCAAAACCCTACCATTACTGAACTTGCGGACCACGCACAGACCAACTCGTACAGGTATGGCCTCGTGACGATCATTGTTATTGCTTATTAAGGGGGTTTTGATTTTGATCTCCTAGAGCTACCAAACAACCTCTATTGTGTTGGATTTCCAATTTTATCGAGATTTTATACGTTTCAAGATTTGTGGAAATACGATGAAGAAAAAATTGAAGGCTTGGGTATATTAAATGAAGGAATTGCTAAGGGGGTGATGATTCTCGATGGATTCCCCACCATTTGCCGATAACACTAACATGTTTACTACTTAGGATGACGTTTTGCCCGCCGGGTGTTCGACGAAATGCCTAAGTCACTTATTCCAATTTCTTATCATCGTCTCCCCTGTATTGCATCATTTCACAACCAAACTTGGTATCAGTTTATTGGATGGATGCCGTTGCTGTTCTGGATATTTGTTATGAGTCAATAATTGTTGTTCTTTTCTCGTGTAGATTTGCTTATGTTTATAGTGATTGAAAGCGTGGCAACTTACTGAAAATATGCATCGGAACCCAGTGACTCGATGGAGGTCTACTTCAGGTCATTGTATCAAGACAAATCCGTTTCTGCCTAAATTTTGAAATCTTAGGTAATTCTTAATATTACCTTTACTGTTATTATTATTATTATTAAAATTATTATTACCTTTTTGCAAGAAGCATACATCAAAGAGGCAATACATTTCCTGTACTCGACTCTAACCTGACTCGGGAATATGCTGTAAGATTTCTAAAAGACACAGATTCGTGCACACATAACATTGGGACTGATGTTAAGTCAAAATATGTTGATTTGTAGGATGGTTCAACCATTGAAGACACTTTTGTTGATCTCTTTTATTAATTTGAATAAGTAATACGTTTAATATGATTGACCTCAAAATTTTACTATTAAACCTTTTCTTTAATAATGACAAAGGGGGCAAATAGACGGATGACCGAGTAGAACTAATAGAAGCATGTATACTATGCTTAATGTATATTCGAGTGGGCTGTATACAAGAAATGATAGCATGCTTCATTTATTATTATTGTATCATAATACTTCCATTTCTTTCTATAATAATGCACTACTTTGAGTTTTTTAATCGTGCCATTGTACTTTGCAAATTTTTTCACGTCTAACAATTTCAATTTTTTTTTGTCTCGCACACAGATTGAAGGTCGTGACAGGAAAGATCGATCAACAATGCTTCACCACCACGAAATGCCTCAAAGAACACCCCAGACATGGACCACCTGTAGCAGCAAACCAGATCGCTCATAAGATTCAAGTGAAAAAGGACACCACATGAATATTAGGTGGTGATTTCTTATTTTCTCTAGGCTTTTAAAACTTATATTTTCGTAGACGCGCTCCCTGTGGTATGCTTTACTTACTTTCCGAAATTACTCACTTTTGGCACATTTAGCGATAATACAATAGAATACTCTCATCACATTCTTTCTTTTTGCAGTCAACCCCACAAGCTTCAATCTTTAGTGGCGATTGGAAACTGATTTTCTGGTGGTTTATCGGCCGATATTGGTACTTGACTCATCAGAAAAAATTGGTGTACTCTTGAAATGGGTTTAATTGCGAAATCAAAGATAATTATGGTTATTTAAGCGAGTTAGTAATTACTTGAGTACAAACTCATTATGTGGGAGCATATTGTATACCGGCAGACTTCTCTCTTGAAGCTTAAGTCGAGTCAAACCCAATTTACAAAGCAAAATCCCAAATGAAGTTATTTCAGTACCAACAAGATTTCTGGTGGGTCGACCAATTCAATTCACGAAATGACTTGTTTAAAAGACTTGGTTTTACCTTTCCCTGTTTGTGGAATTGGTTATTCCCTGGGTGTTATTGAGGTATCTACACGCTTATGATTATATGTAATAATTGTTGTCGCAATCATAGAGTGTGTTTCATACATCAATTATTGGTTCCAATCTAGATTTCCTAGGTAAAGTCAGTCTCGAGTGGCTATCAAGAAGTCAAATTCAATGTTCAAATGCAAATACGGTTAATAATTGGTATGCTTTATTTGGGGATTGTTCATATACAATGAATTTTGTTGTTCGCCATTAATAGAACTATGAGTAGACTCATCAAGACTTGCTTTGCAATGTTCATACATACATGGTTTTTTGTTACAATTCATATTATAGAATTTGCAATTTTCTTCTGTGTATACTGTATGACTCGGAATATCAAAAAGCAAAACTATTTCTCATCTGTTTTTTCAAATGCGAGTTCCTTTTGCGTTCTAAATTTGTACATTTTATGACTTCTTTGAAATATAAGGTGACTTTATTATTTATTTATATTTATGTTGATTTATATTGATTAATGCAGGATTTGCAGGTGGATCAAATGATGGACGTGTCACATTAAAGCATTTTAATCCATCTAATCAGAACAATGATGGGTAAATTTATGCATCTTATCATTTAAAAGAGAAAAATACAAATTTGGTCCCTGAGGTCATTCTTCTTTTTCTAAATTTTGGTCCCAAAAAGTTTTCTCTTGCAATGTTGGTCCTTATTTGACGTTTTTGTAACATTTTTTGTCCCATGTTCTAAGTGAAATGAATATTTTCGGGACCAAAATTGCAAAAAATTGGTTTACTTAGGGACCAATAATAGTCATTCAACTTCTGACAGGGACCAAATCTGTTATAGAAATCTCAAATAAGGACCAAAATAGTAGGAAAAAAATTATTTGGGACGAAATTTTCAAAAATCAGCTATACAGGAGGACCAAATGAGCAAAAAGACGTAAATGCCCTTGTAGGCTGAAACTTCATCAAATGAATTCACGTGTTCTTTTTCATGATCCTTTCCCGTTTCTATGTTTGGTCAATAAAAATTGGAGCCTTTTTGCACCCGAAGAAGAAGATGATGTGGAAAAGAGTGATTAACGACTTACTTTCTGTTTGTGATTACTTTGTACAATTCATTCCCTCATTACATAGTTTACAGAATGGAAAATCTATTGAGGTAGTTATCCATTTCTAAAAAGTTTCGTAAGTAGTTGTTTATAGAATTTTGAAGGGTATTATCGGAATATTTTTCATTTGATATTTAGCCGGCCAAAGATTGGATATTTATATATCAACCTTCCAGTGTTAAAAAGAATTATGCGGTTTTCTTGGTAAGAACAAAACATCTATTTTCTTTTGCTTATTTAGTTATTGACAATATGATATTCGAGTTGTGTTTCGTTTAGAATATAGAAAGGGTTATTTTTCAAAATTTAAGAATCAGTTATTTTATTTCTACTTTGTCTATAGTGAAGTAAAAGTCTCTTGATAAAGCATAAAATTTGATACAACTCCTATTTGGAAAGAGAGCATCTATTTTTCACATATTGAGATATGATATTTTTTTTTCAAATGTTGTGTTCTTTTTTTTTTTTTATTTCTTTGCTGAAAAAGACCCAAAAACCTCTAAAGATCATGTGATTTAAGTCCTGCTCAGTTTCCAAAAAGAGCTAACTGCTTGTATTTTTTTTGTTCAAGTGAAGGGAAAGTAGCATATTAGAACTTAATGATTAAACATGTAAAGTTAACAGCCGAACTGAAACATTTGTGAACTCATGCAAAAAAGTTGTTATTCTTTGATTTGTTTGTAAGGCTAATTTTGTAATTTGAAAACTACGCCTTTTGTTGCAGATTAGCTACGATCTGATTAGTATGAGGAAGGTCTCGCAGGCCGTATTGCAGATTAGCTACGATCTGATTAGCAATGTACTTTCAGGTTTTTCCTTTTTTTAAAAATCCACTTAAATATAGCAGTGAAAATTGCTTTTAAGTACAAAAATGTAAAAAAAAAAATGAAAGTAAAATGCTATAGTAAACAAATTAACAATAGTACATTGCTATTTAACCTATTTTTTTCTTCAAAACTTGAATCTTTACACAGCTTGCTCACGCATCTCCGGATTTCCTTCAACGCCTTGTACCCGAACACGTGGAAAAATGAAGGGTGTGATGTGAAGAGTTTTCAAAATGCAAGGACTCCTTGTGGCTTGTCAAAAAAATGTACAGAATTTTTTTAACAGTTTTTATAAGAAAAGAATTTTATCTTTATCCCTCAAAGCTACTTTCCTTTAGTAGATCTGTGATCCCCCTCATTAGAGTCCTCCTAGAATCAGTAGCATTTCGTCGTATTCGGGAGACCTTGCTTCGTGGACCCGACCCGTGCACAAGTCTATCAACTCTTATAATTCAACTTTTCCAAATGTTGTTTTATACCTCATTTTTGTGCTATACATATGGTATTTTTTATTTTTTATTTTTTATTTTTTTAACTTTTTAGATACTTTTGGTTAATGTTTGGTTTTTTGAAATTAACTTTTATGACATTTGTTGTTGTTTTTTCAAGGATTTAATGGAAGCCTCGTACACCATATTAAGGTAAATCATACATTTATGGCCTATAATTATATTTCAAGCTATCAATTGGGCTCCCATGGGTTTTAATTTTCAATGTTTAATGGGATCTAATTTACCCTTTTGTTGATTTTTGATGGTTTGTGTGCAGTACCCTTGAAACATTGAATTCTGATTCTGATGCTGTATTGTTAACATCAGTAAAAAAGTTGAGGATGATAAGGTAATAATGAGTAGTATACTTTTTAATTGCAATCGACTCCCCAAGCATTTCATCGCATTGTAATTGCAGTCAACATCAACATTGAGGTTGAGTCAACCCTTACAAGGGATACCTTGGTAAGCTGGTGGAGTTCATATAGAAAAGCTGATTGATCACCGATACTTTGACAAAGAGGGATGGTCGTCTTATATATTTTTTTTCATTTTTTTCAGCCTTTTCCATGTTTTTTAGGAAAGGAATCGATGAACCTCCAAAATATGAAAATGAATAAAGATAATGAGGTTTAAAGGCTACAATGTGAGGTATAACTATTAAATTGAACCTGCATTTAACAATTAGCAATAAAGGTTAATATTCTATTTTTAATTTGTTTACCTATTAAATGGTAAATAATCTCCCCCGACCCGTGCCCACCAAGACTTATCCGTTAGTAACAAGTAATACCAAAAAATAGCCCCATCGGATCCGCACCAACTACTAGTTAATATGAATAGACAAATAAAAGAGTGCAAACTGAACAACAAGTAATTAGGCATACCCATACTCTGACAAATGTATATATACTAGGTACATTTTAAGAGCCGTGTTTAGCACGACCCACCATGAGTTACTTGGTTGTACGAAAACGAATGTAAAATATTATAATTTGATGGATTTTTGAAAGTTGATGTCATAAAAAGAAAAGCTAAAAGTAGATTTAGTTTGCTTGTTTTTTTGTTAAAAATCATGCAGAATTCAGAATTTATCAAAGTACAATGCTATTTTCTAATGCTTCTTTTTGGTATTTTCTTTTATTCTAAAAAATATGCACAAAATTAGATTTCCTGAAAGTAGAATGCTATTTCTATATATTTTTCTAAAGTTTGTTGCAAAATAGTATTTCGGCATCCAACTTTGGTCGTTTTTATTAATGTTACTTGGTCATTTTCTAAAGTTATGCCTTAGCAACCCTTGTTAACTTTCTGCCATCGCTTCTTTTATAGCTCTTTCATCTTCTAATGCTTTGGCTTCTTCTTATGTGAATTATATAATTCCAACTTGTGTTTCAGGAACTGTATCTCAAACCATTTTTTTTCTAAAACTCCAGTTGATTTCACCAGCTTTTAACTCGACTGTTGAAATCATATGCACAAACTACAAGTGAGTTATTTGATTAAGCAATACACTTAAGTTGTCTCAAACTACCCTTCCGACTTTTGAGTAGTGCTCAATTGATATTGAACTTCAGTTTCACTTAACTGTACATTCGTATTTTCAAGATGCTCATCGTATTTTTAAGATCCACTAAAATCTTCTCCTCTTTTTCAATATCCAACGCTCAAATTCCTGACACACATGTACATAAAAATTAAGAACAAACATAATCTCAATTCTAATTTGTATATCATCCAATTACAGGCCCTCTATTCAATGCATTATTATAGAGACTTCATCTAACCAAAGCTACCACGTGACAGTAATAGGGTCTTGGTAGTAGTTCAATCTGATCATGAATTGAAGTTCTTATGAAACTATTTGTAGACGAAATAGTCAAAGGAGAAAGCATAAATAATTCATTTATTACCTCTGTAATAAAGGTTTATCAATGTCAAGCCCTCCTTCAGATTTATGTTGTTTCACCACCTATTTCTGTAATGTCAAATGAATTCAAATAAGCTTTGTTCTCATATATATTAAAGGGTTAAATGAAAGAACAGGAAAACAAAAAGCATATATAAATTCTCATAAGTATAATTCTTACTTTAGATACAAGAGAATTTAAATAACTAAAAGTAGGAAGGTGGTGGTTATCATGATACCTAGAATTTCCAAGACTCCAATCTTTTTCAAAACTTTGTGTATTAAATCAACCTTATAAGTTTCAAGATATGTATTCTGCCTTTTTATGTCGTAAATTTGCACTTATTGATGCAAATCCAGCTGGTTTTCTGGTTTATCTTCTAAACACAAGGGTTAAATAGTCAGTTGCTCCCACTCAAACCATAATATGTAGTCAACTATAACAAATTGATATACATTAAAAGTGTATAAACAAATGGGCATAAATATGCAAAAGTATAAAATCATGCCCCCATAAAGTATTGTTATTATAGAGGGCATCGGTGTATCATCCTCTTCAAGCTACTACGAACATGAACAATATTTAAGTGGAACCTGCTAAAACTTATTTAATAATAATTATGTTCCATATTAATCTTACATAAGATATTAAAGTAATGGACTACTCAAATTGGTAAAAATTTAGTTAACACATTCGGCATTAATGTAAATTTGAAGCTCCAATTAGTTGTCGTTTAAAAATAAAGTAGGCATATTATAAGTTTACAATTTTTATTGGATAAGTAATATTTTCTCTAAAAATTACATGGGAATGAGCTAAAATTGGATAAAAGCCTAGAATTACTTCCTCACCTTTCCCCATAAATTCTCTTTTTCGTAATCCAAATCCACATCGCTTTGAAGCATTAGGTTCTATTTTCAAGTTCCTTAATATCTTTGAGGAAGTTGTCAAGAGTAGAAATTAACAAAACTGAAATAGAAAAAAAAACATAATTCACGATTTCTAGTGAGGATCATTTTACCTATTTCTTAATAAAAGAAGCAAATGGTCATCTAGCCTTTTATTATTAAAGAGCTAAATGCCTACTTTACCCTTTTCTCAATAAAAGAAGTAAACGACCATTTTACATATTTAACATAGGAGCTTATGTTGTATGTTGATACTATAGTTTGAAGTTAATGCGAGCTGTCAATTTCCTTCTTCGAACACAAAATCTAAACCCAACATTGGTGAAGTCTAAAAAAAATACAATTTTCATAGGGTGTGTATTCGTTAAGCTCATTTGAATGTCACGATTAAGATAATTTCAAAATTCACATGAACTTGGCTACAAATACTATAAAGCACCAGAATTAGAAACAAAACATGAGGTTAACGCATACATAGCATAGCTAATATCAGCCATTGTAAAGAACTATGAAACTAAAAGGAGATTAAACAAAATTACCACCAATATGAAATATGGTTTTCAATCCTAGACGCATGATAAATGATTATTTTTCCGGTCTTTCGCCAAACTCAATACTAAAATAAGTTCCTAAATGTATATCTAGGTATTAACCATCTTCGAAAATTCATAGAAATTCTCACAGAACCCTCCATGGATCGTGCTTAGCACGGCCCTTACACATTCCTAGTAGGATTGTACATGGAATTTTTGTTGTTAAGACTGTAATAGGAGGTAATGCATGTAGGATGTTAAGTTAAATATACAACTTCAGGAGCCTCTTCGACCTGCTTCATAATTGCACAATTGCACATCAATGACCACCTAGCCTTCTATTCCATGAAAAGTAAGTTAGATCTCCAAGGTGCCTGAAATATTAATAAAATTAAAAATTAGTTCATCATTTCAATATTCAACTAAGTTGAACTTACTTTGAAGTTATGATGAAGAATTTACTTGCATTGGATTTGATATATTGAACTTTTGTACTTGTTAAGCGGTTAGGGCATTAACTTCGAAATTTTACCAGCTTTGTACTTAGTTGGAAATGCTAAACATGGGTAGACTTTCCAAATACAATACGAAGATATAGGTGGACTTTCCCCATTAGGCCATTAAGGCCTAATGTTTAACAAATTTGGCCTATTGATTGTTTCCTTCATTCTCCCAAGTATGTCGTCATTTTCTTATATATTTTTTAAACATCATTTACCCCGAAAACACCTAAGAAGAAAAAAGAGAAAACATGTAATTTACCTTACACCAATATGTTTCGTGAGGCTTTATGGCAGTGGGCAACCTTAATAAAAGCTAAGACGTTGCTAACATATATAGTTTCAGCTTAATGCTTAGCATCTCTGTTTTTACAATTTACTACTCTTTTGGATTTTGAAGATCTGTGTTGTATACATTACCTTTATGGTGTGCAAAATTAAAATTTCACCAACATGGGTGTGGCTGTCGGCAACAAACTATATATATATATATATATATATATATATATATATATATATATATATATATATATATATATATATATATATATATATATATATATATATATATATTTGGATTCATAGAGGCATAAACTCTTAATGTCACAAAGTTATTTCATATTCAAAAATGCTAAAGTCAATCCGATGAAGGTTGTGGATGACATACAACTGCACCTATCAATCACGAGAAAATTGGAGTCTCGATTAAAATCATCCCCTGTACATACATGTTTATTTTACTTGTCTTGATTAAAATCATCACTTTTGATCCTCTACACAGTGACATAATTGAAGTCCATTTTTTATTTGCATAAATTTGGGGTTATACTTGGTGCGGTGCTTCCTCTACATGATGACATGACAATCAACTGTTTGAATGTCAGGCTCCTTGTCCAATTCCTAACCAAGTAAATGCTAGAATCAAATGGTAATTAGTTAACTCGAACCTTCCTTCACAATCATGTGCAAAGGGAAACTGTTACCACAAAAAATTGCTTTTTCTTTATGAACGTCCCAACACCTTTAATTCTTTAGCCAAACACTAATATCATGAAATCCAATTTTCAGTAGGTTTCGACCTAGAGACGGATCCAAAAAAATGATAAACACTTTCATTCCAATTTAAAAAAAAAAAAAAATCCACAAGTAATCTATCATGTTTAACAAAGGTAAATAACTAATAACCTACTAACTTTAACATATTCGAAATTCAAACAGTTAAGATGATTAACATAATTTAACAAAATCACATATTCACCAAATTCATCGAATCAACAAATCACATAACCAATTCAAAAATAATAATTCAAACAGTTCAAAAAAATCAACATAATTTAACAGCATACCAAACAAAAAGTGAGAAGAGAGGATTTAGAGTTTTTGACCATTCGAATGTAGCATCATGGCGAACCCAGCCGTTGTATCATATCAGGAAGTCGAAGTTGAAGCGTTGTAGATTCGTTTGGATGTTCCGTTGTCGTTCCACCTGTGACTACGTGGCGTCCTGATTCTAGAAGACTTTTAATCGACAACCCAACTCCTCTTTGCAATTCCTAGTCCTCACACGGAAGTTATCGGCACAGAGAACAGTCTTGATTCTTAGCATGTGTCGTCTCTGCGTGATTCGTAAACCATAGGGGCGTGAATTGGGAGGAGGAGGGCAAAGAGAGAACTAATTTGAAGAGACGTGATCGATTGGAAAGGACATCGTGCCGTTTATAGGATGAACAGGTGGCCGAAGGAAAACCCTATACGAAGCAAAATACGCAACCAGTCATTGTATATGGTTATTCGATAAAAGCTCTCTGCCTCTACTTCACTCCTATTCCCCCGATATCGCATCTGCATATTCAGTTTCATGGTCGGTTAGTATCGACCGCATGCCCTCCCCCACATGCACCTTTTTTACATGTATAAAAACATGATATCTGCATAACTTTGATCCTCCTTTCCCTCCTCCTCCTCCGTTTGGTAATTCATCAAAGTTTGTTTCATCCATACATCATGGCTTCCTTTGCTACGGTACGTATATGAGGTCAATTACTTCTACAGAAAATTCAATTTTGCTTATAAAAAATATTGACTTCATTTTTTGGATGTGTGTATATATATGCCTGTATGACCTTGGATAATTGAATGACGGAATGCTCATGTAAAAATTGGGTTCTTGTTTTGGATGTGTATATATATGCTTGTATAAACTTGGATAATTGAATGACGGAATGCTCATGCAGAGATACTGGCGATCAATTTCTAGCTGTAGCCATTTGGGTGGAACGAAACGTGGCTTTGTTTCTTCAACCATCCCTAAGTCTGCTGCAGCCGCCACCAAGACCGACATGAATAGTACTGGAGCCAAGCTAAAATCAAGAGCCGACCTTTTCCCCATATATATATTGCTTGGATTTACTGGTGGAGCGGTGTTTCTTGCTGTGAGGAGCGTTACAATGCAGCTTTTTCACCACCCAGGGGTGCAGGTAAACAAGACGAATAGAAGCATGATGCCAGAGGTCGACAGTCCGGACTCGGCCCTAGCTTCTGGAGACAAATTCATCAGCAAATCAGTCCTCAGAAAAGTGGCTCACATTCAGAAACGCGATGACGCGGTGCCCATGGACGGCACTGCCAACATTTACAAAACTCGGTTCGTTTGCGATCTTTCGCTCATACAACCATTCTTGGCTTTTTTTATTGACTATTCTTACCTGGATAAGTTGTTTGCACGCAGATCTAGCGATTCTACAAACCTGAAAACAGTAGGAGTGGAGCCTAGAGCCAATCGCGGTTGATTTTGCATGTGCGTTGTTGGAATGACCATCTCCTAAAATAAGATATTTGCGGCTACCAATGGCTTTCTTTGACGTTGCTTCCATAAACTAATCATATATACGCCCCATGTAAAAGTAAAAATTTCAATTTTTTTTATTAAAAGTTTCATTCATATAGCAAATTTTCTGCCAACGTATTATTATTTATGAGTTTGAATAATTCTGGATGTACTTATGTTGAACAAGTTTGAATTTCGATTCATTTTCCTTAGCCATTGGCTTAAGAGTTAGTTTAGATTTGATTAATTAGGATTAACGAAATACGACTATTTAAACACAACTTTTGGATAAATATACACTCTCAATGTTCTATCTTTTATTAAATTACTTCAACATTTGGTATCAGAGTCCTATCAACGTGATAACATGTAACACTAGCTAGCAAAACAAAGTGACAGAGGGTGATGGCCTTCGCAAATGCTTTCATGCAACCCGCAACTCCAAGGTTTGACATCACTACTAGAAAACAAGGGGTTTAACCACGCAAATTTCCGTGTTTGTTGCGTGTTAGAAGCCAAATAACCACGCAATAACCACGAAAACTGACCTGTGGGAAAACCCCTTGTGGCTAAATTGTAACCACGCTTTAGCCACGCAAATTAACCACGCAATTGCAACGCAAATTATTAACCACGCAATATCCACGCAAACTGTTTAACACGCAATAAACACGCAAATTATTAACAACGCGATTACCACGCAAATAATTTACCACGCAATTAACACGCAAATTATTAACCACGCAATGACCACGCAAATTTTAACCACGCAATTACCACGCAAATTCCGAACCACGCAATAACCACGCAAATAATTACCACGCAATAACCACGCAAATTATTAACCACGCAATAAACACGCAAGTTATTAACCACGCAATAACCACGCAAATTATTAACCACGCAATAAACACGCAAATTATTAACCACGCAATTACCACGCAAATTATTAACCACGCAATAAACACGCAAATTATTAACCACGCAATAAACACGCAAATTATTAACCACGCAATTACCACGCAATAATTTTTTTATTAAAAAAAATACAAAAAAATATTTTTAATTCCAGATTTTTTTTTCTCACATAACACACACACACACACACACACACACACACACATATATATATATATATATATATATATATATATATATATATATATATATATATATATATATATATATATATATATATATATATATATATATATATATATATATATATATATATATATATATATATATATATATATATAAACACAACGAAACTATTTAAAACACAACTAATCAAACATTACGATAAATTTTGTTTAACATTCTAAAAAAATCAAATAACAAAGACCACGAACCACGTCTAATTGTTTCAAAAACATTGTAAAATGTCTACTTGTTTAAAAAACATACAACTAAGAAGGACCCGGACCACGTTGACTCATTTGTCGCATCCTTTCTTCCATTTTTTTTTCAAACTCATCTTGCGACCGTTTTAGTCTTTGTTCCATTTGTTGTTCCATTTGTTGTTGTTGTTGTTGGAAATTTTCAACCATTTGAGCTTGACTTTGTTGCAAATTTTCCACTTGTGCACGTAAGCTCAAGATCTAAAAAATAACGACATATTATGAGCATAATATCATTTGTATTATACATTTAATATACATAATAGCAACATACTTTATATTTGCAATCCATAAGAGCAACATACTTTAAAAAATAGCAACATACTTTATATTTGCAATCCATAATAGCAACATACTTTATATTTGCAATCCATAAGAACAATATACTTTATATTTGCAATCCATAAGAGCAACATACTTTAAAAAATACATAATAGCAACATACTTTATATTTGCAATCCATAAAAAATACATAATAGCAACATACTTTAAAAAATACATAATAGCAACATACATAAGAGCAACATTTAATATACATAATAGCAACTTACTTTATATTTGTAATCCATAAGAGCAACATACTTTAAAAAATAGCAACATACTTTATATTTGCAATCCGTAAGAGCAACATACTTTAAATTTGCAATCCATAAGAGCAACATACTTTATATTTGCAATCCATAAGAGCAACATACTTTAAATTTGCAATCCATAAGAGCAACATATAAAGAATAAGTTTACCTCTTGTTGTGACTGCGCATCGGAGGTCGATCCAGACGCGGAAGAAAATGAACCGGTCATTGTATAGTAGGGATCGGATTGTCCTATCCCAAATGTTTGGTCACCTCTCCGGCGACCGGTCCTCTTATATACGGATTGTTTCCATACCTCGGGATCATCATGCATCTCGCTTGGGTTATCCTTATACTTCTCAGTGAGGCACTTGAGATAAAAATCCTACAATTACCAAAACAACAACATTACCAATGTGCAAAAAATCAAGACATAGAATCAATAAAAGTGATGGATATAACTTACATATGCTTCCTGAAACGACTTCGAGGAGAACTGTAAATTGTCACGCTCCCCTTTATTTATATACCTGTCCTTTGTTTCGGCGGTTGCATGGGTTTGTACATATACATCTAACCAAGAGGGCTTACAACCCAGCATCACTTCCTACATAAAAAACAAAGTATAATTGTAGTTAGTATTAAAAGAAAATATATTTCTAAACAATAAAGCATGATTACTTACCAATCTGTCACGGTGTTCGGCGGTTCCAATGCTGCCACCGGTATGTGTTGCTTTAACCCCCGACTCATCAGTAGAACTGCGGTTTTTCTTCCCGAGGGCAGACTTCTTTATACCCATTTGAAACAATTTATAGCAATTTCAACCATTTTTAACAATTCATACCATTTTCAACAAATTTTAACAATACATACCAATATCAACAAATTTATACCATTTTCAACAAATTTATACCATTTTTAACAATTTATACCATTTTCAACAAATTTTTAACAAAACTAACAATTTATACCGGTTTGTAACCTAACACAATATGTTTAACAAAACTAACAATTTATACCCATTTGTAACAATTTATAGCAATTTCAACCATTTTTAACAATTTATACCATTTTAAACCAATTTCAACAAATTCAAACAAGTTATAGCTAATTGCAACAAACTTCTAACAATCCATACCAATTTCAGCATCTTATAACAATATATATACCAATTTCTAACAATTTATACCTAATTACATCAATTTATATCAAACCCTAGAAATTTCAAACAATCAAATTTCTAAAAAAATGTTGAACAATATAATGAATACATCAAACAAAACAACATTTTATACCTAAATAACAATTAATTTCAACAAATTGAACAAAAAATTGAAAGTTAGGTTTTTACCACTTTTGTGAAAACGGGAAAAATTGGAAGAATGTTGTAATTTCTTGAGGAAAACGAGATCGAAGAGGTGCAAACCCACTTCCGGCGGATGAAATGGGCCGGCAAACAGGTCCGATCGGCGGTGGGTGGCGATACAGGACCTGTCGACTGAAAGCAGGAAACAATGGAGCGGTGCAGACCTGTCGACTGAAAGCAGGAAAGAATGGAGCGGTGCAGACCTCGTCCGACGGCTTGAAGAAGTGCGAGACCGGCCGCGAAACCGGCTATTCCGGTGGTCACAGAGGCTTCAGCGGGGGAGGTTCACAGCGTCGGTTTGGTTGGGGAAGAAAGAAAGGAGCGGGAGTGAGAGAGAATAAATGCTTAAATCCCGATTCACATAAAAAATATATATAAATACTTAAATCCCGATTCACATAATATATACATATATATATATATAAACCGAGAGGTCAAAGATGCTATTTCACTTAAAGTTGAAAAAAAAAAATAAAAGATACTAGGGTGGCCCCATAATGTCGGAAGAGAAGTTACGTGAAGCTAAAAACACAAAGATCAAATATGCTAGGGGTGGTCCATATATATATATATATATATATATATATATATATATATATATATATATATATATATATATATATATATATATATATATATATATATATATATATATATATATGAAAAAAATAGTTTAACACGCAATAGCCACGGAATTTATTAACACGCAATTAACACGAAATTCATTTAACCACGCATTTTACACGGAATTCATTTAAACACGCAACAACCACGCACTGCCTATATGCGTGTTAAATGCGTGGTTAATTAACCACGCAATAAACACGGATTATTTTTATTTTTCAATTTTTGATGGGCAAACATTATTTTTTTGGGTCTATTTTTTACACATCCTTATTATACTTTATTATCTTTATATTACCCAGTTTATACGTAAATTCGACTTACATACAAGCATGTACACCTTCCAAACCTATTGTTCATTTTAAACGTTATCATTTCAAGGTGTATAACCACTTGTGATTTTAAGACACGGACACATTTGATGTGCATACATTCATACTCATAGACACATACACACACATGTATACATATACTTTACACATACATACATACATATACCCATAAACTCACACATACATATTTGTATATACATTGAAAGGATAAAACTTGAAATGAGTAACGGGTTTGGAATGTGTACACGCTTGTGTGTAACTCAAATTTACGTATAAACCGAGCAATATAAAGATAATAAAGTATAATAAAGATGTGCAAAAAATGAACCCAAAAAAATAATGTTTACCCTTCAAAAAACGAAAAATACAAAAATCTCTGTGTTTATTGCGTGGTTAATTAACCACGCACTTAACACACAACAAGCCAGTGTGTGGTAAATGCGTGGCTAATTAACCACGCAATAACCACGAGGTTTTCGTATTTTTCGTATTTTGAAGGCCAAAAATTATTCACTTTATATTTTTCAGTTTATACGTAAACGAAAAAAATAATACGAAAACAAAAACATAAACTAAAGAGATATATTGAACGAAAACGGAAAAAGTAATACGAAAATGAAAAAAAAATAATTTACCACGGAATAACCACGGAATTCATTAACCACGCAATTAACACGGAATTCATTTAACCACGCAATTACCACGCAATGATATATATATATATATATATATATATATATATATATATATATATATATATATATATATATATATATATATATATATATATATATATATAATGAAAAAAATAAGTTATTAACACGGAATTCATTTAACCACGCATTTAACACGGAATTCATTTAACCACGCAATTAACACGGAATTCATTTAAACACGCAACAACCACGCACTGCCTATATGCGTGTTAAATGCGTGGTTAATTAACCACGCAATAAACACGGATTGTTTTTATTTTTCAATTTTTGATGGGCAAACATTATTTTTTTGGGTCTATTTTTTACACATCCTTATTATACTTTATTATCTTTATATTACCCAGTTTATACGTAAATTCGACTTACATACAAGCATGTACACCTTCCAAACCTATTGTTCATTTTAAACGTTATCATTTCAAGGTGTATAACCACTTGTGATTTTAAGACACGGACACATTTGATGTGCATACATTCATACTCATAGACACATACACACACATGTATACATATACGTTACACATACATACATACATATACCCATAAACTCACACATAAATATGTGTATATACATTGAAAGGATAAAACTTGAAATGAGTAACGGGTTTGGAATGTGTACACGCTTGTGTGTAACTCAAATTTACGTATAAACTGAGCAATATAAAGATAATAAAGTATAATAAAGATGTGCAAAAAATGAACCCAAAAAAATAATGTTTACCCTTCAAAAAACGAAAAATACAAAAATCTCTGTGTATATTGCGTGGTTAATTAACCACGCACTTAACACACAACAAGCCAGTGTGTGGTAAATGCGTGGCTAATTAACCACGCAATAACCACGAGGTTTTCGTATTTTTCGTATTTTGAAGGCCAAAAATTATTCACTTTATATTTTTCAGTTTATACGTAAACGAAAAAAATAATACGAAAACAAAAACAAAAACTAAAGAGATATATTGAACGAAAACGGAAAAAGTAATATGAAAATGAAAAAAAAATAATTTACCACGGAATAACCACGGAATTCATTAACCACGCAATTAACACGGAATTCATTTAACCACGCAATTACCACGCAATGATATATATATATATATATATATATATATATATATATATATATATATATATATATATATATATATATATATATATATATATATATATATATATATATATATATATAAAATGAAAAAAATAAGTTATTAACACGGAATTCATTTAACCACGCATTGAACACGGAATTCATTTAACCACGCAATTTAAACGGAATTCATTTAAACACGCAACAAACACGCATTGCCTATATGCGTGTTAAATGCGTGGTTAATTAACCACGCAATAAACACGGATTGTTTTTAGTTTTCAATTTTTGATGGGCAAACATTATTTTTTTGAGTCTATTTTTTACACATCCTTATTATACTTTATTATCTTTATATTACCCAGTTTATACGTAAATTCGACTTACATACAAGCGTGTACACCTTCCAAACCTATTGTTCATTTTAAACGTTATCATTTCAAGGTGTATAACCACTTGTGATTTTAAGACACCGACACATTTGATGTGCATACATTCATACTCATAGACACATACACACACATGTATACATATACTTTACACATACATACATACTTATACCCATAAACTCACACATACATACGTTTATATACCTTGAAAGGATAAAACTTGAAATGAGTAACGGGTTTGGAATGTGTACACGCTTGTGTGTAACTCGAATTTACGTATAAACTGAGCAATATAAAGATAATAAACTATAATAAGGATGTGCAAAAAATGAACCCAAAAAAATAATGTTTACCCTTCAAAAAACGAAAAATACAAAAATCCTTGTGTTTATTGCGTGTTTAATTAACCACGCACTTACCACACAACAAGCCAGTGTGTGGTAAATGCGTGGCTAATTAACCACGCAATAACCACGAGGTTTTCGTATTTTTCGTATTTTGAAGGCCAAAAATTATTCACTTTATATTTTTCAGTTTATACGTAAACGAAAAAAATAATACGAAAACAAAAACGAAAACGAAAGAGATATATTGAATGAAAACGAATTTGCATTTAGATATATTAACCACGCAATTAACACGCATTCAATCAGTGCGTGGTAATCGCGTTGTTAATTTTACCACGCAACAGCCACGAATTTGCATTTAGATATATTAACCACGCAATTACCACGCATTCAATCAGTGCGTGGTTATCGCGTTGTTAATTTTACCACGCAACAGCCACGAATTTCTGATGCGTGGTTGTTCCGTCACAAATGCGTGTTTAAATTTGGGGTTTCAGGTTGTGTAACAGATGCGTGGAAATTGCGTGGTTATTTAACCACGCAAATTTTGCGTGGTTATTTTTCGTGGCTAAATACCCACTTCTCTAGTAGTGCATGGTCACTATGATCACCGGCCAACATCGATGGAGAATTTCCTATGTTCAAATGAATATTGGCACTTGGTGGAAATTGGAGTTCGTATTGCACCTGATACCTACTAAAGCGCATAACATTCAGGTGAACAAAATAGAAAGATCTGAAGGCAAATATTTTTTTTGTTCCAAGCCTTGGAACATTTCTTTGTTGACACAATTCTTAAGAAGGACACAACCAATGCTATATGTGACTCAGTAAAGAAGAAATATCACGGTTCGATACATCTTAAATGAGTGCAACTACAAGTAGTGTGGAAGGAGTTTGAAACACATAACAATTCTTAAGGACACAACCAATGTTATATGTGACTCGGTAAAGAAGAAATATCACGGTTCGATGCATGTTAAATGAGTGCAACTACAAGTAGCGTGGAAGGAGTTTGAAACACTCTATGTGTGTTAGAGGCAATATTTTCCCATAATCCTCAAATCACATTCCACCAATATATATATATATATATATATATATATATATATATATATATATATATATATATATATATATATATATATATATATATATATATATATATATATAATACACTAATAAAAAATACACAATAATACATAATAATAATACGTCTAACAGCCCCTCGCAGTCGGAACGGGAGGTCTCGAATGAACGTTCAGACTGGATCTGAACTCAAGAAACAGGGAAGACGGAAGCCCTTTGGTGAAGATGTTAGCATACTGAGATGATGAGGGACATGAAGCGCTCGCACTTGTCCCAAAGCTACCTTGTCACGCACAAAGTGAATGTCGATCTCTATATGTTTCATGTGTTGATGTTGAACCGGATTGGTGGATAGGTAGACCCGACTAACGTTATCACAATACACTAGAGTAGTGGCAAGCGGAGGATATAGGAGCTCGCGTAACAGGTTGCGTAGCCAACATGTTTCAGCAACGGCGTTGGCAACGCCTCGATACTCAGCTCCCGTACTGGTTCGAGAAATAGTATCGTGTCTTTTGGATGACCACAAAAGCAAATTGTGACCAAGAAACACGCAATAATCCGAGGTGGAGCATCTGGTGGAAGGACAGTCGACCCAATCGGCGTCTGAATAAACAACCAAACAGCGAGATGGAGAGGCGTATAACTGTAATCCATGATCAATCGTGCCTCGAATGTACCGGAGAATACACTTGAGGGCAGAAAAATAGGGCTCCCTAGGGTCATGCATAAACAAACACACCTGCTGAACAGCGTATGTGATGTCGGGTCTAGTAAAAGTCAAGTATTGTAGAGCTCCTGCAAGACTCTGATACAGAGTCGGGTTGCAAACTAGAGGACATGTACCTTCAAACTTAGATGTCGTTTCAGCCGGGGTGCGAGCGGGCTTACAGTTGAGCATTTTTGCTCGCTCAAGAATCTCAAGGGCATATTTCTGCTGAGAAAGGAACATGCCATGATGGTCACAGGTAACTGCGATGCACGAGAAAATAGTTCAGAGAGCCTAAATCAGACATGGCAAACTTTGACCGTAATGTAGATATGATCTGTTGTAGGATACTGGTAGAGGAGCAGTCAAAACAATGTCATCGACATATAAAAGAAGGTAAGCGATGGGTCACCGTGTCTGTAGATAAAAAGAGATAAGTTTGATCGACTGTTAAAAAACCCACGTGATGAAATGAGCAAACTTGTGGTACCAAGCCCGAGGTGCCTACTTTAGTCCATACAAGGACTTTTTAAGTAGGCAAACATAATCAGGATATGCGGTATTACGGAACCCCGGGGGCTGATGCATGTAAACATAATCAGGATACGCGGTATTACGCATTCTTCACATCGAGCTGATGAACGGGCCATTTGTGAGAAATAGCCAAGCTGAGGACGGTCCGAATGGTAGCCTGTTTGACAACCGGACTAAAGGTCTCATCACAATCAATTACAGGCCGTTAACTGCGGCCATTTGCCACCAAGCGAGCCTTGTAGCCGGATAACGATCCATCGACATTATGCTTCTTTTTAAACAAACAAATGCAATTAACCACATTAGTATTAGGGGCCGAGGCACAAGTACCCTAGTGTCATTAGTAATAAGTGCATTAAATTCTTTAGTCATAGCATTTAGCCAATTAGGATCCCAAAAAGCTTGAGCGTTAGTTCGTGGAATGGAAGAGGAAATGGAATCATGATTGGTATGTAGATTTAATTTGGTGATGGGCTTGACAATACCGTGCTTGGCACGAGTTGCCATTGGATGTGTGCTTGTCGGGTTTGAAGGAGGTTAAGTGGAAACGCCAACAGTATGAGTTGTGTCGGCCGGAAAAGTGGAGCTGGGAGGTGAGCTCGTGGCAGTGGCTAGGAACTCGGCGGAACTGGTTCCGACACGAGGTTCGACACGCGTCGGTGAGTCAGCCTCAGAAGGATCAACCACGGGAGGAGCTGCGATTTGAGAGGGAAGGGTGGTCGAGTGAAGAGGTTGAGCTGGGTGGCTAGGATGGTTAAAGTAATTGCGAGTGTCTTCGGTATTGTGGAACTCATAATCCAGGGAGCGGGAGGGAGTCATGGAACCAAACGGTAAAACCGACTCATCAAAGGTGACGACGTGTCGGGAGATGAGGATTTTGTTTGTGTGAAGATTGAGACACCGGAAGCCTTTGTGATTGGTGTGATACCCAAGAAAAATACATGGGACGGAACGAGGTTCGAGTTTGTGGGTTTGGTTGGATTGAGGGAAACATAGACATCCGAAGACTCTAAGGTGTGAGTAGGAAGGGTGTTTATTAAAGAGACGGTGATAGGGAGTGTCATTTTTAAGGGTAGTGGAGGGAAGGATATTTAGGAGGTGGGATGCCATATGTAATGCCTGTACCCAATAGGTAGGAGGTATGTGAGCTTGGAATAGGTTACCATGAAATGAAATGTGTAAAAAAACCCTTAAGTTTGATTTTTTTTACGTTTTTACCCTAGCTATGTTTTTTATATTATACCTATTAATGAAACAAAAAAGATATTTAATACATGAAAATACGTATTTATACACGTAAATACGATGTTTAATGAAAGGGTAGTGATATAGCTACGCCCCCCCCCCCCCAATTTATTACTATAACCCCCTGATTTGACATACTGATTTGTTTTATCTTAATTTCGTCTTTTATTGTCTTTTTCTTTATTATTATTATTATTATTATATTAAATTTTTTTTATTATTATTATTATTAGAAAAACAATAATAATAAATTTAAAAATAATATTTTTTTCTTTTTTTAACTATTTTGTCATTTTGTTGTTTTTTTTTCTTTTTTTTTTTACAAATAATATTTGATTTGTTTTATTATTATTATTATTATTATTATTATTATTATTAGAAAAACAATAATAATAAATTTACATTTTATTATGATTATTATTATTACAACATAATCATGATATTGCAACATTGTATGCTGGTCGAATAAATGCTTACGCACCACGCAATTGTAATATTGGACCATTTACTATCTCTGACTAATAAGACAAACTTTGCTTTACTATTATTATTTATTTTGTATTTTTTTATACAATCCTTCGAATTTGACATAACCGTTTTGATATAATTTTATAAATTTATAAACGTCGTTCGTTGTGTCGTATTTAATAAAAAACTATTGTTTTATTGTTATTAAAACATAAAAATTATAAAAGGTAACTTTATTATTATTGTTTTTCTAATAATAATAATAATAATAATAACAATAATAAAACAAATCAAATATTATTTGTAAAAAGAAAAAAACAAAAAAATACAAAATAGTTAAAAAAGAAAAAAATATATTATTTGTAAATTTATTATTATTGTTTTCTAATAATAATAATAATAATAATAAAACAAATCAAATATTATTTGTAAAAAGAAAAAAAAAGAAAAAAAACAACAAAAAGACAAAATAGTTAAAAAAACAAAAAAAAACACAAAAAAAAACAAAATTTCACATCAGGGGGTGTATAAACAGACTATAGGAGAGTATGTATAGAATGACCCTTAATGAAAACACATATTTATACATGAAAAAAAATTATTTTATAACATTTTTTAAACGTAAATACGATGTTTAATGAATTTTTTTCGTGTATAAATACGTATTTTCATGCAGTCTTTTAAAAGTCGGCCTAGGCGGCGCCTAGGCACCAGGCAGACGGGTTATGCCTACGATTAGTGCTAGGCGGATTTTGTCAACAGCGGTCAAAATCGGATTTAGGGGGTCTAGGCGGCAAAATTTTCAAATTTTCAAAAAAAAATTAGATTCTTAAAATTTAAATTTAGAAAATTTCAAGTTTTCAAAATAATAATATATTTTATATATTTTATTATATTAATAATATATATTTTATTTTTCTTAGTTATTTCAGTTTTTTTTTTATTTTATATAAATTTTTATAATCAGTGACTAAGTTATGATTATTGATAATTAAAATTGTCAAAAATATAATTAAATTTGATTTAAATATATTATTTTTGTTTAAAATAAAAATGGGTATTGCTTTGCTTATGTTGTTTTGGATTAAACATCAAAGTATGATGATATTTTGGGCTGAAAATGAAAATAAGTTATTTTAGTATAAAAATAAAAGTGAATTCTTGTTTTCAGTTAAAAATAATATATCCCATTGTAGACGGTAAGATATGTTGGGGGTCGTTTTGTTTTACAGATCAAAAACTTAAAAATAAAATTAAACGTCGATAAGATTTATGATTATGGAACTTTGTAGACGGAAAATAAAAAATACGTGAATAATTTTTTATGAGGATTAGTTATCTTTCAGCATTTAATATCCTTATGACATGTTTTACCATATATCAACAAATATTTTTTTTCTATTAAAATATATATGTAAAACATGTATTTATTTATATTTAGTTTCAGTAAACAATTTTCATTATTATATAAGGCTTACGCTTGTGATTTAAAAGTTTAGCGTTTTGTCTTAATGTATTTCAAGATCATTTATTTTCTATACCAAAAAAGTTTCTGGAATTAACTAAAATTATTTATTTAGTCCAAAATGTGATATGGATGCTAAACAAAAAATTATGCATTATATAAAAATAATTTTGTTATGCATAAAATAAAATACGTTGCAATCTAAACATAAAATTAAAATAAAAAATTGTTTGGACGCAACACACATATGTACATTATGTTTAAACTTTGGAACAACTTAAAAATTAATCAAGTTTGATTTATAAGTAGTCATATATATATATATATATATATATATATATATATATATATATATATATATATATATATATATATATATATATATATATATATATATATATATATATATATATATATATATATATATATGTGGTCTCGTTCCGGTGAGGACACTTTTTTCTGTGAGAACTCGTAAGGACACCTTAAAAAAATTGAAAAAAAATATAAAAAAATACAAATCATAAAATCGAGAATAGTACTATATCATTATCAAAAAAAATTTGGATCAATGAGAAACAGCAATGATCCACAAAAAATTTTATTTTGTGGATTATTGTTTCAGTATAAATAAAATAATGATCCAAAAGTTTTTTTTTCGAATTTTTTTCTCCAATATAGTACTATGATCCATTTTATTATTTATATTTCTTTTTGTCTTTTTTCAACTTTTTTAAGGTGTCTTCACGAGTCCTCACTTTAAGAAAAAATTTCACCCGATCGCTTATATATATATTGTAACACCCCAAATTTCACACCAATTTTTTTTTCCAAACGTATTTTACAAATACTTCATTATACAAAACATTTGATTATACAAACGGGGTATTAACAATCTGTATCATTACCAAAGTTTAACCGTTTATTTCACACTTTATACACCGGAAGCTACGGTCCCTCACTTGACTCTTTTACCACCATTCCTGCTTACCTGAGTACATAACATTTAAAAAAAAATACGTGAGACATAATTTCTCGTGAGTATTATGGGTTTAGACCCAAAACAGTTTTCCAATAATAACATTATTCTTTAAGTTTCCAATATTTCATTTCCTATGAGCGCACTCATAGGTATTCCTTATTTTGTGATGGTACATTCCTACGAGCGCACCCGTAGGTTTTATACGAGACGCACCCGTATAACTACTTCCTCAATAGGATGAAACAGATTCATCTATCAAGGTAAGACAACTACTTCGCGACGGGAGGTACCATCCCAGTAGTGTCTTTTTGCCACCCCTACCGCAGCAGGCCATGGTCTTTATCCGGATACTGAGCAACTCATCATCATGGGCCAATCACATTATTAGTTCACTGAATTTCTGATTCTCTTTCTGTACACGTTATAAACATATTTTTTTTTCATAAAATACTTTTAAAACCATAAAACACTTTGACTCCAAAACATTTCTTTGAATAAAATTCATTTTGCTATGTACCCGAAAATCCACATAACACTCACCTCGAGTCACCTAGGAGTCAGTTAGTCTCTTGCACTCCTTTTTCCTTCGCTTGGTTCACCGTATTTGAACCACCACCTATTATTTACAAGATATACGTTTATATTCAATTCATATATATATATATATATATATATATATATATACATAACAGCTAACTTTACAGCACAAGAGTGCCATACTATGCAACTACGGGTTATAATTAGACTAAAACTCTCATTATAATAACTTCCTTTAGTTTGTAAATTCTCCCGAAATACGCGTATTTTACTACAGTACCCTCGGGAGGTCGTATTTCGGTTCCGACAATTTTCTACAAAGTTTTGGACCATAATAGACCTATGTTTAAAATTTGGGCTCAAACGGACAAGTTTTGGACCAAAACTCAAAATTGAAAATCACTTGGCAGGAGACTCAATGCATGAATCTGCTGGCGCCGCCTCGCGACTCGACCAAGGGTGTGGTCGCGAATCGAAGGCTGCTGGTGCCGCCTCGCAACTCGACCAACAGTGTGGTCGCGACTCGAAGGCAAAGCAGATTGCCTTATTTGGCGATTTTTCAAACTGCAGTTTCACTATTTGCCCCATTAAGCTCTTAATACTTGACTTAATTAGTTTAGGGTCATTTCCAGGCCCTAAATACCAACTTATACTTAACTTTAAACTTCAAAATCATCAAATCATCTTTATAAACTTGAAAATTTTTCCAAAATCATCATTTTCACCAAAAATCATTTTATTGGATTTTCAAAGCTTGAAACTGATTTCTTGCGTCATTTATGTCTTGTTTGACTTAACAAGACCATAAGAACTATATAAAATCAGTTTCATCACTTAAACCCATTTCTAGGGTTCTTGAGCTCAAAACCCAATTCCATGGATTCAACCCCAATTTACGGTTAGAAATCCCTTTTCTTGTGATGATTTAAGCTAGATAGAACATAAGAATTTGTTGTGGTATCTTCTTAACAAATTTCAGTTTGGAAACTAACCACCACAACTTGAATATATGAGTTCATATCACAAAACTTACCTCAATTAGCTTTGGGAACTCTTCAATCCTCAACTAATGTTTCAATTCCCGCTTCCTTACTTCACGAATTTTCCAGAATTTGTGTTCTTCCCGTTCTCCCTGGCTCTCCCTGTCGATTCTTCTATTATCTTCTGGAGATAGAAGATATTTCTTATTTATAATTTCATATTTCCACTTTAACCCCTCCAGTTTCCATTCTTCCATTTTGGCACCCAAAACAACTTTTTATTACATAGAGCTTTTATATATTTACATTATTACCTACAAATACAAAATATTTTACATTAGGGTCCAAAGCATGGCAAAAGACCAATTTGCCCTTTTTCCACAATTTTACTACCACACCCGATTATTTTACATTTTATTACATATTTTCGCGGGTTCTTACACACACACACATATATATATATATATATATATATATATATATATATATATATATATATATATATATATATATATATATATATATATATATATATATATATATATATACTAGCTGCGTACCCGCGCAATGCCGTGGCGGCAAATTGTTCGCTCCGCTGAATAGTTTTCGGACGACGATTATTTGTCTTTTGTCTAATTGTTTTTGGTTAATATTCCATGTATATCGATGTTTTTTGCATATCCGTGCAACACGACGGGCGAGAGGTCGGAAGGTGATGTTTTTTGCATATCGGTGCAAATAAATGTGCCATTTTGACTTACTTTTTAGTCAAACTATACATCAAATAATTATCCAGTTCAAATGATTTCTAAATAAAATAAAAACAGTAAAATTTTAAATAATAATAACTTATTTTATTTTATTTTTTTGAACGGCAATAAATTTATAAGCAAAAGGGCAATATACAGAAAAGCCGTATCATTTATGAGGTAAGATACAAAAGAACTCTTAATAAATAATATCGTTTAAAAAAACCAACCTATTAATAAATACCTTATACATTAATAAATACATTTTGTTAACGGTGAGCTTATAAGGTGAGGCCAAAATGGTAAAACAAAAGTTGAAAAACTATACAAAACATGGAACCCTGCATACAAAAGTTGAAAATTTATCAAAAGACGTACCCGCACAATTCAAAATTTATCAAAAGACGTACCCGCATAATTCGGCGGGTGTTAATAGGGGAAGGGAAGCAAGTTTTACAATTAGTTTTCTTTGAACATATAGTTTCATTTTTTTTTTTGGGAGGGGGGGATGGGGGTACCCGCACAATTGAGTAGGCAATGAATAGTTTTTTTCGCGTGTGTCTGACGTGGGGGCGATTAGTTTCTGACCAACGATTAGCTTTTACTTAGCATGTAGTTACTTTCGTTACTTATTTTTATATGAAACGTTTGGGATCTAAACCGGCGCAATGCGACAAACGGTTAATAGTTACTTTAGTTGAATTTTCTTTTTGCCGGAAATTAGTTTTCTTTCGTAAACGTTACCTATTTCAAAAACCACACAATGTTTGCCTATTACTTTAAACCAATTTGTTTACTGTCACATTCAAAAAAAAAAAACCTTCAAATATGTTTATGTTTAAAAAAAACCCTACCAATTTATGTTTGCCTTTCACTTTAAACCAATTTGTAGGTTTATCCAGTTATTCATTATGATAAAACAAAAAGAAATTAACACGTATCGGTAAAAAAATAATAATAATGTCTTTTAATGATATTCCCAACCATCAACAATAACGGGCCAATGTGGATCTTTTGTAGCAACGTCAAAGAATACTTTCATTAGAGATATTAAAAACCCAGCACAATACAAGTATTAGATAAAGCACTTTATTTGCATAGGAAAATGGGCTTAAGAAGTACCACATTCCCACAATTATAGCAAGACCATTTTGAATAATACCAATTGCCTTCGGGTAGTTCCTGGATAAAAAAACAACAAAATAAATTTAATAAAAAATATTGCATATGGATAAAAAAGAACAATACCAACTGTAAGTACAATACTATAAAATGGTAGATTTTAAAGGTGCAGTGCCTTAAAAGGGAAAAACGTAAGTACAATGATGTAATAAAAAGAAAAGCATGATGTTATAAACAAATAAGTAAATGTACTTTCGAGAATTTAACGAGAAACATGCGTACGCTTTATCCTATAATCTCTGGACTTAAAAACCATCAACCTCCCTATGTGTCCACCTCTTTCTTGCATTCACCTTTGAAACCTAGAAGCATTACATAAGTATTTGTTTTTGCATCAAATTCAAAAAGATCTTATAACTTCATTTATTTCAATTAATTCATCAAATCAAAGAAGTATATGATAGCTATTAAAAATAACAAAATGCCCCTGGCTCTAAGGAATGGAAGGGAATTTTTTTCCAAACTGCCCCAAATACAAATTCTAGGGGTATATTTGTCCTACACCACCAGAAGGAATGTTACAGTTCCAGTGTTTCACGAATCAAAACATCAATGCCCTGATAAGAGAAAATTTGATTTTTTTTTCAAGTACACTGCTCTAATAAGAGAAAAAGTGATTTTTTTCAAATTACCAAGAATAGAAACATACTTTCAAGTTTTTATTATTATTATGGCACGATTCTTTCATATTATTAGAACTTTTGAAGGTTTTTGTCCCTACTCCAAGTAAAATTACTATTATGCACCTGTTCCAAGCATCAGTCTTCCATTTTGTTCCATCTAATTCAGTATTGAAAAGTTCAATGTTGTAATAGATAGGAAGAAAACAAAGTTTAATGCTAAAATAGATGGTAAAGTTTATGTGTGATATAGTATTTTGGAAATCTTTTTAAAAAAATTCAAATTATTTAAAATTTTCAAACTTTTAATATTATTCAATTTTAAAACTTTTTAAACTTTTTAAATTTTCGAAATTTCAAAATTTTTCAAAATTTGAAAATTATTCAAATTTGAAAATTTTCAAATTTTGAAATTTTAAATTATTCAAACTTTCCAAAATTTTCAAAATCATTCAAATTTTCAGACTTTTCAAACTTTTCAGACTTTTTTCAAAATATTCAATATTTTCAAACTTTTATGATTATTCAATTTTAAAACTTTTAAAACTTTTCAAATTTCGAAAATTTTCAAATGATTGAAAATTTCCGAAATTTTCAAACTTTTCAAATTTTTAAATTTCGAAAATTTTATATTATTCAAACTTTCCAAACTTTCAAAATCATTCAAATTTTCAGGCTTTTCAAACTTTTCAGACTTTTTAAAATATTCAAAATATTTAAACTTTTAAGATTATTCAATTTTAAAATTTTTGAAACTTTTCAAATTATTCAAATTTCCGAAATTTGCAAATTTTTCAAAGTTTTCAAATTATTCAAATTTTCAAATTTCGAAAATTTTCAAATGATTCAATATTTTCAAAATTTTTAAAATCATTCAAATTTTCAGACTTTTTAAATTATTCAAATTTTCAAAATTTTCAAATTATTCAAAATTTTCAAACTTTCATAATAGCAAAATTTTCAAACTTTCATAATAGCAAAAGTTCTCAATTTATTCAAAATTTTTACTTAACTTTTTTTTTTTGGAAAGAAATGTCATAAGTATGCTATAATAGCAAAACCGGATAGGACCAAAATTGGAGAAAAAAATAACTCAAAAGTAACAGAATACGAAAAGTATGATTTTATAATAGCAAAACTGGATGGTACCAAAACTGAAAAAGATTAAGGCAAAATGAACCATGTATGTAAATTACTTGTGAAAATACATCAGGTTCAGGTGCTAGATCAGAACCAAACAAATGCTATTCATGATGCTTATTATTTGACACAGAGCCACGCCATACCAAACTAACATGATGACCAGACTTGCTTTCTTGTCTTTTGGAGTTTTCTATACAATTTGATAAAATAAAGAAATATGGAAATAAAGGAATATGATAACAGGATGAAGGAATACCTAGAGATTGACTATAACAATCTTTTCGCCACCACGAAGGCACTTGAGAGGCAAATTGCATGCGGGAGTGATCTGTAAATTGCATACAGTAGAAATTACGAATATACACATGTTTTTCAAATAACAAAAAGCAGAAAACAATACATCTGACTCGATGATTGATTACCTTGTTCCCAAACATAAAACAACATCAGCTTTTTCACAGTGTACCTCTGCTGGATTAAAAAAAATTAATGTTTATGATAAAAAAATTAATGTTTATGTCAATTTTTGGTTGGATAGAGCAGTATATGATACCTCCCAATCAAGAACAGTGTCTTTAAGTTTAACATCACAATCTGCATTGGAGAACCTTCCTGTTTTTTACTACTTTTTAATTCCGAAAGTCAAGTAAACTTATCGAGAAAATAATATATAAAAAAGTATTGATGGTTTTTTGGTTTAAAAACAAAAGTAGCATGCTATTGGATGCACCTGTGGTGGGTCGTAATAGCAGTAGTAGCCAAAGGTAGCAGTGAGGCAGAGGTAGACGTAACAGTGGTGCTGGCAGGTGTATGCTTAATCATCTACTATACTCAAACACCATTGTTAATTGTCACAAACTTGAAACTATTTGCCGACTGGATACCTTAACAGCACCTTCCTCAACGATTGACATGCGGGACATACGAACATAATCCTGCCCTATCTTCTTTTTCAACTCCTCTATGAATGCAAAGTTTATATCATATATAATCTGCCACCATTATGAAGAATAATAAAATATTAGTAAGTAAAATAACTATAACAAACCGATAAGTTTTAGTAGTCTGGTTGCATCTTCACGAATTATATTTTCTTCATCTTTGAGAAAATCAAGCAAATGGTTTGCTATATCCTTCCTGTCACAATTAATTATTCAAGATTAAGTAATTAAATTAACAACCAAAAAAATTGTAATAATGACATGTTGCCTACCAAACTGAATTAGAAAGTGTAGCTTCTGAATCTGATGAAACGAAAAATACAACACAACATCAGAAAATCGAGATATAATCCAGTTTATGTAATAAAAAATCAAAAGATACATATATAATGAAGTTTATCAGATAAAAAATACAACACAACATCAGAAATCGAGATAAAATCATATCAGGAACATTAGAACTCTAAAATCGAAACTTACCTTCCCCTTCGAAATCAGAACCCTAAAATGGAGATAAAATCATATCAAAACTCAACTTGATCCTGCAAAATTCATAAAATCAAATAAGATGGAACATTAGAACTCTAAAATCGATCGAAAACCAAATCAAAAAATGGAAGAGTAACGAATGGTGGTGATGGCGCTAGGGTTTCTGAATCAGATGAGTCGAGTGTCGGTGACGTCTGTTGGCTGAAGAGTGGTGGTGCCTGGATCGTCATGGTGATGGCTGGAGTCGTAGTGATGGTGGGTACCGGATGCGGCTAATAGTATGGTGACAGCATAGCGGATCGGAGGAAGGCGTAGAGATGGTGGTGGCCGGATGCGGCTAATCGCATGGTGACATCATAGCGGATCAGATGGTGGCGGAGTGGTGGTGCCTAGATTGACATGGTGATGGCTGGATCGGATGGTGCTTGAGGGGAGTGGTCCGAAAACAGTAATTAGGAGGAGGTTCACCATGGTGGTGGCCGTATCGGATGGTGGGGGGATAGCAAATGGCGGCTGATGTTGAGAGCATTAGGGTTTTAGGGTTTCAAGAGAGTATGGGCGTGAAAGAAAATGAGTCGGGTTTTTTTGTTTTGGGCAAGCGATAGGCACGTGTATATTTGTGTCACATGTCCGGTTTCTCCCTTATAGTTATTAGTAATGCATTACAATATTGTAACATACGTTTGATAACTTGTGTATTGTGTTTTACAAGTTGTACAGTCTTAAAAATTAAGACAATTGTGTATAAAGGGGTTGTAATTTATATATGGTTTATAGTATAGTATAGATATATATATATTTAAGACTTTTTGTCAAAAAAAAATTGAAAAATTTCAGTCAAAAGGTTCCTAGGTTCCTAGGAAAAAAATGGTTCCCATTTGATATTTAGTCTATATATATATATATATATATATATATATATATATATATATATATATATATATATATATATATATATATATATATATATATATATATATATATATATATATATATATATATATATATATATATATATATATATATATATATATATATATATATATATATATATATAGAAGTAGGTTCCATTGAGAATGAAAATAACGTTGAGAATGCGAGAATGAATATGGGCCACATATTTTTATCTTACCGCTCTAATGCTTAGCACATATGATTTTCACCACCACTTCCACCTGCACCATCTGCGTCACCACCACCACCGTCATCGCCGCCACCACTACCGCTGCCGCCGCCACCTCTCCTGCCGCCGCCGTGCCACCACCGCCACCGCCACCGACCACCACCACCGCTACTGCCAACTCTACCACCTCTATCACCATCTCGACCACCGCCGCCGCTACCACCTTTGCCACCACCTCCACCACCGCTACCTCCACCCACCGCCACCACCACCACCACCTCCTCCACCTCCATCACCGCCGCCACCACCACCACCTTCGTCACCACCCATCTCCACCAACACCACCACCCCACTAACACCGCCACCACCATCACCACCATCATCGCCACCCTCTATCGCCATCACCATCACCATCGCCACCATCTACCACCCTTCCGACCACCACAACCATATTTCAAAAATGATTATTCATATATGTTTATTCATATATGAATATGAATAATCATATATGATTAGTCATATATGATATATGAATAATCATATGTGAATATACACATTCATATATGAATAAATCATATACAAAAAATTAAACACATCTCGTCGTCGTAGAACGGCGCGTCAGCGCTGACGCATCTAGTGACCCAAATTCATTCTCGCATTCATATATGAATATACACATTCATATATGAATAAATCATATACGAAAAATTAAACTCATCTCGTCGTCGTAGAGCGGCGCGTCAGTGCTGACGTATCTAGTGGCCCAGATTCATTCTCGCATTCTCAACCTCTTTTCCATTCTCAATGGAACCTTCCCCTATATATATATATATATATATATATATATATATATATATATATATATATATATATATATATATATATATATATATATATATATATATATATATATATACACGTATTAATAAACAAGACATTTTAATTGCCAAGTGCTATGTCTTAGAAGCTAGAATGTCACATGTCATTTTTTCAATTATTTGTTGTTAATAAAAAATAAACAATTAAAATTAAACTAAACGGAATAGTTTTAGAAATCTAAATAATTGTTTAAGACGAAACCACCAAAATCGAGAACTAAAGAAACTTCAAAAAATCAAATCGTTTTAAAAATCAAATCGTTATTATATAATTATTATTACTATTATATATATATATATATATATATATATATATATATATATATATATATATATATATATATATATATATATATACTAATAAACAAGGCTTTTTAATTGTCAAGTGACATGTCTTAAAAGCTAGAATGCGATGTCATTTTTTTCCATTATTTGGCTTAAGTCATATTTTTCAATTTGAAACCGATATAAGATTAACTTATTGTTAAGATTAATTATTTTTAATAAACAAATAACTAACTTTACTAACATGGTGGCTATGGGGATTAACGTTAGGCCATTTAAATTTATAAGACTACTTTATCGTCATACTCGTATGTTTGTATATTAGGAAATCGTAAAATTAGCAAGGAAATCGGCAACCTAATACCGATAAACACCCCATGATCAATTTATAAACGTAGAAATCGACCCCCCACCTTCGTTGGGTTTCAATTTTGTTCGTGATTTTTTTGAAGGGTTTCCTCATAAGTGATTCAATCACCAAATCGACCCCCGACTTCACTATCGCTCGCAACTCTCAATCCAAACCTTAAGTTCTATCTCAAACGGGAAACACCCACCACCACACCATTACCATCGAACACCTCAGAGGTAAAACACAATTTATTTTTATCATGGTTTAACTAATTTATAGAGTTATTCAAAAAAAGATTTCATTACCTTATCTTGAAAGAAGGGATATGGTCCTATATCGAATATGGAGGAGATAAGTCACAACGCCCAAGAGGATGCATTATCTTAAATATGATAGTTCCAAGAAATACACAAGATCAAATATGTTATCAGGTCACCTAAATATAAAGTTTTCTACTATAAAATTCCTAAAAGCATCGTATTTGCCAAATGATTGAACAAAATGTTAACGTTTTTGAATTAACCTGTGATAATTTGAAGGAAGTCTTGCCTCAAATAATAAATGTTAAATCCCGACAACCAAATGGTCCACAACAAGCCAATTGTGTGAGAGGTAATCGTGTATGTATCATATTTGATATGATGAGGGAATTACATCGTGATCAATGAGCGTCTCTAGAGGAAGGGAGCTACGTTTGAGAAAAAACATTGTCAAATATCAAACCCAAGTCATTTGTTTATCTCAAGCTAAACATCTCATCATGTACTTGATCTTACCTAAAAATATGATTTTGTATTTCGCTAATATTCATCACTAATTATTTTAATATTTCATTGTTCAACCCGTGTACTACACGGGTTTGTAAACTAGTATATATATATATATATATATATATATATATATATATATATATATATATATATATATATATATATATATATATATATATATATATATATATATATATATATATATATATTACTGATTGTCCACAAATAATGAATGGATACCGTTGAAAATTACAAACGAAAGAGAACTCTTTACTTTTGTTTCATATAAATCCACAAACCTTGAATAAATTGAACCTCTATAAAAGCATTAAAATTTTTTGCTCTAAACGAAAAACATATCATGGATCCAAATAGCACCAACGCTAATTCTTTCCATCTTTATTCACCACTATCATATATCCCGCATTATGAAAATCCGTTTCCACTCCGCGATTGATACTTTCTGCATGGTACCTTTTTCACCAATGTCACAATACTATTCTATGTAAAATCCCTAAAGTCGATCCAATTCTCGATTCTCAACAAGAATTCGTACCCGAGACCCAAAAATTCATACAAAAGACCCAAGAATCCCTACCTGAGACTCAACTGAAACAATCGCAACTAGGAAAGAGCACCAAAAAAAGAGTTATAAGGCTTACTCTCATTAACAACCCAACGCAACTCATATATCTATTAAAAACTAGTTTTCCTCTCTCCAATCGATACAACCTAAGGCTATGTTTGGCATGCCACATCTGGCTTGTAAGCTAATTTTTTTAGTTTTTTTCACTTTACATGTTTGGTGGACCAAAAACTAGCTTATAAACTAGTATATAAGTTAGCGTTTTCAAATGCTACTATGAGTAACGTTTAAACTAACTTTTCAAACATTTCAAATTTATCCTTCAATAAACTATGTACTACATGTACCGATAGAATATTTATCTATAAATTTGATTTCCATTTTCGAGAGTCACGTCACGAGATGCGAGAAGTTCGTGAAAATATTGCGAATATGATATGGGATGCAACAAATTTAAATTAAAATCAGGAAACTTTTATTTAATATATACTTTAATTTAATTTAATGTATTATGTTTTTTTATAATATTGGATTAATTTGTGCATGTCCTTTTATGTCATTTCACGATTTTCAGATACTTTTATCGGTTAATTTTTACCAAACGTCATTTATTATCAGATAGTTTTCAGCACAGCTAGTTTTTCAGTTAATCGCTGGTTTTCTAGCTACCCGCTAGTTTTACAGCTAGCAACTAGTTTTTCAGTTAATCTGTCAAACATAGCCTTAGTCACTAGCTTTTTACCTATCCGTTAGCTTTTCAACTAGTTGCTAGATTTTCAGTTAGTTTGTCAAACATAATCTAACTTGTAACATTTATGTTTTAGGGTTATTTTAACATTTTATTTACATATATATTAAATAATTAACAATAGATAATAATAATAATAATAAATAATCATAATATTAAGAGTAAATTACAATTCTAGTCCATGTGGTTTGCAAAAAAAAAAGGCGCAACATTGAATAATTGATATGGCTGGTCCCTACAGTTTCCAAATTTTGCATTGGAGGTCCCTAGTCCATATAAAAAGACATTCTCACCCTTTGCATTTTCCTTTTTCTTTTTCTCTTTTCTTATTTTTATACATTAAAAAAACCTCGCCACTCCCCCACCGCCTCTCTCTCTTTCTCTCTCTCTCTCTCTCTCTCTCACTCTCTCTCTCTCCCTCTTTCTCTCTCTCTCTCTCTCTATCTCTCTCTCTCTCTCTCTCTCTCTCTCTCTCTCTCTCTTTTTCTCTCTTTCTCATTTGTTGTTCATCAGATCCTAAAGACCAACAAGAAACATAGGGTGTTTGCAATCAACAATCAAGAACAAAGAAGCTCTGAATCAATGTACGGAAATAAAAGCGTTTAAAGATCAAAAACTTGGTTTCATAGCATCCTTCCCTTATGGTTGCTTCCCAATGTCATTCAAATCTTCATCACATCTATTTCATATCTTCATCCTTCAAGTATCTCTTCAAAGAACACCTAAACCTTTCAAAAATTGGATTAACTTTGTGTCCCTTTAACCCATTCTTAGTCATTCTTGTTTTCATAAACAAAAAACAACAAAAATCTCAAAAACCTTGATCAAATCTTCAGCATTGATGTCACAAGTCAAAGATACATCATCTTTCAAGCTCAAAAACAACCCAACATAATCAAGAATATCTTTGAACTCAATTGACAAAGGTTTTACCCACTGAAAAATGGCCCAACCTTTGAAGATTCAAGAACTTTTGCATTAGTCGTGTGTATGTTGATTTTCAAAGTTCAAGAAAAACCCTAACTACCGTTGTTAAAGATTTCAAAGTTTTCATATTAGATCTTTGGGTGTTTAAACTCATTTGTAATGTTTCTTGTAAATTCTTAAAAGATATGATGTTAGGAAACCAACTTTGTATTTGTATAGGTTATGTTTACACTTGAGAAATCCAATAAATGTTCCCATGTTATGTATTTCGATATGTTTTATTTTCTTAAAATTTGATTTGGAAATTTGTTTTGATGTTTGATACTGAAAAACAGAAAATCTGTTATGATTTATGTTTATGTGTATTATAAGTTTTGAAGTTTGTGTTTTTTATGATATATTGCTTGTATTGATACTCAAAATTTGATGAGTTAAAATTCTTAAATCTGATGCCTAGAAATGGAATGTGTTTATATTTGATGTTTCTGGTTTGATATGCCATGATTTTATGTTGAAATGGAAACATTTGCGTTCTTGATGTGTAATGTACGCATATAGAGGGAAATAGAGAAAAATGGGAGGGGAAGGATATATATATATATATATATATATATATATATATATATATATATATATATATATATATATATATATATATATATATATATATATATATATATATATATATATATACTAGCTGCGTACCCGCGCAATGCGGCGGCGGAGAATGGTTTCTTTTTGGCTATTAATTACTATCGGTGGCGAACATTAGTTTCATTTCGACGAATAATTTTCGGTATGAAAATATAAGTACGTTTTTGCTTCTAGCGGCGAAACGTATCTATTATGTTGTAAACCGGAACCGTCTCTAAAACTATTAAGAAATTCTGTTTCGATTCTATGAATTATATTTTTCTGGTTTCGGTTTGGGTTTTTCGTCCCGTTCAATAATTGATTTTGTCATAAATGATCTTGTTTCTAGCAGCGTACCCGCACGATGCGGTGGTGACTAACAGTTCGTTTTTACTTATAGTTTATCGGCGACGATTAGTTTCACCCTAGGGCAGCTTTTGTGAATGTAAATTGTCAAATTACTATAATGGGACATGACACGTTAAATTTATTTCCAAACCCTCATCCCGTACAAATGTCCATTAGCTTGTGATAAAAAATGTCAAATTTTTAAGAAACAAATTTATCTTGGCCAGAAAGTACAACCATCCATGCAAAATGTCCAAGTTAAGTTGCAGTTGCTATATTTATTTCTGCCCATCTAAATGCTCTGCTACACAATTGTTGCTACTTAATGACAACGCTATCGTCACACGCGTCAAAAACAATT